>CM032332.1:35589373-36044373 GCA_019022515.1 Quercus aquifolioides
AGGCTGGCGCACTTTGTTAGGGATATTAGCACGCCAAAGACATTTTCAAAACCTCCTGAGGCTACTGTCATTAGAAGCACTACCTGTTCCTCCCTTCAAATCCATCTCCACTGCTGTCCAATATGCACTGCGAACACTGAATAGGCCCGTACGTTTTAGAGCCCAAATCTGCTTATCCTCGAGAAGGTTTGAACTTAGAGAAATCCTGCCTATAGTCTCAGCCTCACGAGGCATGAAAATCTGCTTTATTACATCATTTATCCATACCCCACTGTCTAAATCAATCAGCTCCTCGACTTGTGTATCCATAGAGAGAGTTGAAGGTGTAGGCAGCCATTTATCCATCCAGATCCGAATACTCTTCCCATTCCCCACTCACCATTGAATGCCTTTCTGAATCATATTATGTGCTGCCATAATACTCCTCCAGGCATAAGAAGGGTTACTACCCAAACCAACTTCTATAAAGTCACACCTGGGAAAGTACTTTGCCTTGAAAACCCTTGTTGATGTCCATTTTGGCAAAAGGGCCCAACGACAGAAGAAGCCCAACAATATGAAAAAAGGGTTAAGAAAGAAAAAGTAGCAAAGTAAAAACTATTAAAGCGCGAATGGCAAGAATAATGGTCCACAAGCCCACAAAATAACAAAGTGGTTCCAAAGCAAGCAAATGGGCCAAGGAAGCCCTGAAGAAGCCCCAAAGAATGAAATGGTAAGCCCATGGGTATCATAAGAAATAGAAAGAAAGCAAAACCGGGGCCGGAAGAGTCCAAAGAAAGGAATTAGTAAATGGGATTGGTTCGAAGGCCAATAAACCCAAAAGTAAAAGATGTGGTAGTTGGGTCGAGGAAGCCCAAAAGACTTAGCAAAACCCCATGGGAATGTAAGAAGTAGGAAAGGATGAAACAGGCTGAGGATGCCCAAGGAATAAATTGGGCCGGGAAATCCCAAGATGTTATATGGACTGACCCAATAGGAATGCTAGGCAACGTGAACGTACTAAAGGAAGGAATAACGTATGAAACTGGCATGGCAGGCCTAGAGGAAGTCTAGCAAACAAAGTTAAACGATATCGTGGTAGAAACAATGCAATGGCATGGCAGAAGTACTAGCTAGCCCATGAACAAGAAGTGAAAGGAGAAGGGGCTGAATTAAAGAAGAAAAAGCACACACCCAAGCAATGCCCAACCCAAAGAAGAAACGAGATGCAAAGAATGAAGACCTAATGACTCATCCACGCCACAAGAGTTAAACAAGCAGCAGAACATGCAGTAGGGCCAAACAAACCTGCAAGCAAAGGCAAACGCATGAACGCCAGAAAAGCAATAGACTCATATAGGAGTGGAGCATGCACAAGGCTCAGTCACCACCTACTTGTACCAGCCAATACAGGGGAGGTGGGCCATGGGTAAGAGGTAAAAGAGGGTGTGGTCTGGCGGTGGGGAGAAGGTGGAGCCTATTCTAGAGTTCCCGCTCAAGTTCTTTTGGGAGGAAATGTCCTGCTAGGATGACATATCACCCAAAAGAGGTAAACATGAGCTAGTATCACTTGGTGCATACTGTAGGAGTTAGTAAGAGAGAAACCCAGCCCTTATCCAGATAAGAATGCTAAGAGAAGCAGGAAAACAAAACAAAATTGTTTTTGTCTAGGAATGAAGCGTGGCGCGGCCAACACAGGGTAGTGGTGGTGGTTGGGCAGCTAGCAGAGCAATAGGCAGTTTGGGAAGGAAACCCACAATAGGCCAAAAGTAGTTAAGGGGTAAAAATGGTAAATCTTATCATGGCAGACAGTATAAAAAGGTCTTAACTATGCACAGTAAACAACACAAGAAGGAATAGGAGAAAACACTAAAAATAGAGAAATAGAGAAAACTGAGAAAACAAAGGAGACAAACACAGGAAACTGAGAGTGAGTAAGGAAATAGGAGTGATAGGAGTGAAAGAGCATGCACCAGTAGGCTACCCATTTCTTTCCCTCTCAATAGCCCACTCTCTAACAAGTTAAGAATCTGAGGTTAAGCCACTTAGGCCCGTTCTCCAAAGTGAGCAATTTCTATAACAGGATTCCCCTGTGAGGTTGCCCACATTGGAGATTGGTTCCCTTCTTAGACTTGAATCTGCCAAGGAGCCAAGCTTAGCAGACTAATTCTCTTCCTTCTTGTGTTATGATTGTTCAAGGACTAACGCTTTTTTTTTTTTTATTAATTTACTCTTGCCATACTTACATTATCGTATTTTCCTTTTGTGAAATTTTTTAAGCGTCATTTTTTGTCAGTAGCAAGTGCTTTAGTTAAAACATTTTAGTTATCTTGCCGTATTATGTTGACGCTTTTTGTGACAGTATTTCTTGCCATGGGCTCAGGACTCCAACAAGATTCCTACCAGGGGTTCTAACTTACGCACAAGCTGGCCTAAGGTGAGTTTCAATTAAGCCAGTCCCGACTTTCCTACCCAAGAATCATTGGGCCATAATGCGGCAAGAGCAATCCAGCCCAGTACGTAAAAAGGCCTACCACATTTAAATTGGCGACTTCACTAGGGAGTTGGGAAAAAGACAGGGAAAGCAAATAAAGCCCTCGCAAGTTATGCCCCCGATATAAAAAAACGACGCAAAACATGAGCGTCGTGCCCTCGCAGGCAGAGTCAAGACCAGCAACGCCCCACCAGCACTAGCCTAACCAGGCGGAAGGTGTTAATAGAGCAGGGGCTAGATCGCAATAGCAACAAAGAGTTCCTGTTGACAATGCCAACTTTTTTATCGAGGTGTTGCAATCTGTTCAGCATTCCCAGCAATAGATAATGGAAAAGATTTGCCAGATGAAGGCCAATAAGATGAAAGAGAAGGGAAGCCAGCATGACCCAGAGCATATGGCAGACAAGGAAGAAACCTTTATAGGGGGTGGCCCGCAAAATGCGAAGCAGAGTTTCATCACCATAGCCGAAGTTGCAGCACTTCTAGAACAGGAAACGGCCAAAGCACCTAAGGAGAGATTTTTTGCATGAAGGCCTCCTTATCCACTGAGAATACTTAGCAAGCCATATCCCGAGAGATATGAACCGTGAACCTTCGCACAATACAATGGCAAAAGGGGAAGTGCTATCGAACATATGAGTAAGTTTATTGACACCCTCAGTCACTACGCAGTAGACGAGGACTTGTGTCTTCGGGAGTTTTCTAAATCCCTATGTGACCGCACGTACACCTGGTATATCGAATTGAAGCTAGGGTCAATCCTAACATAGGACGACATGGTGGACATATTTTGCACTAAGTACTTTCATGGAGAAGAGACGGTAACACTTGCAACCCTGCAAGTGACCAAGCAAAGGAGCGATGAAGACTTGATGGAATACATCAAGAGATTCAGGGACATAGCTCTTCACTGCTATGATCATTGTGAAGAAAAAACATTGGTGGAAATGTGTACGAGTAACATGATTATGGAATACGAAGCTGTCTTGGAGAACTTAGAACTCTCCCAGTTCATGCAGCTACTACAGAAAGCCATGAAGACCGCCTAATCAGTAAGGCTAAGCTTTGACAGGCCCAAAGAATGAAGGTCTACTCCACAAGCCATGGAGGTGTCTACTAGCGAAAGAAAGAGGAAATCGGATGGGAAGGAGTACGCTACCCCTCCGCCACTACCATGTACACTGAAGGAGTCAGACGAGCTTCTAGATAAATGGATTGCAGACAGGGTCTTCAAGCCCAACCAAGTTTCCAGGGAACCTACCAAAGAAAAGTGGAAGAACCTACGTTTCTGCCGTTTATACAATTATGTGCAACACCCTACCGCAGAATGTTGGGCACTATGTAGACTAGTGCACCACAAAATCAAAGAAGGAACTCTCGAGTTATCTCAGCCAGAAGTCCAAAGAAACCCACTCCCAAACCACAAGGGAAAGCAGTCATTATTTGCGCGGATCCAGGAAAAGACGAAGAGGAAAGGCCAGCCCTGCCTGCCGTAACAATTACTACCTTGCAGAAAAGTTTCAGGTTCAAGAACCTGTTTGATCAATTAGAACTCACAATCAACGAATAGAGAATCACCAATAGAAACCAGAACTGACAAAGCCTTCTTACAAGATACCAACGATATCACTTTTAGTGATGAAAACATGGAAGTAGGGCATTCAAATCATAGGAGACCTCTCTACTTGGCGGTCTCCATAAATCAGATCCCCATTAAAAGGGCCTTAGTTGCTATGGGCGCTTCAGTAAACCCTATCCCACTTGGCATGCTGCAAGCGGCAAGAATCTCAAAAGGGAAAATATAGGGATGCCCAATGGAAGTAACAAGATTTGGGAGAAGAGATGAATATACTGCAGGCCACATCTAGTTATGGTTGAAAGTGGGGCCAATAGCCTCCTTGGTCCGCTTCCATATAGTGAAAACTGAAGTTTCATACCACATATTATTGGGAAGGTCGTGGTTGCATAAGCACCGATTGGTCCCGTCTACCTACCATCAATGTGTGAAACGAAGGTTGAATGGAAAAATGATACGGATAGTGGCAAACCCATCACCCTACGAGCAAGCAGAAGCTCATCTAGTAGAAACCATGTTTTATGATGAATGGGTGCCATCCGGTGAAAGCTCGGTGGCCAAACCGCAAGGCACCTTCATCCCAGATGGGAGGATATTCAAGATGACCCAGAGCCCAATCTAAGAGGGCTGCTAATACAGAGGAAGAAGAGGAAAGAGGCGCCCACTTTGGAGCCAAGTGATACACAATGATGCATCAGGGTTTGGGCCCCTGATGGCAGAATAGTCTACAAGTTATGAAGGTGCGCGGGGCCCACTTGCAGCGCGCAAGGGGGTCCCATACAAGGGTCTCAGCATAAAATTTTGGTGTGCTGCATTGCTCGAGAAAATTCAGAAGAAGAAAGCGACACGGAACGAGAAAAATAAGTTACAGCAGAAAATGATACACAGGTAACAACAAAAGAGAAATTGGAGGAAATTGATTTATGCACCGACCCATAGAAGCCAAGACCCATTTCAATAAGCTCAAAATTGTCAAAGGATGAAAATTTAGAGTTTATACTATTGTTGAAAGAGTTCAAAGATGTCTTTGCATGGGACTACAATGAGATGCCTGGGCTAGACCCAAGATTGGTAGTGCATACGCTCAACGTAGATCCCGAGGCTAAGCCAGTGGCTCGGCCTGCTAGAGTGTTTCATACTGAAATAGAAGAGCAGATAGTGAAGGAATTGCAAAAGTTGTTGGCCACTGGTTTCGTTAGACCCATCCAGCACCCGCGATGGCTGTCCAACATCAAGCCAATGAAGAAGAAAAATGGGCAGATAAGATGCTGTGTAGATTTCAGAAATCTAAACCGAGTCTACCCAAAGGACGAATTTCTGCTGCCCAACATGGACCTACTAATAGACTCTGTAGCAGGGAACACCATGTTCTCCTTTATGGATGGATTTAGCGGATATAACCAGATTCGAATGGTGCCGAGAGATGCAGAGAAAACTGCTTTCAGAACACCCATAGGTAATTTCTACTACACTGTGATGCCTACTTACAAACGCACGATGACCGCCATATTCCATGACGTGATGCATCGCGAGCTGGAAGACTATGTGGATGACATAGTCGTGAAGTCAAGGAAGCAAGAGGACCATGTTAAAGTATTAAGAAAGGTGTTTGAAAGATGCAGACTTTTTAAGCTAAGAATGATTCCGCTCAAATGTGCTTTCAAAGTGTCTACCGAGAAATTCCTGGGATTCTTGGTCCACAGCAGAGGAATAAACGTAAACCTAGCCAAAGCCACAACCATAGCAACCATGAAGCCACCCGCCACAATAAAGGAATTGAAGACTTTTCTGGGGAAAGTTTCTTACATCCGGAGTTTCATCCCGGGCTTAGCATTAATCACCTCAGCCTTCACCAAATAACTCAAGAAAGGATAAAGTTTCGAGTGGGGAGAGGCACAGCAGACAGCCTTTCAAACGCTATAGCAAATTATGACAAACCTCCCTACAGTGCAAGCCCCAATCCACAAAAAGCCACTGTTGTTTTATTTGGCCTCAAGCCCATATGCCATAGGTGCTTTGATCACTCTAGAAGATGGGGGTAGTGTCAAACAACCAATTTATTGTGTGAGTTGTGCTCTAAGGGATGCGGAGTCCCGCTACCCCAGAGCAGAAAGGGCATGTCTGGCAATAGTATATGCATCACAAAGATTGCGCCACTACTTCCTAGCCTACAAGATATACTTAATGACGAAGTCACACGTGATCAAAGCTCTTCTCCGACAGCCGATTCTCTCCGGGAGGATATCTTAGTGGTTGTTACAACTATCACAATATAACTTGAAGGCAGGAACACCCAAGGCAGTAAAGAGTCAGGCCATAGCAAATTTGCTAGCACAATTTCCAAGAGAAGAGGAATTCTAGCTGGATGATGAAGTTACAGGTGAAGTAGCCGCAACAGAAGTAATTAAAGAGCAATGGGTGATGAAGTTCGATGGCTCTTCTACGACCAACTTGGGAGGCGCAGGAATAGTCCTCTATCATGAAGGAGAAGAGACCATGGCACTCTCGTTCAAATTGGAGTTTCTGTGCTCAAACAATACTGCAGACTACGAGGCCTATCTCATTGGGTTGGCCACAACCCTCGAGATGAGGATCAAACATTTGGAGGTGATAGGTGACTCCAACCTAGTGGTTTGCCAGGCCAAGGGCAGTTTCTCTTTGAAAGAACCAAGTTTGGCTCCGTACAGGACACTGGCCTAGAAAATGGAAGAAAGATAAAGAAGGGAGAATCGATACATGGACGTATTGGCCGCGTTGGGCTCACAGATAGCCTTCGAAGGAAGTAGAACTAGAGTTGATGTTAAAAAATGAAGGGAATCTATTGTTGAAATACTGCAGGAGAGGTTCTAGGAAAAGCAAGAATGTGAAGAGGACTGGAGGGTTCCTATTAAGGAAGCCCTATTAAAAGAAAGAGACCTGGCAAACTTGAAAACGTTAAAAGACTATGCCCTGATGAAAGGGGAATTGTATCACAGAATGCCATGAGATATCCTGTCAAGATGTGTAGGGTATGAAGAGGCCTAAAGAAAATTGAAGGAGGTGCATGGCAGAACCTGTGGGTTTTGTGGCGAGATCAGCCTTTACCGCAAACTCTAGAGAGCGGGTTTTTATTGGCCAAGCATGGGTAAGGATAAAGACTAGTCCAAACCCAGTGCAAAGCCTGCCATTTGGCTACTGACAAGGAGGAAAGTTACGCTGTGTTCACCAGTAAAGACTGGAGAAGCCCATTCATACAATACCTGGCAGAAGGTGTCCTGCCACAGAAGCATAGTGAAAGATATAAACTTAAGAAGCTAGTAGTGCGCTACTTTTTACGTAAGAGGGTCCTTTTTAAGAAAAGGTATAATGGAGACCATTACGATGTCTAGGTCCTAAAGAAGCAGGGAAATGATAAAGGAGGTACATGCAGGGGAATGCGAAGAGCACCAAGGAAAGAAGAAGCTATGCCGGTGCATGCTACAGATGGGTTATTATTAGCCCACTATGAAAAAAGATAAAGAAGAATTTGTGAAGAAATGCCACAGCTGCTAAGTGCAGGCTAACCTGATTCACACTCACCCACAAAGTTTACATAGCATGGTCACCCCATGACCTTTCCATACCTGGGGTCTTAACTTAGTGGGACCGGTCAACCCACCCTCTCATGGGTACATATGGATCCTTGTGGTTACAGAATACTTTACCAAATGTGCGGAAGCCATACCACTCCGTAAGGCCACATGAGGAGTCGTGGCAAATTTCATCAAGGAGAATATAATTGTTAGATTCAGGGTACCTCATAGGATCATAAGTGATAATGGCACTCCATTTGTCAATAGTGAGATTCGAAAGATGCTGGAATTTTATTAGATTAAACACCACCGGTCATTGCCTTACTAACCCTAAGGGAATGGGCAAGCAGAAGCAACAAACAAGACTCTCATCAAGATCATTAGCAAGATGAGTCAGGAATACACAAGGGGATCAGCAAACGCATCTGCCAGATGCTCTTTGGGCCTACCGAGGCTCACCCAAGTCTGCCACGAGATTTTCACCCTTTTCTCTAATCTATGGAACGAAGGTAATGAGCCCAACTAAAGTGATGTTTCCCTCTTTAAGGGTCATGCAGGCACGAAAGAAAGAAAAAGAGAAGGGAGTTTTCATGGCAAAAAGATGCGAGTACTTGGAAGGATTAGGCGAGAAGAGGGAGGAAGCCCAAATGTGTAGCCATAGATACAGGCAAAAGATGACTAAAGCTTATGGCAGGATGACCAAAGAAAGGGTGTTTGCAGAAGGATAGCATGTACTTAAAATGGTAGACCACATTAGGCGAGGTATGGCAGGACCATCTAAATTTTCGAAAGGACCCTTCGTAGTAAGGGAAGCACATGCAAGTGGGTATTACCATTTGGCTCAAATGAATGGAAAAAATCTAATGGACCCCATTAATGTCAAATGGTTATGCGTTATTATTCCTAAGAAACATTATGTAGTTATTCCTTTATCTTGTTTAGTTTTCTTTCTTTCCTCCATGTGACCACCCTTGTAAGGGATAGTGTCACAAAAAAGTATTATAGTGTATTTCTATTTGTAAAAGTAATGAAGACTATGGAGTATCAGCAAAACATATTGTATCATAATCATAGTAATAGTTATAGTAGATGTAGCATAATAGATTATAGACCCAAAATATATAAGTCATGTCAGACTTATCGAATAAGTGCTAGAGAAATAAAGAAGTGTACTGGGTAAGACAAAAAGGAAAGAAAATAAAGGAAATACAAAACTACATAATGTAATCAAAGGCCTGAAATAAGGGTTTGATCTCCAAAGTGGTTAAGGCCAATAACACCAGAAAGGAGACACTCACGATGTGCCTCTGAGTCTGCCACCTCCTTCTTCAAAGTCTCAATGTGAGCATCTATGGCGTCCACAGTAGGCTGAACCTTCTTCATAAAGAAGGCTCGAGCAATCTCTCGCAGGTGATCCAGCAGGAACTCCACAGCAAATCCAACTCTAATCAACTCCTGAACTGCGGCCCTCCACTGCAAGATCCTCCCAGTAGACACAGTGTCGATAAAGTTGTGCTTAATGTCATTCATCACACTCCCCAATAGCTTAAGGAAGTGCTCCCTCATGGATCGACTAAAAAGAAACCCCTACATGAAGTCCCCACGGCTATTATAGATTGCCTCCAAATGAGAGATGCACTCCCCGAGAACCCAAAAATCGTGCAAGTCAACATAAGGGGCTCCACCACCCTAGAAATCCGCAGGATCAAGATCATTGGTCTTAAGCTAGTCAAATTGGATGAAGAAGGCAGCAGCCTTACTCGCCGGATCAGGAGCGCGACAAAACTACTGCTAACCTCAAACCGAGAGGATGGAGCCACCTCGACAGGAGTCGAACCTGGGAAGAAATATGAAGTACAGTTAGAGTTCACAAGGGATAGACAAAGTGAAGGGATGAATCCATAATGAAGATTAAAGAAGATAGGGGAGAAAGAAAAGTACCAAGATTCGTAGGAGTGAGGGCTACAGGTGTGGCAGAAGTGGGGGTTGTAGGCATCGCGATGTCTGCTATAGTTTTGGGCTCCTCAGGAATGTCTGTGGCCAAGAAAATTGATCCATAAAGCAATTAGAAGTTGTTACCAGGAAATGACAGGAAGAAAAGAAAAAGAAGATCTTTCAAGGACAAGAGACACATAACCATGGCCTCGATCTCATGCTCAACGTCCTTATCAGAATCAGAAACCCTCTTCCTCATGACTGGCTCATCCTCGAAATCCTCAAGGGCCTCATCGGATCCCTCATCAGAAGACAAATCTACCTCAGGCCCACGGGTGGAAGAACTGGGAATGGATGAAGGAGTGACCATTAAGGAGGAGCCATCCATTACAGCTTGAGAAAGGGCAGCGAAGGGATCACTGGCTAAGATGACAGGAGGAGTTGCAGGAGAAACACTCCCAGCCTGTGATGCACCTGCAGGAGTTACTTTTTTCTGAACAGTAGGAGTCTCGGCAGGAGTAGTAATAGACTCGCCAACCTTCTCGGTCTGGGTACTCTTCTCAACAGGGCCAAGTTTGGGTGAAGCAATTGGAGCCTCGGTAGGAGCTCCCTGTACAGCAGCAAAAGCAGAGGCCATGGCCTCAGCCATTATATCCGCCCCATCAAAGAAACCCTCCATGGGTGTGCCCATAGCAGCAGGGACCTCCTCACTCGTGGGATGATAAATAGAAAGGGGCTTAGGATCAAACTAAAAACAAAACAAAACAAAAAATGGGAAGAAGAGAAAGAAATAAGACGAATGTTAAGGTAGGAAGAAGAAATAAATAAACATGCAAAAAGAATGAAATAATGAAAAAGAAGAAAGGAAGCACATGACAACACGTGGTAATAAGAATGCATGTGGAGAGAAGGAATGTACCTCCAACTTGGGCTCGTCAAGTAAGATAGTGTGGGTGGCAGAAGTATCCTCCTTATGCTTAGACTGCCAAGAAATAATGAGAAGAAAAAAGAGGGAGATGCATAAGTATATATGTGGAGTTGGCTACAGGAAGGCCCCATGATTAAGAAAAAAATAAAGAAGAAGCAAGGTCAAAGATAACATACTCTCCTCTCAGTAGTGGCAGATGGAGGTGGTGGAGATGTCTTTCTCTTGCTGCCGCAAGTCTTACTAGAAGGAGGAGCATCCATGGATGGTCGTGGAGCGGAAGGCTTGGGCTTGCTTGTAGTAGGGCGCCTGCTGGAACAGGTACAAGCAGAATGAGGAGGAGAACCCTCAAGAACTATGTTACCAATGGGAGGAAAACCACCTTCATAGGGAACGATGTCAAAAAAAGTCTCAGAAGAATCATCCCCTCTCTTGGTAGACTTGGGCTTAGCGGACCGAGACACCAAGCCCTTCTTCACAGGCACAAGAAGGTTCACCACCTTCACCTTTTTCTCCCAACTCGTGGGGTACTCACCAGCATACAAGTACCACCCCTTCTCCTTTGCTAGCCACTCAAATATAACAGACCTACTCTGCTTCCTAGCATATGCCGCCACAGACTTGGTAGGAAGCAACAACCGCAGGTTGGCAGAAATGATGCCATGGAGACCATCAGGGGGAATGAGAGAAAACCCACAGCTACCCAACAACTCTGGCTCAAATGAAGTCATCACAGCCTACCAATACCCATGCATCACAGCTATGTAAAGACCCTCTTTCTGTGAACCCGGAATAGTGACTACTGTGAACATCTGCTCCAAAACTCAAAAGCAATAGGCCGCAGGAATGGTCGGACAAAAGTAGCAGACTCTAGAATGGTAGAGAAATCATCAGGTATGTCCTGATCCAACCCAAACCACCTCCTCACTTTGCTGGCAAAATAGTGTACAAAGCGGATGCCCTCATTAGCAAGGTAAGGCAGCCACCCAGCATTAATGGCTGCCAAGTACGTAATCTCCCTCTCATCAAAGGCAATCAACGGGGTGATGGTCCCAACAATGTCAGTAAAGGGGCCTATAACCGAATCAGCACATGTAAAGCTAGTGCCCAAATTCATGTATGCCCTCCAACAAAAGGCAACTCCTTTATCAAAAAAACTCAATGGCAAGATGCCCAAATGGCTTCAACACAACCCAGCGGTAAGCCGATGGAAAATCAGATACAAAACGATCACAAAAATCAATAATAACCTTCAAACAGGAATGGTACTTCTCTTTGAAAAAATGGACAGACTTGCAATTAGCCAAGTGCCTAGCACAACGCTCCCATAGTAGATGCTGCAAAATGGTACTATGGGCAGAAGTAGTAACTATGTGGCAGGAGCTTACCTACTTCTCATCACTTTGCAAAATGTCTAACTACACGTACAAATGACCTAGAAACATAGGGGCCAATGGCAAACTCGCCCTGGCAGAAATCTTTATGGCTAATCGAAAATAAAGAGGTTTTATAGCATAATGAGGGTGAGAGCCAAAGATGAACTCACAGAGCCAGAACGCAACAAAGGCCACACGGCGGACTACATCGAAAGCTTTGGAGAAAGCCCCAACCCAATGCGACAACTTCACATTGCCACTCATCCTTTTCTTCAACTCGGCCTCCACAGCCTCCTCCTCGAGAGAAAGCTCAATATACCCGATTCTACATCACCAAGAATGGGCAACAACAGTTGATTCGCTACATCCTCCAAGGTCATGGTGATCTCACCGCAAGAAAGGAAGAAGGTATGGGTGGCGCTACGCCATCGTCAGACTAAATGACGAAGGTTGAACAAGTCCCTATAGTTGAACAAGCAACGCAATGAAACAATAGCCTTCAACACGTCAGCCTACTGTAACACCGCCATGAAACCCGTATTGGACAACTCTTCATCTACCCACTCCTTTCAACCCAAAGAGGTACCCAACCCAAATTCGAAGAGGATGGGCACGGGAAGCGAAGTTTCTTGGCATATATCAAGATCGGGGATCAGGGATCGAGGAAGCCAAAGGGGCCTAAGAAACCTCCATGTCACGGCGCCAAATGGAAAGCCACACGCGGCCCGGCAACAAAGGCAAGTAATCACCGGGCACCACCAAGAAATGGATGTGGGTGTCATACCACAGATCGATGAGGGGAGCACACTCGCTGTTTGGGTCGCGACCCCCTTCCTCTTCCTCGGAGCGTTCCGATTAGGAGAGAAGAGCATCTTCGCCCACGGTTTTGGCAAAAGGATCATTGACGGCAATTTCTTTTCCCTTACAGCGAGAAGAACCCTCGCCTTTCGTCAGTGTCATGACGAGTTATTTGATCGGAGTAGATTGGTGGGGATGTTTTGAGAAAGAAGACACAATGAAGGAAAAGGAATGAATAGACGTTCTGAGCGAATGATGGAAAGGGAATGAGTTTAAGTACTAATGACAATAAAGATGACGCAAAAGGATGCAATGGGTCAGTCGCCAAAAGAAGCATTGTATTAATGAAGCAGAGCATGTGTTTCAGAATAACTGCTAAACTGGGAAATTCGAAGAGACAACACTGTTCACAACAAGAAATAAAATAAGGTGGGACCTACTGTTAAAAAAAAAAAGACCTTTTTTTTTCTTTTGGTTCACATATGAACCGCAGGAGCAGTTCATATGCTCAAGCGGCAGAATGTTGATGCCCATTTTGGCAAAAGGGCCCAATGACAGAAGAAGCCCAACAATATGAAAAATGGGTGAAGAAAGAAAAATTAGCAAATTAAAAACCATTAAAGTCCGAATGGCAGGAATAATGGTCCACAAGCCCACAAAATAACAAAGTGGTTCCAAAGCAAGCAAACGGGCCAAGGAAGCCCCAAAGAATGAAATGGTAAGCCCATGGGTATCATAAGAAATAGAAAGAAAGCAAAAATAGGCCAGAAGAGCCCAAAGAAAGGAATTAGTAAATGGGATTGGTTCAAAGGCCAATAAACCCAAAAGTAAAAGATGTGGTTGTTGGGCCGGGGAAGCCTAAGAGACTTAGCAAAAGCCCATGGGAAAAGTAGGAAAGGATGAAACGGGCCCAGGACACCCAAGGAATAAAATGGGTCGGGGAAGCCCAAGATGTTATATGGACTAACCCAACAGGAATGCGGCAATGTGAACTAAAGGAAGAAATAACACATGAAACTGGCATGGTAGGCCCAGAGGAAGTCCAACAAACAAAGTTAAATGATATCATGGCAAAAACAATGCAATGGCATGGCAGGAGTACTAGCTAGCACATGAACCAGAAGTGAAAGGAGACAAAGGCTGAATTAAAGAAGAAAAAGCCCACACCCAAGCAATACCCAGCCCAAAGAAAAAATGAAATGCAAAGAATGAAGACCCAATTACTCATCCATGCCACAAGAGTTAAACAAGCAGCAGAACACGCAGCATGGCCAAACAAACTTGCAGGCAATGGCAAATGCTTGAACACCAGAAAAGTAATGGACTCATATAGAAATGGAGCACGCACAAGGCTCAAGCACCTACTTGTACCCAGCCAATACAGAGGAGGTGGGCCATGGGTCAAAGGTAAGAGATGGTGTGGTCTAACAATGGGGAGAAGGGGGAGCCTATTCTGGGGTTCCCGCTCAAGCTCTTTTAGGGAAAATGTCCTGCTGGGATAACATATCACCCAAAAGAGGCAAGCATGAACTGGAATCACTTGGTGCATGCTATAGGAGTTAGTAAGAGAAAAACCCAACCCTTATCCAATTGAGAATCCCAAGAGAAGCAAGAAAACAAAACAAAACAACTTTTGCCTGAGAATGAAGCATGGCACGGCCAACACAAGGTAGTGGTGGTGGCTGGTAGGGTTGTCCCTCTTGTCAAGCCCGACCCACTCGTCCAACCTAATCCAACCCGAAGGCCCATGGACGAATCTAATTGTCCAAACGAGTTGGCCGCAAGTTAATTAATTTTAAAATTCAATTTTACAGGTCGATTTTGGGTCCCTTGAATTCTAACCCATGTAAACCGACCCGTCCGACCCATAAATTTGAAAAAGAAGAAAACATGGGTTACGCTTACGGCTTTAGTTTCAGAGTTCAAGTTCTAGAGATTTCCTTCTCAAAAAATAAAACACATTCCAAAGAGTTCTCTCACTGTCTCTAATTTCTCACTCTCCCTTTCTCTAATCTCTCTCAAATCCCTAACCCTAGCCTCCTTGCTACCGCTGCTGCCAAGTTAGGCTTCATCGTCGCCCCTAACCCTAGCCTCCTTGCCGACATCACCTAGTTAGCCCTATTGCGCCATCGCCGATTTAAAGTTTTTGTTGCACTCATCGTTCTTGGTTGAGTCAACTCTACAAGCCTCCTCTGATCTACTTGAAGTTGATGGTGGGTTAGTAAAAAAAAAATTGTACTGATCTTGTGATTGATGTGTTGGTGGTGGGAGTGGTGGTGTTGATGCTGGTTTAATCTTCTCTCTTTTTTTTTCGTTTTACTCTTATAAATCTGGGTTTTTTGTTTGGATTTTGATTTCTTTGTTTTGGGTTTTTTTTTTTTTTTTAAGATTGTTCTGGGTTTTGATTTCGTTTTAATCTCATAAATCTAGGTTTTGGTTTAGATTTTGATTTCTGTGTTTTGGGTTTTTTTTTTTTTTTGGAAAAGATTGTTTTGGGTTTTGATTTTATTTTTGGTTTGGATTTTGATTTCTTTGTTCTGGTTTTGAAATCCATGTTGTTGTGCTTGAGACCTGAAATCACCCGACCGGCTCCAACCCGCTCAACCTGTTGGGATTAATGCCCTAGAATCCTATTGTATGATACTATGTATGATATTATGTATGACATGATGTATGACTTAATATTGTAATTAATAAAGTTGTTTTATTATTATCTAAAATAATGGTAACATGAATATTAGGACATTATCATATAATCCATGAGATGCATAGTATGTGATTTATATGAAAAGTCACAGAAGATATAAATCACAAGTTCTTTGTAAACTCAGAATTTTAGTTCGTAGTCGGTGATGAAATTGGGCATTTCATCTGCGAAGACTATAACATGTCAACTAAGATGATTTGTCTTGATCATGGAAGTGGTGACTTCTAGTTGATATGTTGATATGTTGATATGTTTTAAGAGTTAAGACATATTGAACTGGACCGCTGTGAGATTTATTATTCTCCTAATAACTGTCAATTGAATAATAAATCTCACGACTTATATTTACATGAACTCTTAATCCTGAAAAGATAATGGACTTGATCATGAAGTGTAGGTTGCTTTGATATATCATGAGTGAGATCTAAAGTAACGGTCAAAACCTCAGTATGTTGGGCAGCCACATTTAGTGTTGATGGAACATATATTCTCAAGATGGAATTCATAGTCTCTTAACAGAGATACAAAATATTCCCTTGAGATAAGTTTAATGGGTTTGTTATTCATAATGTTAGGCCTAACTACTTTAGTAAATAGTTACTAAAGTATATATTTATGAAATTGGATTTCATAAATATATGATGAATAACTTAAAAGATTAAACCGAATACTCAAGGATTAAGATGTAGTAATTTACAAAGTGGTAATCTACTTTCATAACTTTGTATTACTACGAATATTTTATAAAGAGGTTGCATGTACAATAAAGTCATAGGATATAATTTATTAATAAGGCCTAGAGTGCAATTTTATTTATATAGTGGTATTAAATATAATTAATGGTAACTTTGGACTTGTCAAGAGTTGATAGAAAAGCCTAAGGCCCATTGGAGCTAGTGTCTTATTTGTTCCCTTTTGGTCCCACTCCAAGCCACATACTAGAGCCCAATTAAAAAGGCCCAAAAGGCTAGCCCAATTAGATAATCAATTATTAGGAGAAAAACATACAGAATTTTGTAATACACAACAAGTTTATGAAATAGTATGTATGTGAGTGTTGAACACTCTCTCATTCTCTTTAGAACATACACATATAACTGATTGAGAGACCACACATCTTGGGCTTTAGTGGAATCGGAGTGAAGATTGAAAGTGTTCTCGAGAACTTCTGATCTTTGGTTTTGAAATTCACTGCACCAAGGTACACTCTCTTGTTTTATATTCTGAAACTTACATAGTCCATGTTATCAATTGCAAATAAAGTAGATTCATTAATTTTCTGCTGCATATGTTTTGTATGCGATACAAACATGTGATTTTCCAACAATTGGTATCAGAGTGGTCTTCATTTTCGAATCTGTATAATATGTTTAGTGGGTTTTAGAATTAAAGAAAACTATTTTCATAGTTGTGAAAATTTTGCAGTCATTTTTCTGCATATTATAGTTTTTGAAACTATTGTTTGATTATAACTGATTTTGATATTATAATGTTGTTTAAGTTTGATTTTAACCATATAAAATTGAATTTTAACACTTTAACATCAATGAAATTCAATTTTTAATCTTAATCTCATCATTTTTTATCATTAAGAATGTGTTTTGTTCATTGGAAACGTCACGGCTATTTCTGGGCATTTTCACAATTGGCGAGTCGCAAGTGAGTCGCGAGAGCTTCTAGATGAACCTGCAACTGGGGTCTCGCGACTGGGCGAGTCACCAAAACGAGTAGCCAAAACTCGCTACTTGCGTGAGTAGCCAGAATGAGTAGCCAAAAAATTATAACACCTGTTTATTACATGTATAAAGAGCAAGGCTATGTGTAATTAGTTTATGTATGTATTAAACAATTAAAAACCTTTCTTTTAAAACATCTAGTGGGAGAGAGATACAAGGGTTGCATCTCACGACCTCCATTGTTGGTTCATAGTAGTGTGAAATATATACTTTGTCTTTGCTTCGAGCTTAGCATTCCATGCGGAGAGTATTTATTTCATGGTCCTACAAGATTTAATTTTCTAGTTTATAGTGGTTTGATCAAACACCTTGTCTTAGCCTTGAGCTTTGCATTCCATGCGAAGGGTGTTTTGTATCATAGTACTACAAAATAAGCCTGTTAAAGGGATGAAATGTGGCTACACATGATTCTAGACAATGGTATACACTAGACTAAGTATTATAGTATCCTCTATGCTATGTTCTTACTATTATTACTTAGAGGCTAAATGTAAAACGGCATATTATTAGTGTTTGATAAGAGTTATTATGATAGCACCAATAATGAGAATAGTTCTCAATCAATCATAGTATTTAATGTTCACTCTATTCTGAGGGATATTGAATATTGGATTGGGTTGTCGTTGCATATATTATATTATGGTTTTATTAAGGTTCCATACTATATGTTTATATGCTAAATTGATAATGTCCAGTTTACTTATTATATTCATGTTTATTATTTTCAGATATGAAAATGGCATCATTTAGCCCACTTGTTACTATTCTTAATCAAAACAAACTAACTGGATCCAATTATGTTGACTGGAAAAGAAATTTGGACATAGTTCTCACTGCTGAAGAGCACAAATATGTTCTTACTAAACCATGTCCTAGCTTTCCTTCATTAGATGCTCCTCTTGAGGAAAAGCAATGATATGATTGTTGGCAAAAATCTAATGAGATGGTCAAATGCGGGATGTAGAACTAGCGTCTATCTAAAATGTTCTACAACATCAAATGCAGGATGTAGAACTAGTTTCGAACATTATGCTAAGTTTGAAGGAGATGTTTGGTGAGCAAGGCCGTTCTGCAAGGAAAGAAACCATGAGGCAAATTTATAATACCAAAATGGCTGAAGGCAGTTCAGTGAGGGAGCATTGTCTTACAATGATTACCAATCTGAATACGTTGGAAGTTTTAGGTGCCGATATTGATGGAGAATCCCAAGTGGATATGATACTCCAGTCACTACCGGAATCATTCAAGGAATTCAGACTCAATTATAATATGAACAAAAAGATTTACTCTTTGTCTGAATTAATGAATGAATTGGTAGCGGCAGAAGGCATCCTTGGTACTTCTAATGTTGAAGCCAATGTGGGTGAAGCTTCTACTTCTTAACCTAAGTCGAAAGGCAAGGGTAAGAAGAAGAAGAAGAAGGACTTCACCAAGCAAGAGGGTAAACAAATTGTATTAGGGGTTGCTGACAAAGGAAAGAAGCTCAAAGGAAAATGTTTCCATTGTGGTGAGAAAGGACATTGGAAGAAGAATTGTCCAAAATTCAAGGCTGCAAATAATAAGGGTATGAATAGTTCATTCCTCCTTGAAATATGTTTGGTACAAAATCCCACAGATTCCTGGTGTGTGGATTCAGGTTGTACTAATCATATCTGCAATTCTTTGCAAGGATTCCAGGAGACCAGAAAACTTAATGAAGGAGAATTGTTTCTTACTTCGGCTGATGGGAGCAGGATTTCGATTGTAGCTATTGGTGTTTATAATTTATGTTTTGAATCTAGAGTTTTAGTATTGGAAGACTGTCTATATGTACCTAATGTTCGTAGGAATTTAATTTCTGCAACTTATTTAGGTAAACATGGATATTGTGTTATCCTTAAAGACAATGTTGTAACAAAGAAGGGTAAAGTGTTTATCTGTTCTGGCAATATTGTAGATGGTCTTTATATTTTAACTCCTGATAAGCATGAATTATATAATTCTGAATTAGATAATGACTCTCATGTAAAATCATTAAAGAGAAAGTTTCCTTCTACTAGTGATGCATATCTTTGGCATTTGCGTTTGGGTCATATTAATTCAAACAGAATTCAAAGATTGATCAAAGATGGTCTCTTAGAGCCATTGGATTTTGATGATTTTCCAGTTTACGAATCTTGTTTGGAAGGTAAAATGACCAAACGACCTTTTAATGCAAAAGGTAGAAGAGCCCAAGATTTGCTAGAATTAGTACATTCAAATGTATGTGATCCTATGTCAATCCAGGCAAGAGGTGGCTATGAGTATTTCATTACTTTCACTAATGATTACTCTAGATTTGGTTATGTGTACCTAATGAAACGAAGTCCAAAGCCTTTGAAAAGTTCAAAGAGTTTATGGCTGAAGTTGAAAATCAATTAGGTAAACGCATAAAAGCCATTCGATCTGATCGTGGTGGTGAATACCTTCTTGGGGATTTCAAGGATTACTTAACTCAAAATGGGATTGTATCCCAATTGACTGCACCTGGAACTCCACAACAAAATGGTGTAGCAGAAAGAAGGAATAGAACTCTTTTAGATATGGTTAGATCCATGATGAGTTATTCAACTCTACCAATTTCTTTTTGGGGATCTGCCTTAAATACTGCAATGTATCTTCTGAATTTAGTACCTTCGAAGTCTATTCCTAAAACACCTGTAGAGTTGTGGAATGGGCGTAAGCCTAGTATGTGGCATCTCCATATTTGGGGTTGTCCAGCACATGTGTTGAAAGGAAAGTCTGACAAGTTACAGTCTAAAACAGAAGTGGTTTTCTTTGTAGGGTATCCAAAAGGAACTGTTAGAGGTTTGTTCTATAGTCATAAGGATAATAAAGTGTTTATTAGCATAAATGCCAAATTCTTGGAAAATGACTATATGAATGATTATACTTCTAGAAATAGAGTTGTGTTGGCTGAAATGAATGAACCTGTAGTTGAACAACCAATAGATAAAACTATGGATGATGTGGTTGTATTGGATACACCACAAGATACTACTCATGAGATGTCTAGTACACAAGTGTCTCGTCGTAGTGGGAGAAATGTTAGACCACCTATAAGGTTTATAGGTCTGGGAGAAACTTATGAAGCTATCTTAGAAGAGGCCGAAACCGATCCTTACACTTACGAGGAAGCAATGAATGATATAGATGCACATCATTGGGTTAAAACTATGAAATCTGAATTAGATTCCATGTATTCCAATCAAGTTTGGGATCTTGTAAAGGCACCTAATGGCATTAAACCTGTTGGTTGTAAATGGGTTTACAAGAGGAAGAGATGGATAGATGGAAAGGTTGAAACCTTTAGAGCAATGCTAGTGGCGAAAGGGTATACTCAAAAAGAAGGTATTAATTATGAAGAAACCTTTTCACCAGTAGCAATGCTTAAATCTATCAGAATTCTCTTATCCATTACTGCTCATTACGATTATGAGATTTGGCAAATGGATGTCAAGACTACATTTCTTAATGGCAATTTTTAAGAGGAAATCTGTATGATGCAACCAAAAGGTTTCGTAGCTAAGAACCAAGAACATATGGTATGCAAGTTGAAAAGGTTCATTTATGGACTTAAGCAAGCATCTAGGTCATGAAACATCAGATTTGATCAAGCAATCAAGTCATTTGGTTTTGAACAAAATCTTGATGAACCATGTGTGTACAAAAGACATCGAGATAAAGTAGTAATGTTCCTAGTACTTTATGTTGATGATATTCTACTCATTGGAAATGATGTAGGGGTAATGTCATCGGTAAAGGTTTGGTTATCTAGCCAATTTAATATGAAGGACTTGGGTGAGGCTAACTTTATTCTAGGGATCAAGCTTTGGCGAGATCGCAAGAATAAGATGTTAGGCTCATCTCAAGCTAGATATATAGATAAGGTTCTAGAACGGTTTAGCATGCAAAACTCCAAGAAATGATTGCTTCCTTTTAGACATGGAGTTCCTTTGTTTGATGACCAAAGGCCTAAGACTCAAGAGGAAGTAGATATGATGAGACAAGTTCTTTATGCTTCTGCAGTGGGAAGTCTTATGTATGCCATGCTATGTACTAGGCCAGATATTTGTTATTCAGTTGGCATGGTCAGCCGATATCAATCAAATCCAAGACCAAAATATTGGCAAGCTGTAAACCATATTCTCAAGTATCTACGGAGAACAATAGATTATATGCTTGTTTACCGTTGTGAGGATTTGATTCCCATTGGCTATACAGATTCAGACTTTCAATCGGATCTAGATTTCAGAAAGTCCACATCAGGATGTGTTTTTTTCACCTTGAAATGTGGAGCCATAACTTGGAGGAGTGTCAAGCAATCTTGTATTGCAAACTCCACCATGGAAGCAAAATATGTTGTTGCTTGTGAAGCAGCAAAAGAAGCTGTATGGCTCAAGAAATTCCTTTCTGACCTTAGTGTAATGAGAATGGAACAAGTTCCCATCACATTGTTTTGCGACAATAGTGGCGCAGTTGTACAATCAAAAGATCCAAGGAATCACAAGAAAGGAAAGCACACTGAGAGAAAATATCACATCATTTGAGACATCATTGCTCGTGGAGATGTAGTGGTTGCAAAGATTGAAAGTGCAAATAATCTAACAGATCCCTTTACCAAAGCCTTGCCTCAAAGGACTTTCGAGTCGCATTTGGAGGGAATGGGAGTTAGATTAGTGCACAATAGTCTTTAGAGCAAGTGGAAGATTGTTGGGATTAGTGCCCTAAAATCCTAGTGTATGATGCTATGTATGATATTATATATGACATTATGTATGACATGATGTATGACTTAATATTGTAATTAATAAAATTGTTTTATTATTATCTAAAATAATTGTAACATGAATATTCAGACATTATCATATAGTCCATAAGATGCATAGTATGTGATTTATGTGAAAAGTCACAGAAGATATAAATCACAAGTTCTTTGTAAACTCAGAATTTTAGTTCGTAGTTGGTGATGAAATTGGGCATTTCATCTGCAAAGACTATATATAACATGTCAACTAAGATGATTTGTCTTGATCATGGAAGTGGTGACTTCTAGTTGATAATTTTTTAAGATTTAAGACATATTGAACTGGACTGCTGTGAGATTTATTATTCTCCTAATGACTATCAATTAAATAATAAATCTCACGACTTATATTTACATGAACTCTTAATCCTGAGAGGATAATGGATTTGATCATAAAGTGTAGGTTGCTTTGATATATCAGGAGTGAGATCTAAAGTAACGATCAAAACCTCAGTGTGTTGGGCAGCCATATTTAGTGTTGATGGAACATATATTCTCAAGATGGAATTCATAGTCTCTTAACAGAGATACAAAATACTCCCTTGAGATAAGTTTAATGGGTTTGTTATTCAAAATGTTAGGCCTAACTACTTTAGTAAATAGTTACTAAAGTATATATTTATGAAATTGAATTTCATAAATATATGATGAATAACTTAAAGGATTAAACCAGGTAATCAAGGATTAAGATGTAGTAATTTACAAAGTGGCAGTCTACTTTCATAACTTTGTATTACTATGAATATTTTATGAAGGGGTTGCATGTACAATAAAGTCTTGGGATATAATTTATTAATAAGGCCTAGAGTGCAATTATATTTATATAGTGGTATTAAATATAATTAATGGTAACTTTGGACTTGTCAAGAGTTAACAAAAAAACCCAAGGCCCATTGGAGCTAGTGTCTTATTTGTTCCCTTTTGGTCCCACTCCAAGCCACATACTAGAGCCCAATTGAAATGCTTAAAAGGCTAGCCCAATTAGATAATCAGTTATTAGAAGAGAAACATACAGAATTTTGTAATACACAACAAGTTTATGAAATAGTATGTATGTGAGTATTGGACACTCTCTCATTCTCTTTAGAACATACACATATAACTGATTGAGAGACCACACATCTTAGGCGTTAGTGGAATTGGAGTGAAGATTGAAAGTGTTCCCGAGAACTTCTGATCTTTGGTTTTGAAATTCACTGCACCAAGGTACACACTTTTGTTCTATATTCTGAAACTTACATAGTGCATGTTATCAATTGCAAATGAAGTAGATCCGTTAATTTTCCACTACTATGTTTTGTATGTTATACAAACATGTGATTTTCCAACACAACTGATGACCCATGCCGTCGTGCTTGACTCGAACGTTTGGTCAGCCACGGGTCCATTTTCCGTTCACCTAATTCAATCAGATCGAGTGCGGGTCAAACCTAAACCAGATTCGACCCAACCCATGGACAGCCCTAGTGGCTGGGCAACTAACAGACCAGTAGGCAGTTTGGGAAGGACACCCACAACAGGCCAGAAGTAGCTAAGGGGTAAAATTTGTAAATATTATCACAGCAAACAGTATAAAAAGGCCTTAGCTATGCACAGTAAACAACAACAGGAAGGAATAGGAGAAAACACTGAAAACAAAGAAATAGAGAAAACTAAGAAAGCAAAGGAGACAAACAAAGGAAACTGAGAGTGAGTAAGGAAATAGGAGTGAAAGAGCATGCACCAGTAGGCTACCCATTTCTCTCCCTCTCAATAGCCCACTCTCTAACAAGTTAAGAATCTGACGTTGAGCCATCTAGGCCCGTTCTCCAAAGTGAGCAATTTCTATAGTAGGATTCCCCTGTAAGGTTGCCCAAATTGGAGATTGGTTCCCTTCTTGAACTTGAGTCTGCCAAGGAGCCAAGCTTAGCAGATTAATTCTCTTCCTTCTTGTGTTATGATTGTTCAAGGACTAACGTTCTTTTGTTATTAATTAACTCTTGCCATACTTACATTATCGTATTTTCCTTTTGTGAATTTTTTAAGCATCATTTTTGTCAGTAGCAAGTGCTTTAATTAAAACATTTTAGTTATCTTGTCGAATTATGTTTCTCCTGCTATAACGCTTTTTGTGATAGTATTTCCTACCATGGGCTCGTGACTCCATCAAGATTCCTACCAAGGGTTCTAACTTGCGCGCAAGCTGACCTAAGGTGAATTTCAATTAAGCCAATCTCGACTCTCCTACCCCAAAACCATTGAGCCATAGTGCAACAAGAGCAGTCCACCCCAGTACATAAAAAGGCCCACCATAACCCTATACATCAATGAATCTCCACCCCTTTGTAATCTCCATCCCTGCTTGGCCAATAGTGCTAGGTTAAACTGCTTAAGTTATTTAAACCTCATACCACCCTTAGCTTTAGGAGTGTATAGTTTATCTCAGCTAATCCAAGCCATTTTACATTCATCCTTACATTAACCCCACCAGAAATTCCTGATTAAGCTTGTCATTTCATCACACAGAGAGTCGGGAACTTTGAAGCAGCTCATGGTATACGTTGGGATTGCTTGAGCCACTGCTTTAATCAAGATTTCCTTTCCTGCCTTAGACAGCAACTTCTCCTCCCTACCAGCTAGTTTCTTGGCCAACTTCTCTTTTACCTCCTTGAAAGTATTCTTCTTGTTCCTCCCCACCAAAGATGGTAGATCCAGGTACTTTTCATGCTGCTTAATCACTTGTGCCCCAAATCTAGACTTGATCTCATCCTGTACTTCCTTGGTAGTGTTACTGGCTTACTGCTGAAAAACAAGGAGGTTTTAACTCTATTTTGCTGCTGCCCTGAAGCTTGCTCGTATACTAGCAGAACCTTCTGTAAAGCCTCACATTCCTCAATGGTGGCTTTACAAAAGATAATATTGTCATCTACAAAAAATAAATGAGACAAACTGGGACCTCCCCTGTAGACAGAAACCCCCTCCATAGTACCATCAAAGCTAGCTTTCTTAATGAAGGCTGAAAGGCCTTCAGCACAAAGTAAGAAGAGATAAGGGGATAGTGGGTCATCTTGGCGTAGTCCCCTAGAGGGGATAATTTGGCCACTTTGCTTGCCATTGATCCTGATATATGTGACAGAAGTGATGCATTGCATCATTAGCCTTCTCCACCTAGGGTGAAACCCCAATCTCTCCATAATTTTCTCCAAGCAGGCCCTCTCCACCCTATCATATGCCTTACTCATATCAAGCTTCAACGCCATTTCTCCTATAGCTCCTACCTTCCTCTGGCTTATATGGTGCATGGTTTCGAATGCAACCAGCACATTATCAGTTATTAGTCTACCATTCACAAATGCCCTTTGAATATCACTGATGATGGATGGGAGTACTCTTTCCAGCCTGTTTACAAGAGTTTTGGAAGCCAATTTGTAAACCACATTACACAAGCTAATTGGTCTATACTCAGTCGCCCTTTTGGGTTTTTTGGTTTTAGGTACTAAAACAATATGAGTATCATTGAAATTTGGTGGGATCACTCCAAGATTTAAGAAATCTAGCACTGTTTTAGTAACCACATCACTCACAATAGACCAAAAGTGCTGAAAGAAGAAAGGGGGCATACCATTAGCGCCAGGTGCTTTTAGAGTATACATTTGCTTTAGGGCTTGATGCACTTCACTGGCAAAAACTCCCTTATTAATGTCGAATTCACACCCTCCGTGACCTTAGGGTGGACTACATCCACAATTTTAGTAAACTTCAAAGGTCTACATAAGGTAAATAGCTCAGAGTACTAGTCAACAAAGATCTTCACAACAATCTTCTCACCCTCTTGCCACAACCCTTCATCGTCATATATACCTTCAATCAAATTCTTTTGAAACCGTGAGGATGCCTTGGCATGGAAGAATTTGGTATTACGGTCTCCCTCTTTGAACCAGTTAAGACGAGAACGCTGCTTCCACATGGCGTCTTCCTTGTCCAGCCAGCAATTAAGTTCCACGTACCCTTGTCTCTCTTATATCTTTGATAATATCCAGCGAGGTTGGTTGCAACTCTAACCACTCAAGGTGCTTCTGCAATTGAGAAATCTACTTCCCTAAGTGCCCAAATTCTGTCTGGTTCCACGCATCCAACCTGGCTCGACAGGAGTTAATGCATGAGAGAATTGGGAACGGTGACTCAGAGCCAACTCCTTCAACCACCACCCCGCCCCCCCCCCCCCCCACAACGCATCGATGACAGATACATAAAAAAAATTTCAAGAAATATATAGAATCAGCAATAACTAATAAATATGCTAAATAAATAATTGTTAATTAAAAAAAAAGCTAGTTAATATAGTAGTAGTAATTTTTATTTGGTGGAAAAGTTTCTAATTTGTGTTGTAGTGAACCATAATGAATTAAAATCAGATACAGGATGGAAATTTGGAACGTCACTGGCTTCTGAGTACTTTGAAGAGGCATTCACCCCATTTAAAAGAAAAACTAAAAGCTAATACATATCTGCACTAAATAAATAAATAAAATTTAAAAATAAAATAAAAAGGGTAAAGAAGAAACATAAGGAAAAACAATATAGCCCTATTATGAAAATGATAGAACAAAAATTCGACTGAATTGCAAACAAACATAGATTTAATGCGTTCTGTGTGGCATGTCATCATAAAATAAATCTAGGCTGCATGTATCCATAACCAATGGGCTCCCATTCTTTGCTTTCAATTGAAGACTGGGGTCCATCATCCGTGCATGTTATGCTTTTTGCATATTGCAAAGTCTAAAATAGTAGTAAATAGTAATTGCTCTATCGCCGCATCGCCATAGTTGATAATGGACCCCAAGCACCCAGATCTCGAAGTTTTTTTTTTTTTTTTTTTTTTTTTTAGTTACAATAAAATTTCAATCTATAATATCCGCTACATGATGATTATTACTTTTAATCATCAGATTAAAGCAATCTCACTCTCAGTGTAAACGGGAATCCAATCCTTAAATCTCTTATTTTGACGATAATAGAATTTATCAGTTAAGCAAACAAGAACACATGCAAGTATGCAACCATGCTGCCGAAGCTTTTCGGTCGATCTCTATATCATTACCTCTATGTGAGGCTTTTCTCATAAATTGATTAAGCGTAAGTTTGGATAGGTCAACGTTTGCGTTTAGCAACGCGTTTGAGTTTCTTCTGTAGGTCCCGTGCACTGTTCATAAGACCTGCAAGTACGAAATTCAGCAAAAATAATTACAAAACTGGGTCCTACGGTACTATTCATACATTTAAAAATTATTTTGCTACAGTGTTTTCAATTTTCAGCAATAAGCGGTATCCAAACAAACCTTAATACTGGTCCCGTATTAAATACGGGGTCAAGTCCACTGTTGTTGAGTGTTATCATAATAGGTGCATGGCTAGATTATATTCTCTTGCAGAGGGGGGAAAAAAAAGGCCTAGATAGTATTCAGGAGACAAAGATCCTATGATACACGTTAAGAGATTTGCATGGCCGGGTTTAAGTTCATTCAATAATGACTAATTACTCATCGAGGCGTGTTATCGAGTCTAGTACACATCAAGCAATCCTTAATCATCATATGTCCTATCTTGCACGTTTTTGAATTTCTATCCAAAGTTCAAACTTAATCACTGTGATGATTAAAATTCATACTAATACAATTTGTGCTAAATTAAACGAGGGATCAAACTCTTTTGTTTAGTATCCCAGAAAAATGTTTTAAAAACTTACAATAAATTTAGTTACAAAAAGTTTAGAAATTGATGTCAACAAAATAGATAAAATTGTGAATTACTCTTTTGTAATCCATTACACATTGATTTATAAGTCTTTTATAGTAAAAAGCTTTTGTTAACCGGCTATCCTTGTGTACTCGTTAATTAGCAGGCTTCAAAAGGGTCACACCTACATTGAGAATAAACAAAACCTAATAAACAAATTTCCTTTAAACTAAAAATTGCTCAATTCCCTGTAAAAGTACATTGAGAATAATCAAAACCTAATAACAAATGTCCTTTAAACTAAAAGCCATTTAAACTAAAAGTTGCTCAAATCCCTATAAAATTACATTGAGGATGAACAAATGCCGTTTAAATTAAAAGTTGCTCAATTCCCTATAAAAAAGTCAATCTACTACATTATAAAGGCTAATGGTAACAGACGCACCGAAACCTACAGTAAAATTTGTAGTATTTATGGTTCAAGTATAAGATCTAACCACATACCCTTAATCAAAATAAGAAATGTCTTGTTTATATCATGCATGGAACATTAGCACCAAATCAAAAATTGAAACAAAGGTTGGAACCAATAAACATGGATGTCCTATGCAGTATAAAAATAAAAAATAAAAAAACAACACAACCGACAAGTAGTGTGTATGAGAAAATGTAAGTGTAAGTGAGTCTCAAAAGAAAGATAGAGAGGACGGTTCAATGTCCCCCCAACAGCGCATGTTGGTAGTGGGCTCCTTTGATCCATACCTCCGCATGCGCCGTAATTCTAACGTGAGCTGTCGCTGACCAAAAAAGTCGAACTCGTCAAATCTGTATGGCTTCACCAACCCTCTACTCTAAAGTTCTTTCTTAAAAAAAACAAAAACAAAAAAATCTTTGTATTAATATTCAGATCAGAATCTATCTGATATCTCCATAACACATAATCTATCTGATATCTCCATAACACAGAATCTTTGTATTAGTTCACATCTGTACTAGTAGAGATTTTGGTATCTTATAGAAATTTGGGATCAGATCTTGTTCATACTTAAGAGATTTAGAGGGAGAGTATTTCTCTTTTGTATAGTCCACCATCTAATGGATAAAACAATGGATTCCAAAACAATAATACTAAAAGACAACTTTTTTCCGCAACAAGTTTCACAATTATTGAAGTGAGCGTAAATAGTCAAGAAAATGTGATAGGTCCATAGATGTAAATTGTATCCACCACTCACAGTGAATCACTTCAGCAATTATAGAATTTGTTGTGAACAAAATTGCCTATAATATAGCTGATTCTAAAATCACAAGATTGATGCCGAAAGTCTTATAGTTTAATTGCAAGATCGACTCTCTTTGTGGCCTGCCACCAAGGATTTGATTTGGAATCATCTGTTTGTGCGGTGTTAGTATTACTGTGTGAGGATGCTCTCATTATCAGAAAGATAGAGAAGCTTGAGCTTAGACCACTTGCTTTTGCTATGTATGGGTGTAAAATTTCTGTACTGAGATAATTATCAAACGGGTATGTGCAGTTTAAGATATGATTTTACAAACGTAGGATTAAACAACAAATGATTATACAACTCTTAGCAAGAAAACAAAAAATAACGCTACAGCATTAGTCTCCAAAAAATAAAAATAAAATGAAGAAGCTACAGCTTTCATTGATAATGGATTTCTGAAACTTGGGGTCATAAATAGACAACATACATACATACTGCAACTCTTCAACTGTCGATTAACTGCTAATAGAAAAATCACCCACAACATTCATCTAAAGAAGAAAAAAAACGTCCATCCGCTGACTTACTGTGACATATTAACGCAACTTTTTGCATCCATGCCAAAAAACACCCTTTGAGAAAATTTTATGGATACTTAACTACTCAAGGCCGAATTATTGCTTTTAATTCAATTATTTGGAACTTGTGTATTACTTAAAGCCAATTTTAAATCTTAATCCTTGACATTTTTGTTATGCAATATAAAGTTTTGGCACTAGCAATCTCCTTGAATAACTGTATCAATTTTAACATGAAAATAATGGCAGCGTCATTGAAACGATCACAAATAATCAAACAGAAGAGCACATTCACAAGACAAAATGAAGAATATAAAGATGAACTATTTAACAGCGATAAGAACATTACATATATACATATCTATTTCCTTTTGACTTGAAGGGTGGATGAATAATTGTGTACAGCTAATTAGTAAGAAGAAGAGCGATTTTCTGTAATCTTCACATACAAAGATACACAAGATAGATGGCACAGAAGACCAAAATAAGGTTCCAAAAATGCAAAATGAGAAGCCAAAACTAGCTAATCAATCCATTCTTATTACCTCCAGTGCTGCCTCCACCCGGTGGATAAGGGAAAGGTTGCGTGTAAAGTTAGCATTAAGAGTGAATCGTCAAATAAGATCAGTTCTACACACGTGTAGTCAGGCTGCTGGTAGTTGTTGGTACTTGGTTAAGTTGTAATATATGTGTTCTCAAGCTACAGTCCTTGACCTGTTAGAAGATTTATGATGATAATGCTCATAAAATTATAAAATTAAAGTAGAATGGGGAAACCTAAGAGCCAAATTTACCTGCATGGCCCCCAAAGTTGACAAAAAATCTTTGCATTGCTCAAGCAAAATCCGTTCTTTTGCGGTCACCTTCACAAGTTCAGTCACCAAGGAGTTCGTTTCCTCCACCTGTGAATGGAAAATGGTTTTAGAAACATTGTTAGATTTGCCAATACAAGGTGAAGTATGCAAATGGCTTTTAGTCAATCTATTTGAAAGAACATTTATGCACAGTCCACTTTTTCCAGTATTTACCCAAGGCTCAATAGATTTGAGTAGCTTATTTTCCGATATTATGGTGGAAAACTGTAGCAAAGATCTAAAGAAAAAGTCCTTGACAGTTAATGAAAGTAAATGACACACAAGCACCATTTTGCAGTCAGTGATTTAGGTTCAGGTTTGAGGAACAATTCCAACTGACTCAAATTACTGTCTTTGCACATCTAAACAAGTACCAACCTCATTCACCAAACTTTAAAAAATGTCGTAACCATTGCACAAAACTCCTTTTGCAAGGTCCAGGAGAGGTGATTGGTAGGCAATCATACCCCTAACTTTTTTCAAGACGCTGATTCCCAAACTCGAATCCACAACCTGTCATTTTTGGTGAAGGCGCTCGCTATCACACCAAGATCCGACCTCTATTCACCGAACTTTAAAAATGACATAGAAACTGGGACCAAACATCTTGGGACAACTCAGGCTAATGAGGGGTTAAAAACTTAAAATGTAAAAGACACGCCAGTGCTAGAGAATTTTGTATTTGGTATTTTGAGGCACAGGGGATCCATGCCATTGACAGATAAGACAATGAAACACACCCGTCTTTAGGTGAGATTAATTAAAAATATATGATTCAGAGCCTAGAGGCTAGAGCCAAATAATCACCCTCACTAGGGTCTGTTTAGGATCCGCTTATTTTGCTAAAACTAAAAATTTTTTGCTAAAAGTACTGTAAATAAAGGTAAAAGTTAGTTGAAATAGTACAGTGGGATTCGTGAATAGTACCAAAAAGTGCAGTGAGACCCATGAATAGTAGAAAAAATAAGCGGAATAGTAAAATAAGCTGGAGCCAAACACACACTACATCTCAGCTGAGGAAGCAATGATGTCAATTCTGATAAGTCTAATTTAGATGCTTCAACTCACAAACTTGTTCATTGATTTTAGTCATTAAAGTTTTGTTTGCTTACAATAAGTGGGGAGGAATTTCAACCTAGACTTTCTCCTTGGGAGAGACCAGGGGGCAGTACCAATGAGCCACAGCAATATCGTAGATTATATATATATATATATATATATATATATATAAACCCAATCTCAGCTAGAATTCTTCAAATTCCTTAAGTATAATACATATCTTTAGCGAACCACATATGCTAAGCACACAGGCGTATTGCTTATAAAGCAGAGAAAATAAACATAAATGATTAAGGGTAGGAATAAATCTCCAAAGCATCACAGTTTCACATGGGGGTGTTCATGGTCAGGTTTGGTTGGTTTATGTAGAACTCACCACCCAACCCGATCACCTCAGATTCAAACATCAGCACCCAATGCCGACTGACGACAATCAGGTTATCAATCAAACGGTGCATTATCAGTCAGATCCGGTAGGTTTCGTTAACTTAGCGAGTTGACAACAACAGCAAGCAGCCAAACAACAAGAAAAAGGGTCTTGGCTGCCGACAGATACTCAGCCTTGCTGATGTTGGATTGGCCTCCCACAGCCACAATCAAGATCATCTCGCATATAAACAAGGGTTGCCATAGGAGGAGAGAGAGAAATTGGCCGGTTAGATTTATTGGTCAAACCTCCCTCCATCCAATATCCAATTGAAAAGGAATGGGTTTGCCATAATGAATCCGGTGTCAACCAAAATCGTCAACAAAATCAATAGAAAGGCTTGGGTTAGAACTTAGATTAGGTTGGGCAAGTGGGATGGGTTTGCATAAGTTTTTCACAACCCTAGTTTCACCTGAATTCAAAAGAATTGGTGTATAAATCATGGTTTTAAAAACAAACCATTAAAAGATCTGAAACTGGACAGGTTCAAGATTTTAAAATCAGAGCGAGGTTTGACCGTAGATCGAACCATGATGACATACTAATTATTCTAACAACTAATTAGTAATTACTATGGAAATAAATAAAATAAATGTGTAAAATATTAGCAATCTTGACTAAAAAAATATCTAAAGAGGTTCAATTATATCTTAACTAGAGTTAAGATGATGTTTTTCACAATTTATTACAATGATTAGGTACATGTTTCCTTATCATTTCAAATATTACAATATCCTAAAAAGTCCAATCTACTCGTGCAATAAAAGAAAATGGTATTTTAGACACATTCAAATAAAAAAAACAAACAAACAAAACAAAAAGTTTCATACACAGTCATTGTAATAACTCATAACCATTTTTTTTTTTATAGGTACCAAGGCTTATTTATTTATATTATAAATAAATAATAAATAAAACCTCTCTCTCCAACCAAAATAGCGAATAAAAAATGAATAAAAAATCTGACGAATGGGATCAATGCCTTGGGCTTCTGGCACTTTGGACTTTCAACAAACAACGCAATGCTTCACACAGTGAACAAGATCGACATACTTTGACTGTCGGCAGCATTTTTAAGCAAAATTTTCCATGGAAGAAAACCAGATCTGACCAGAAAACTTGTGCCCAATTTAGCAAACAGGCCAAGTTTACAGCAGTTTGAGCGGTTCCTAACAAAAAGCTGAGTTTTACGAATTTTGTGGGTCTCAAAAACTGGAATAGTGACCGGTTCCCAGTTAACTTGATCTGACTGGCCAGTCTGATCAGGTTTTAAAACCATGATATAAATGATGACTAGCCAGCTAGCTTCTAGGTACTCATGCAGATGAGGTGACTCCACCATGCACTTTTGCACTCATAGATTCATACTCAATACATTATGACTAAGTTTTATGTTTGCTACAACCTACCTAAAACCTTCTCTTCTTTTGGCTTGAAACCAAAAATGTAAAAAAAATTGGAACACTAAGCACCAACAAAAGTGGAGTGTGTTACCCATAAAATTATAAAAGCCAGAACACAAGTTATATGTATTTTCTTATTTTAGTAAGAATTTATTTCTGCAAGTATAATGTCATTAACAGATGAACTACTGCATAGTGCCTAAGAAATGGAGAAACAAATTCAAAATAAAAAGAAAGAGATTACCTTTGAAACAAGAGAGTATATTGAGGATCCCATCACCTGCATCACATCAACTGCTGAACCCACAGCGTCCTTCAGATTTTGAATATCAGCCTGTAAAATTAAAGTTAAGCTCATTACCAACCTCAACAGCACCAATATCTGAGCCTTTGATAAAATGATATTTATCTACAAAAATCAAGACGAAAGGAGAAGGTACATACTGCTGCTTTTCCAACAACTGGAAGACGGAGCGTACTGGCCTTCAATGCTTCAGTTGCTCCTTGCAAAGAATTAGAGTGATCTCTATCTAAAAGGGCCCAATCTTCCAAATAATTCAACTACATTCAACAAGTAAAACAAACTTCTTTTACGATTTAAACCAAAAAAAAAAAATTTATAAAACAAACAGCAGTGATCAAATCCAAAATACTTTTGTCTGACAGGGAAATCATCAAGTGAAGTGCTTCCTCAAATTAATGATAACAAACATAAAATTATTAAGTCAAAGAAAGTCAGCAACCAATTTTCCAACATATTAATTCAGACCATTTGTAAGGTTTATTTTTTGGATAAAATACAAAATAAAAACCAAGAGTTCATTGCAGGATAAAAATGACATACCAGGATCAGCTCTCCTTTAAAAGGAGGGGGAAAAAAATCAGAAAACTACCACTGCTACTGTACTACACAACCAGCCCACAGAGCAGCATGTGAAAACCTTATAATCAGGAAAACTAAACGAACAAACTCTAGGGGGGGGGAGAAAGCTTGGTAGTTGGAGTTGGTGGCTCTCCAAAGGATCCCATGTCTGGGATCCCTAGGGACCACTGTTATAGAAATAAAGTCAATTCTCAAATGAAGACATAAGAAACCTTAAAATAGATAAATCAATAAACAAGGTCATACTTAGCTTATCACACTCTTTATTTTGTGATAGCCATATTCCTAGGGCCTCAAGACCTCTCACCAGCTCATTTAATGACATGAGTGGAATTCAGTCCAAAAGATTAATTACAACTTTATGTTCGGTCATCTGGATTCCTCTAAAGGTTTCCCACCCCCCCCCCCCCCCCCCGCCCCCAAAAACCCCTTTTTTTCCTTAAAGTGACCAAGACAGGCATCACTTGAATTAAAAACTGTTTTAGTCCTAGATACATATCGCCAGACAATTAAAACCACATGACTTTTACTTCAATTGGACTTCACCTATGGGCCCAATAAAATAACTCCTGAATAGACAAATTTGCAAAGTAGTAACAAATTAATCTTCCATTTATATCACATGTTACAAGTAAGATTGTATGAGATATAAGGGTAGTCTTTGGTCCGATTACACTCTCCGCACAACCTTTAAATAATAAATGAGTATTAGGGTTAATAAATTCTTCAACCCCAAGCTTAAAATCATAGGAGAAGCGACAAAAGGAATGCACACTTAGGAAGAATTTTCAAGGGTAATTACACTTTGCCACCCTAATCTATACTCTAAATTAAACTTTTATTTTGGATGGAAAACAAAAATCTAAGGGGTAAAGTGTAATTGAGAGTATAATTTAGAATGATAAAGTGTAATTTCTACTTTGTTTTTAAGGGATTGAAAATAGGGGAAATTGGTTTTTTTTTCACATGGTGCTATCCAAGACAACAAAAGAAGTGACGACAGAGTGCAAAGTGTAACATGGGTTATAGTTTAGGATGCTAACCGTGCATTCTTAAAGTTTAGGGTTCAAAGTGTAATTTGGGGTATAGTTTAAAGTGGTAAAGTGTAATTTCTCCAAATTTTCATGGAAGACTGGGAAGAGTTCAGCAGGCAAGTCCAAAGCCTTATTGCTTGAAAGGTTATCTGCCTTGGGAACCCAACAACAGAAAACTTTTTTTTTTTTTCAGCAAGCAAGTCCAAAGCCTTAGATGCTCTAGCTAATATTCTTCAATGTAAAGTGGGCAGGTTGCCTACGAAACATTTGGTGATGCCGTTGGGAACTTCTTTTAAGACAACTGCGATATAGAATCCTATTTTGGAGAAAATGAAGAAGCTATCTGGGTGGAAGCGGCTCTATTTATCTAAAGGCAGTAGACTCATGCTAATAAAGAGTACTCTCTCAAGTCCCCCTACGTACTTCTTATCTCTTTATACTATTCCTAAAGCTGTGGCGGCTAGATTGGAAAGTATTCAAAGGAATTTTCTGTGGGGGTCTTCTGAGAGGAGTTTCAAGTTTCCGTTGGTGGCTTGGGATAAGGTGTGTTCTCCCGTTGAGAGGGGCGGATTGGGGATAAGAAGTGTGGTGTCTTTTAATCAAGCTCTATTAGGGAATTGGCTGTGGAGATTTGGTCATGAAACTACCCATCTCTAGCGGAGAGTTATCTCCACAAAATATGGTGAGGGTCAAGGGGGGTGGCGCACTAAAGTCTGCAGGACGGCTCATGGGTGTGGTCTTTGGAGAAGCTTAATGAAGGGTGGGAGAGCTTTTCTAAGCATCTGTCCTTTGAAGTGGGTGATGGAACTCGTATCCGCTTTTGGCATGATAGGTGGATTGGTGAGAATTCTTTAAAAGATCGCTATCCTGCACTTTATGCATGTTCAGCGGTCAAGGATGCTTGCATCTCTAAGGTTTTGTGGGCTCCAGAAGGGGATACTGTTAGAGTGTGGAATTTAAGGTTTCATAGAGCGTTTGAAGATTGGGAGTTGGCTGCATCTTATTCTCTATTTCAGCTTATCCATCCTCGTATTCCTCGGGGTGATAGGAGAGATACTCTTCGCTGGCGGCTAAAAGGAGATGGAAAGTTCGACACCCGATCTTACTACCATAAGATTCGGGGTGCCTCGAATTCTTTATTTCCTTGGCAAGGTGTTTGGAAACCTAAGATTTCTAAGCACGTGGTGTTCTTTCTGTGGACTGCTACACATGGTCGAATCCTCACTCTGGATAACCTAATGCTTAAGGGTCGCCCTTTGGCTAATTGGTGTTGTATGTGTTGCCGTGATGGGGAGTCGGTAGACCACCTTCTTCTTCATTGTCCTATTACTCATTCCCTATGGGCTTTCATGATTCAAGCTTTTGGTATTTTTTGGGTTATGCCGAGTTCGGTGGCAGGTTTGTTATCTAGTTGGCATCAGTGGCTTGGGAAGCATAATTCGGAAATTTGGAAGTTGGTTCCAGAGTGCTTAATGTGGATTGTGTGGTTGGAGCGAAATCATCGATCTTTTGAAGATAAAGAGAAAACGTTGGAGCTAAAGATTTTATGCCAACGCAGTCTAATGGAGTGGTCTCGTTGCTGGGGTTTTACTAAGTGTTCTTCTCTCTCTGAGTTTATGCCTTCTCTTAGCTTAGTTTCCTAACTTCTCTCTTGCTGTTGTGTTGTGATGTGTTGTGCTGTGTTGTGTTGGTGTTATGTTGCTGTTGTGTTGTGTTGTGTTGTTATTCATCATCATGAACATCTTGTACTTCTCTTTTATTTTCTTCCCCCTTTAATAAAAGTTTTCTGTTTACCTATCAAAAAAAAAGAGTAAAGGAAATTCAAGCATCCATCAAATCGTAGACTGAAGAAATAGAATGACTTCCTATGATAAACATCCAGTCCGATAGAGTTTTAAAGAAGAAAAGTTTTAAATCAGCTATGGTTCTTTCAGAATCTTCAAAACACCAGTTGTTTCTCTCCCGCCAAATGCACCACATCAAACAATGAGGGATAACCATCCAAATAACACCATTACGATAATGACCAAAATTTCCTTGCCAACAAGTAAGGAGCTCAACTACAATCTTTGGCATCGCCCAGTGGATACCAAACAAGGTGAACACCATAGACCACAACTCGTAAACAATAGGACAATGTAGTAACAGATGGTCTACCGATTCTCCATTACTTTTGCACATATTACACCAATCTAGAATCAACACCTTCTTCTTACGTAAATTATCAATAGTTAAGATAGTTCCTAAAGTTGCAGTCCAAAACAAAAAATGCAACTCTGGAAGGAACCTTTCGCTTCCAAATACTTCTCCAAGGGAAGGATTGAGTACATACACCCAACAAAGCCTAATAGTAACTGCTTACCTCAAAACCCTTGCTCTTAACAAGTGTCCAATACAACTTATCCTCACCAATACCTCTCAATGAGACTCCATATATAACATTCCAAAAAATAGACAAAGAATCTAACTCCCTATCATGAATTTCTCGCAGGAATTCTAAGTCTCAAAAAAGAACCCCGTTAGGAAATTGCATGAGATCAGCCACATAAGCCTCTTTATCATTACTGATTCTGAATAAATCTGAAAAACGCGTACTCAAAGGATTATCCCCACACCAGACATCATACCAAAATTTCACTTGTCCCATCTCCAATCTGAAACTGAATGTAGCGAGAAAAAGTAGACCAACCACTACTAATAATTTTCCATTAACTCACCCCATAGGAGCCTGGAACAGAATTAGAGCACCAATCTCCCTCATCAACTCCATATTTAGCTCTATCTTTCCATTTTGCACCCAATGGAAAGCCTAAATATTTCATAGCAAGTGAGCCCTGCTTCAACCCAACGCATCTACTAGCATCTCAAAATTTGGAACCACACCCAAGAACTAGTTCAGACTTATCCAAATTAATTTTCAATCCAGATACAATCTCAAACCATGACAAAATCAGGCACAAAAACAACATCTAGTCGATATCGGCATCGCACATACCAACACATCATCTGTAAAGAGAAGATGAGTTACTTGTAAGTGATCACCTGTGGAGGTACCCACACTAAATCCAGAAAATCGACCTTCCGTCACCACCTTATCCATCATTTTGCTAACTGCCTCCATAACAACAACAAATAATAATGAAGACAAAGGATCACCTTGTCGTAAGCCTCCATAATTCTCAAAGAAACCAGATGGAACTCCATTAATCAGAAATGAGAATTTGACCATGGATATACAATAAAAAATCCATTTTCTCCATTTTTCTGGGAACCCAAGCCGCTCAAGCATATACATTAGGAAACCCCAGTTCACATGATCATAAGCATTTCTCCACATCCAACTTGCATAACACCCCCAAAATTCCTGATCTCAGCCTACTGTCCAAACATTCATTTGCAATGAGACATGAGTCTAGAATCTGCCTATTCTTAACGAAGGCATTTTGAGACTCCAAAATAACATCCCCAATCACCTCTTTCAACCTATTAGCCAATACTTTAGCAATAATTTTGTAAACCCACCCTATCAGACTAATAGGCTGAAAATCTTTCACCTACTGCATCTAACTTTTTGGGAATCAAGGAGATAAAGGTTGCATTTAAACTTTTCTCGAACTGACCTCTCTCAAAAAGAACTTGAAAAAACTTCATGAGATCTGATTTGATAACATCCCAACAAGCTTGGAAAAATGCCACAGGGAAACCATCTGGGCCCGGAGCTTTATCCCCCTCAAAGTCTTTAATTACCCCAAAAACTTCTACATCATCAAAAGGCCTCACCAACCAGCCAGCCTTGTCATCAAAGATTTTAGGAAAATCCAGCACATCCAGATGTGGGCGATAGACTATGTTCCATAAATAAATTTTTATAAAACTAAATAATGCAATCCTTTATACTTTTTTGATGATCAGAAGTCAGGACCCCATCAACCTTGAGATTAATAATTGCATTGTTTCTTCTATGTGAGTTAGCCATTTGATGAAAGAACTTTGTGTTGCTGTCCCCCTCCTTCAAGTAGAGCATTCTTGATTTTTGCCACCAACTAATCTCTTCCAAAATGCTGATTTTTTTTAATTCTGTTTGAAGCCTTGCCTTCTCTAACTTCTCCTCTTCTGATAGAACTACCACTTCCTCTTTTGCATCCAAAGCATTCAAATCACTCCACAATTGTATTTTTTTTACAGCCATTTCTGAACACCAATTCATTCCACTTCTTCAAGTCTGGCTTCAGGGCTTTTAATTTCATGGCCATTCTGCAACTAGGCGTACCTTGGAATTGATAAGAATCCCACAAATCTTTCACCTTTCCCACAAAACCTTCCACCTGGAGCCACATATTCTCAAAACAAAAAGGTCTTCATCCCTTCTGAATTGCACCACCCTCCAGGATAATTGGCAAGTGATCAGATAAGACTCTAGCCAACCTCCTCTGTGACATATTGGGATAATGATCTTCCCAATCAAGAGAAAAAAGGAAACGATCTATCCTGGATCTAGACATGGAATTAGACCATGTATACCTACCACCTGTCATAGGGATATCCAACAAACCATGCATAGAAATGAAATCTGAGAAGTCATGCATTGCTTGAGTAAAATTAACAGCCCCTAATTGCTCCATTGTGAAACAAACAACATTGAAATCCCCTGATACACACCAAGGCACATTCCACCAACTATGAAGACTTGACAATTCCTCCCACAACAATCTACGCTCCCTGTCCACATTAGGACCATAAACACCAGTGAATGCCCATTCAAAATTATCACCCACATTCTTGAATCTGCAAGAAACTGAGTAGTGCCCCACAGCTTCTTTAAACTTCTCCACTACCCTACTATCCCACATAACCAAAATCCCTCCTGAGGCGCCCAAAGAACCCAAGTACACCAAATCCACATAGTGACAGCCCCATAAACTTCTAACAAATCCCCTAGTAATCAATTCCATCTTTGTCTCTTGTATACATATGATATCAGCTTGCCACATTCTGATAAAGTTCTTAATTTGAAGCCTTTTATCCCTTTCATGCAAGCCTCTCACATTCCAAGATAAAATCTTCAAATTCATTTAGACACAATCAAAGCCCTCTCCCTACTAACATTGCAAGGCCCAACTAAAGAAGAGTCATAATTAATAGAACTAAATAAGCTCTGTAGTTAAGCTCCATAGTTCCCGTAAACCCCTCTCGCCTCCCTTTATTTTCTTTTTCTGAGTAGACAACTCAGACTCCCTTTGTTTCATCTTCGCTTCAACAGCCAAGAGAAAACTTGTTGTCCAACCCTTCAACTGAAGTCTCCAAAAAATTATCAAACCCCTGGAATTTACTTTGAAACCATTGAGACATTTGTGGTGAAACATCTTCAACCCTGTCTGAATGATCCCTTATAACTGGAGCCTCCATTGAACTTGACATAGCCAAAGGGGTTACGCTCAGTGGCTCTAAAGAATCCTCATAGTGCTGACATACATCAACCAAATCACCAACGTCTTCTAAAGAACAATCGGAATCGACATCCTCCACAAGCATCGTATCCCATTCAGAATTACTTTGTATAATCTAAAGCCTATTCCCTGGATTAATAAGTTCCTTTTGTTCCACATCAACATTAGAAACCAAACCACTATCTATCAATTGGCTTTTGATCTCAATTGGTACCACCACTTGTCTCCCATCTCTGAGTTCAAGAACCCATTTTTCTGATGTACCCCAAGTCTTACTGGGTTCAATACCATGCGAGGACAGAATCTGCTGTAACTTACTTTGAAGAACTGCAAATTCACTATCAGAACTGGTATCGGAAGGCACCAAGTGAGAACCATCTGAAATTGACTTGTTAGTACCTGGGCTTGCCAATACAAATGGTGAGACAAGAGACAGAGGTACAAGTTCTGTGATAGTGGCATATATTGAATCGGAATGGGTCTCCGCCAAAACTGGCTTGTTGGCTCCTCAGTTGACCGATACTACTGATGAGAGAACCATTGCATCTTGAGATTTTGAGCCTGAGTTTGAAGGCTTGGTCGTAATGTGTGAGATCACCGTGGTAGCTAACCCAGATTTTAAACACTGACTGTGGGTTGGGTTTACCAAAGTATGGCTTTGGCATGGCCTCCAAACAGATTTGGGCTTGGCTGTATTAAGTGGGTTAGAAGTAATAACATTATGAACAGTGGACTCTAGAGGTTGCACCACTTTTGGGCCCACTTCATTAACCTTAGACCACGCTCCATACGCATAAAAAGATCCAAGGTCAACTTAGTTTTTATACCGTTACTCTCAATTCCATTTATTGTTGACAAAATCTTCGCCCCAAGTTGCTCCCTCTGTCCTTGAATACTTTCCTTGCAGGTATCATGGTGCTGAAATCTCTAGGATTTGAATTTTGAACAAATGCAGTTTTATTCTTTCCTTTATCTCTTCCGCCACCGTTGTTTTTCTAGCTCCCCGCCACCACCCAACAACAGAAAACATACTGTACTGTTCTCATATTGGCACTGAGTACAGCTTGAACATCTAAACGATTCAAAAGGGACTACAAAGAACTTGGGGTGGAAGATTCTTTGAACATGATCTCTGTTGTTTCATGTCAAAAGGCCTGAATAAAGAATTGTAACAGCCTGGTAAAAAGCCACCAAATTGTTGCTTGACTGCTTCTTAATGACGGGAAACTCATGTTGGTAAAACTTCCAATGTGCTGCTAACAGTGGGATTTGAATTACAGAATGGGACTGGAGGTCTAGAATTTCAATGTTTCTGTTGCTATTCGGTCCTGTAGCTGTCCCTTTATTGTCCAAAATCTAAACACTCACTAGTAATCTAGGGTGGCCATTTCTAACAAGTTCTATATTTTAGTTATGTTTCAATGGCAGCAGACAGTTTTAGGTTCATGTTACTGAATTAATATTTATGGGTTTCACTTCATGATTTGTTAAGATTCCTAAAAGGGTGGCTTTTTTCATGTAGACAGCAGCACATGGTTGGATACTTACCTTGGATAATCTGATGCTCCGGGGTCTCCCTTTGGTGAATCAATGTTGTATGTGCTGCTGTAATGGGGAAACTGTGGATCATCTTCTCCTATACTATCCTGTAGCTCACTCATTGTGGGTATGAATGTTACAGGTATTTGGGATCCAATGGGTCATGCCAGGTTCTGTGGAGAGTTTGGTGTCTTGTTGGAGTTTTTGGCTAGGGAAATTTTCTTCAAACATTTGGAATATGGTTCTTGGTTGTTTGATGTGGGTTGTTTGGATGGAAAGAAATCAGCACTCTTCTAAGGCTAAAGAGAAATCGAATGTTCAGTTACAAGCCATATGCCATAGTAATCTATTTGATTGGTCTAGGAGCTGGGGTTCTTCAACTTGTTCTTCCATCATTGAGTTTCTTTCTTCCCTTAGTATTATCCCCTAAGCTGCTTTTTCTATCTTTGTTGTTGTTTGTTGCTTTTTCTTGTGTTCACCATAATGAACACCTTATATTTGCTTTATTCGTTCTTTTTTCATGATTAATACTATTTTTATTACTTATCAAAAAAAAAAGAATGTAACTGTAATTCATATGTGCAAAATAGAAGAAAGAAACCAATACTTTCTTTCACTTGCAAGAAAGCCTCCACAAAATTTGACACAGTGCTCAAGGCTGAGCAAAAAATAGTTCCCAAAATTTTCTACATTAAATAGATGTGTATGATTGAATAGCTTTCCGGCTTTCCCACAGGCTACAGTTTATATAACTGGACAAGTGGATTTCCATGTACCGAATTCAAAGTCAATGGGTATTTACAAGCCAAGTGCTTAATAAATATCAAACTCATTTAAATATAGTAAATCCCTGAATCTAACTTGTCACTGGGTTTCTACATTATAATGTGAATGATTGATTACCTTTCCTAAAGTTTATATAACTGGACAAGCAGATCATATTTCCAATTATATACCACATTCAAAGTCACTGGGAATTTAAGAGCCAAGTGGATAACAAACATGGAACTGATTTAAATAATGTAAAACTCTGAATCTTACTTGTCCCCTGAGGATGGAAGTTAGCTTCAACTTTTGCCTCAGCAATAGTAACTTGATTCTTTTAAGTGTGACAGAATGCCGTAGTTCTGAAATTGTTACCCATGCATTCCATAGATTTTTCTGATGCAAAGAAAAACATTCAGATAAGACCAGTGGACTAAATATTGCCATGATCATTTTGAAAAGTTTAGCAGTTAACTGATTTAGCTACATCAAATGTGACCAGAGATGCTACCACAAATTTTTTTTTTTTACTAGGATGTGACAGCAAGTTCTGAAATTAAAAACAATGACCTAGCATAGTTAAAACACACTGACTGCAAAGAAAAAGCAAAACCAAACAGAAAGTATCGATGCATTAGTTGAAATTATCGCAACAATCAGAAAATCAAGATTCCTTAAATGGGTGTGCTAGATTGTAGATCTCAAACAATCTGATGAGTAATCTTATAAGGAATTGGGCAAATTATGATCAGGTTTGTTTGCAGCTAAACAGGAAATCTAATAACAATAACCAAATCCTGAGCATATATAAATCTTGTGCAACATTATGAGGCAAGAAAGGAAAGGATAACTAGATGTCTGAAAAAGGCACACTTTGGGTTACTGCATAAAATATGAACAAAAATCATTTAATAAACCTACTCATTTTTTACGTTTTGATAAGTAGATGTAGATAAGGTTGGTATTAGAAACACTGACAAACTTGAAAGGAATTTAACACAACCCATTTTGCAATTAGCTACTTAAACTGAAGTAATTATAGTAGGCCACAAGAATCTTCTCCTTTCCCAACACCGATCTAAGTTTAGAATATCTAAGTTCTTGAATCAACTGCCATTCTAGCAAAATAAATCTTGAATAGAAAAATTTGCAAAGCAGTAACAAATTAAGTTTCCATGGCTACATCAACTACCCAATTGAACATAGAATAATTGGAACTTAGAACAATCCTCCTTAACCTTACTCTCCACCTCTTTATAACAAGTCTGCTTAATCCACAATGTGTATTTACTAGTGTAAAGACAAGGATGAAAGCTCTCTGATGAGAATCAACAAGCATTCAAGGATCCATTGCATGTTCCAGTTGGGCCTATTATTAAAGCAAGATCCAAGAAGATCAAAGAAGCACTTAATGGACTGATTCAAGAGATTTGGGCTGATTCTAACACAGGACATTCCAAGCTTGGCCCAAAGGAAGATGAAGGCGTAATAAATTTAATCCAAGCTATTGAGGGCTGATCTGGCTTAATTGGGCGTGATTTATGGCGTGGATTAATGGCTGATTGATTTTCCAGCTCCATATCAATTAATAGATATTTTTCCTAGTCTGGAGCATCTATTTTTGGACTAGATCTACCTTAATTTTAGGCTTTTATTATTTAGAACGTTTTTAGCTATTTTTCCTATTTGGGATATGCTAATTTCAGACCAAATCAACTTTTATTTAGGGTTTTATTATTTAGTACGTTTTTTATATTTTTCTATTTTCAGTCATGCCTTATAAATAGCATGCACTCATTGTAATAAGGGATTATTGAATAAAAATTAGAAAAGGTGAGGCTTTGCTCTTCTTTTGGTTCTTCAAGAACTGTGAACTTATCAGGAAATCTTCCTTGTGGCGTTCAAACTTTATACCTTTGGTTCGTGATTCAATTATAATCATTGGGTCAAGGTGCTACACTTATACATTTGGTTCGCGTTTCGATTATAAACGTTGGGTCAGGGTTTCTATCAAAAATCTGAATTTTAGCTTTCTTGGGCAAGTATTCCAATATTTTTGTTGGGTCTCAAAGCGTGTCGATTGAGGTTCGCATCACTCTCTTTCGCATCACTCTCATTCATTTTCCACATGCCTGCAAAGCCATGTTAAAGTATATAATGATTGTCTGCAATTACGGTCAAATACTTGCTCCAATTGGCCGCACAATCCTGAACAGTTTCTTGTCTGACGGCACAATAATTCCATCCAGCTTTCCTTAAATCATAAAGACCACTTAGAATAGCCATGCAATGGGGTTCACAGTACCCAATCTTACAGAGTGATAAACCATTTAAAAATTCACCAACCCATAATATTAAAAAATTTCTTTTTTACTATTTTTTTTTTGATGAGTAATATGACTTATATTCAACAATAAAAACGCAAACAGCCATTACAAGTGTTCATGATGGTGAACACAAAAAACAACAGCAAACAAAACAACAGAAAACAGAATAAGAGGAACAACTTAAGTGCCACTACTAAGGGTAGAAAAGAACTCCACAGCAGAAGAACAGTTTGAATAACCCCAGCACTTAGCCCATTCAAAAAGAGTATTTTGGCTGAGCGCTTGTAGCTGATCAAGCGTTCTCTCCAGATTCTCAAAAGAGCGCCGGTTCCTTTCCAACCAAACAACCCACATCAAACACCCAGGAACCATATTCCATACGTTTGAAGCATATTTTCCCAACCAATTACTCCAACAAGACACCAAACTCACCACAGAGCCTGGCATGACCCATTGAATCCCAAAAGCTTGTAACATATGCACCCACAAAGCATAAGTTACCGGACAGTGAATGAGAAGATGGTCCACAGATTCCGCTGAACAGCGGCACATGTAGCACCTATTTGCCAAATGGAGGCCCCAAAGATTATCCAAGGTAAGGATCCGGCCATGTGCCGTGGTCCACAAGAAGAAAGCCACCCTCTTAGGCACCTTGACTTTCCAAATCCCCTTCCATTGGAAGTAAGAAGGAGTTGTACCCCTGATCTTATGATAGAAAGACCGGGTATCAAACTTACCATTCCTACTAAGACACCAAAAAGGTCTATCCCACCCAAAACCTCGTGGGATCCGAGACTGAATGAGTTCTAGGAAAGAGAAGGCAGCCTCGAATTCCCTCTCATGAAAGTTCCTATAAAATCTCACATTCCAACATCTACTACTCCCATCCTCCTGATGATCCAACAAGTCAGAAATACAGGCTTCCTTGTCACTAGAACACGCAAATAACTGAGAATAGAGCATTTTAAGAGAGAAACCCCCAACCCACCTATCATGCCAAAAACGAATACGGGAACCATCACCCACCACAAAAGCTAAGTGTTTGGAGAACCTCTCCCAACCGACATTAATACCACGCCAAAGGCCACACCCGTGTGCCCTTATACAATCTTTAGTATTCCACCCCCCTTGATCCACCCCATATTTGGTGGCAATAACCCTCCGCCAAAGACTAGTTCCTTCTTGGCCAAACCTCCATAACCATTTACCTAATAGAGCTTGGTTGAAGTGACCTAACTTCCTAACCCCCAAACCACCCATCTCTAGAGGTGAACACACCTTCTCCCAAGCCACCAAAGAATGTTTAAAACACTCCTCCGAAGACCCCCACAAGAATTTCCTCTGAATACGCTCCAATCTGTCAGCCACAGCTACAGGGATGGTAAATAAGGAAAGATAGTATGTGGGAAGACTAGAGAGGGTACTCTTCAAGAGAGTAAGCCTACCACCCTTAGACAAATATAGACGCTTCCAACTAGCCAACTTCTTCTCCATCTTCTCCAAAATGGGATTCCAAATGGATGCAGTTTTGTATGAGGTGCCCAAAGGCATGCCCAAATATTTCATGGGCAGGCTACCCACCCTACAACTGAGAATATTAGCCAAAGCATCAATATTACCAACCTCCCCCACCGGGACAATCTCACTCATCCCCACATTGACCTTTAAACCAGTTACGGCTTGGAAGCAAGACAAAGCCAGTCTAATAGCCAACAACTGATCTCTAGAAGCATCACAGAACAGAATAGTATCGTCTGCAAAAAGCAGATGAGATATGCGAACCCCGATAGAGTTCACAGGTCCCACATGAAAGCCCCGAAGCAGACCACTATCCTCGGTTTTCTTTTTTACTATTGGAAGCTCAAGAAATTGAGGTGCAATTAAGTACGCCACATAGAGGCTTAAATAAAGACATCAATAGAAATCATAAAGTCCTTCCAATTGAGAATGCAGCATCCTTCATCATCGTCTAGCCTGGCTCTATCTCTAGTGAGTAGTGACTGCTTAGGTCTGCATGTCACTTTAATACTTGAACGTCCTAAAAGCACCATTGCAAATTGCTTAAGATCCTTCCCCCCTAATATTCAGTCTACAATTCTCAAATGAACAGTTATATCCTTTTGTGTTATCACCACTTGCAATATGCCCTTTCTATCAAACAATATGCATCTCGCCATACAGTTACATTCAACGTATAGAATCTGAAAACTTGCCAAATTCTCAAACCCATATTTGATGTTGAAGGTCATAAACGAATTATCTAACACCAAATATATATATATATATATATATATGTGTGTGTGTATATATATATGTATATATATAACCGAATACAATTGATTTTTGGTTGACCTAATAATATTTTTCCACATAAGCTTTTGATTCTTCACAATTTTATACGTTACTATTCTAACATATATTTTTTAATTGATTTTAAATTCTATTACTATATATAATTTAGAATCTTTGCATGCCATATTTTCTTTTTTCTTTTTTTGATAAATTGTCATGCCATATTTTCTTTATATGGTAGAATAGAATAGATAGTTCTATATACCAACACAAATATGCAATCATAATAAATTCCTATTAATAATTACAATAATTATCAAATTTCATATTTAGACAAAAATAAAAGAGAAAAAAAAAATTATATTTTGTTATACTTTACTATGCCTTGCATGAATTACTGACAAGTTAAATATTAAATTGAACAAAAAAATTCAGTGCTCTCTAAGAAAAGGAATCCAACAGGGAAGAGTTAATGTATTGAGGTGCTACTATGATTTCATTTTAACATTTAAAGCATTGTAATTGTTGCTTTAAACTTGCTACTGTCATGTAGAACTGTTCAAGATGACACTAAAAGACAAGTCCAAATCATCTCTGTCTAAGGGAAACCAAGTCTATACAAACATTAATTGAATTAGAAGAATAAAAAGAAGATACCACAATCAGTATATTACTATATTGAAATAGCCTGATAACCATACCTCAGAATTCAGTCTCTGCACCTTGAAGGTTGCATCTGCCCTTGCATTTACAAACCGCCATTGCAAGTACCGGTTATACAGAAGCCTCAACAAGTGTGCATCAACAATCCGTTCTTCCCCCATCTTCCCTCTCCGAATATCAACAGAGAAACTGAGAATCGAAGGTGTACTACTTGAATTACAACTTAACGAGCCAGTAACAGAATTCCTGACCCGAGAAGGACTAGCAATCCCCCTTGAAGGAGACGAAGCTGAAGATGTCCAAAGTTTATTTGGCGATGCAGGCCTCGATCCTCCCCTAATAGGTGAAGCCATTGTTCGAGGAGAAGACATTGGGCTATCACTAACAAACTTTTTCGACTGACCAAACTTTCCTGGCACACTCATTCTCGACCCAGGACTTGTTGATAATGGCGATCCTGGTTCCTGCAGGCGCCGCAACCTGCTATTAGTCTCCTGCCAAAACCTCGCCGACACAACAATCCCTCGAGGTTTTCCCTTGGCAACAACCCCACCAACATCTTGCACTCCTGAAGTGCTACCAGAGGACACACTATCAGTATCAGATGCAGTGAGATCAGAAGGCACAGAAGACTCATGTACAGAATTGGCATCTGGGTTTTGCTGAGAAACTTTCAATAACTCAGCATTGCCCAAATCCAAGCTCAATCTACCATCAAAAGAAGCCCTTCTACCCTCATCAACCATCAATGAATTATGCAATGCCTTAACAACCATCCCAGATCCCATTCCACCTATCCTCTTATCAACAACACTAACACCATTCCCACAATCCAAACTCCTAAACAAAGACGGATTCTTCGAGCTCAAATTAGCCACAGCCCCCGAATTCGAATTCGCTTGCCGGGTCCTACCAGGCCACCTATGCTGCTCAAGTGGCTTAGAATTCTCCGCCTGATCTCCTCCTCTAACCGGGGTCCCCCTCCGCCGCTCCGGCGTGCCCTTCCTCCCATTGCTCAAGCTCGGAGTTGCCGGCGTCTGCGCCTTCGTCTTGCTAATCGGAAGCGAAAAGGCCTCACCTTGAAACGACACCGATAAACTCCGAGTAGAAGTGACCAAAAGCTTCGTAGCCGCCGATACTTCGGCCACATTGCCGTGTCTTGCGTCGGGGATCGCCGTCATGGGCCGAGGCGTAATGGGTCTCCGCCGGTCCGCCGATTGGGACCGCTTCGGAGCCGTGGAAGAAGGTAAAGGAGTAGATACATGTGTGGAATTTGAGGAGCGAGAAAGTAAAGGAGATTGGAATCTTCTAGAAGTAGAAGTAGTAGAAGAAGAAGAGGAAGAAGAAGAAGTAGTTGTAGTTGTAGTTGTAGTTGTAGTTGAAGTGGAAGTAGTAGAAGGAGAAGGAGACATGTACCTTGAAGAGACTTGTCGGCCTCTGGGTCTTCGAGGATTTGGGTTTGCAAAGCCATTGTCTTTCTCAGAAGGAAGAAGAGGAGGCCTTTGAAGATGATGATGATGATGGGTTTCTCTTTCTTTGGGGTTTGTGGAAGTAGCTGCTGCTTCAGAAATAGCAGCCACCATTATAGATGGGTTTTGTGAACAGAAAAAAGTTTTCCTCTCTCTCTCTCTCTCTCTCTCTCTCACATTGCCTCTGAACCCAACAAGGGTTTTCTGTTTCTGTTTCTGTTTCAAAGTTTTGAAGTTTCAACACAAAACCCAAGTGGGTTTCATAGTGCAAAAAGAGATCAAGAAATTTTTGAAGAAACAAGAATGGAGAAATGGGTTTGTGGAAGATTCTTCAGCATTCTCAGAAGAAGAAGAAGAAGAAGAGAGTGTGTGTGTGATGTTTTTCTGGGTTTTGAGAGAGAGAGAGAGAGTAGGTGAGTGGGTGAGGACTGAGGGTGAGATTTGAGAGTGGCCGCAGTGCAGGTGAGAGTTTTTTTTTTTTTTTTTTTTGGGTTTGCGTTTGGGGTTTTGTGAATCTTTGGAAGGACGTTATGTTAATGTTATATTGTTATCGTTAATAACTTAATATAATCATGTTTATTTCTTTGTTTTTCTCTTCTTTGGAAGGACTATTACATACCCACGGGTATCCAAAAAGTCCCAAGTTCAACCTTCAAATTCAATAAATTCATGATTGTGGACAAAAAAAAAAAAGTAAATATATGGTCATGAAAAAAAAAAATTATATGTTTCCCACAACAAAATAAAAGAATAATTGAATTCTAAAATCTCTCTTGTAATTGTACTATTGTTCTGTAATGTATTATAAACTCGATTTAAAACACTAATATTGTTATTTTCGTGTGTGTTCTAATAAATATTACTGTTTACTAAAAATAAAAATAAAAATTTCTCTCATTTTTAACGGAATGTTGACATTTATTTAATTTTTAAATGTCTGATATCTTACATCTAAATAAAAATAAGGGATAATTAGTGGATAACTTATGCTGCATATAAATTGGAGGGAATCTTATTCAGAAAATAGCCTACCTTAGGTTAAATTAAGGCTTGTATCATAATAGTAAGCTCTGTTACTTTTTTTTTAATTCGCCGCTATTGATGGAGAATTTGCTAGCTTTTGATAAAACTAAGGGCCCGTTTGGTTAAATATTTCTAGTATCGTTGTTTAAATGTTATGAAAATATGTGTGGATTAAAAAATATTGTAAAAATACGTGTCGTAATGTTTAAACACTAAAAACTGTTATTTAAACACCCTTACCAAACACCCCCAGGCTATTTTGTAACATAATGATTTATGTTTAATCTATGCATTTACCCCCCCCCCCCCAAAAAAAAGAGTAGTATGGATGTTGTGGGGCCAGAATAAGTCAGCAACCCCGGCCCACTCCAAACCAAGCCCAGAGGCCCACGCCGAGGATGCCTCCACGATCCGAGGCCCGAGGACCCAAGGAGCATTGCCGAGGATGGTTACATCCTCGGTAGGCCGAGGCCAGAAAGTGGGCATACAGCACACCTTTAAGGGGAGTCTCCCCAAGCATCCAAGGAGCAAATAGCAGGAACCAATCACTGGACATTGAAGCATGGCGGAGGAGCAAGTCCCAGGTGAACTGTCACCTCCACATTAAATGCCCTCAACTAACGCTCTGGCCGCATTAATGAGGACAGGACCTCTGAACAGTGCCGTCTTGAGCACTGCAACCCACTGGAGGTATGGGAATGCGGCTGATGGGACAGGCACTCAAGTGGAAACCGGATTGATCAACAAATGTAGGGCTAGGATCAACTGATTGTGAAGTATATAATGTAAAAATCCCTCTTGTGAAGGGGACGGATGAAAAACCAGAGAAAAAGGAATACTGTAGCAAAGTATTTTCTCTCAACTCTTGTAACCTTTCTGAAAAGAGATAATAAGAGTTTCCAGCTCCATAAGGCACGTCCGAGGAGCCTCATTGTGTGTTCAAACCCACGTTTTAGTTGTTAGCAATCACGTACAACCATGCATGGCCGTTGCCCTCTTTACTAAGGCCTAGCTCTTGAGCCCATACTCTACAAATTTATTGGAGGGTTAGCTGGGCTTGGGTCCACTCTCTCAATCCTTAGAGAGCGCTCGAATCCACCCCCTACAGATGTATTAATTAAATTTCCAATTTCTGAGAAGGTTTAAGCCCACAAGGATACATTTTTCTCCCAAAAAAAGGATATATTTTTCTCTTTTTCCCTAATAATATTATTGAAGTTTTATGAATAACAGAGTATCAAAAACATTTATTACATTACATACATTTGTTTGTTAGTTATTACTGCTAATTTATAAATTAAGTCAACTTATTTATTTAGTTACAAATTTTAAAGTCTTGTTTTTTTATACAACTTAGTCAAATATAGTTTATTTTTATCTTATCAAAATAAGTTATAACTTTTTTTTTTTAAATATTGTTATAATAAGTGGAAGAAAAAGGATTCAAACCATATTTTTCCTCATAAATGATATCAATCAATACTATTGATCTATAAGACTTTGACAAATAATTTATAATGAACACGCATAATATATTTTTGGGTAAATTACATATTTGGTCCCTATCCTTTACATTATATTTCAATTTAGTCCCTAATCTTTCAATTGTGTCAATTTGGTCCTTAACTTTTCAATGTCGTGTCAATTTAGTCCCTACCGTTATCTTTTGGATGAAAAAGTCTGACGTGTCAAACAGTTTAAATAAAAAAAAATTAAAAAAACCACATCAACTGCCACCTAGACTAACACATCAAATTTTTTTTTTTTTGTTTGTTTAAAAGAGAACACGTCAGTTTTTTTTAGAAAACCCAAATCAAATCTTTAGAATTTTGCTTAAACAGGGGCAGACCCATCATGTAAAACACTATCTCCCTAAAATCTGAAATCCCTTCTCCTTCCTTCCGGCATCGCCTCTCTCTTCCAGCGGCATCAGGTTCGCCCCTCTCTCTCTCTCTCTCTCTGAGTAAACCAAACGACAATAGAAACATTCCCAAACCCATGACTCTTCCTCCACAGTTCCCTATACCCATTTCTCTGCTCCATAGTTTCATCACAAAATTGTCTTTCACGGCATAAAATTTCTATTCTGTCAAATCCTCATCAAGGAAAGTTGACTGTTAAGGCTGATCTTATTTTTGAAGAATACAGTACGGCCTTAGCCATTATATGTCTAACTTCAAAAAATAATCCAAGACATTTTTTAAGGTTTAGTAGTTTTAGTCCCTTTCACTTACCACTTCTACCCCTAAATCAATGCAGGTGAGCCTGATGTTGAAGATAAAGAAGATGATTGCCAAATCATCACTGAAAAAACAGTATTTGATCACATACGTGAAAAATCCAAAAACTTATAATTAAAAGCAGTATGGTGAACAAAATTGGGGCTCTCTATTTCCTTGTACCCAAAAACCTGTATAATTAAATTTGCATAGAATTGAACCTTCATGTTTTGGTCCATTCCAAAAAAACAAGAGATAAAAACCTAAGAGGAAGATAATACCGTCAACCCTCAGATAATCGGCAACTCCATCGGCCCTCAGATCCAGTCGTTGCTGTCAGGTGTCACCTTTCTCTCTAGAGGACCAAAATGTGATGAAATTGTGACTATGACTTAGGGATTTTTGTTGTTTTTTGAGGAAAGGGTTTGTTGTTGATAGATGTGAGTTAGGATTCAATTATCTGTTATTTTTCTTTTTTTTCTAATTTAAAATTTTGCTGACATTTTTTAAAATAAAATTTAAAATGCTAACATGTAAGTTCAGTGGCAGATGATGTGCAATTTTTTTTTTTTTAAAAAAAAACCTTTTGACATGTCAGACTTTTCCATCCAAGAGATAACGGTACAGACTAAATTGACACGGCATTGAAAAGTTAGGGACCAACTTGACACAATTGAAAGGTTAGGGACTAAATTGAAATCTGGTGTAAAGGATAGGGACCAAATATGTAGATTACCCTATATTTTTGAAGATTATTCTGTTAATGTGAAACTACTTGGTTTCATAGCTTCATAATTAGACACTAAAATTTTGTAAAACCAACCATATATTAAGATTGTTCTATGTATCACCACCACACGCTCTTAGTGTGATGGTCACTCCATAAATATTTTGTGGGGTGTGGAGGGCAAGAGCAGGGGTTCAAGTCTCTAGGAAGGAGTTTCACACACATATACACTTAAATTAAACTAGAGTAGAATTTGTATTTTGTGTAAAAAAAATAAAAAATAAAAGGATGGTTCCTTGTATCATATTCATTTTAATTTTTCATAAGATTTGTTTTAGTGATTGCAGATCCCATCCTTCATTGGTTTTAATATTCTCAACTTTATCTAGAAAACAAACTCTAAGGGGACCAACATAAAAGATATACTTTGTGTATTCTGAAATTAATCAATTGCCAAAATGACTACTTTTCTCAAGAATTGGTTGTTTCCACTTACATCCTATTTCCAACTCCTTTTGTTTGAGGAGGCAGGAGATGTTGAAAACTTCCCATTTGCTATAGTCACACAATTTATTCAGTGAAAAACTAGCATTTTAGTTGATGAAAGTGCAATCTTGTTATGAATTTTTTTTATATCTAAATAAAAAAAACAAATAGTAAAAAAAAATTGATTACATATTACATTTGAACATTCTTCCCTTTTTCTTTTAGAAAGTCTATAAACACAAAAAATTTCACAATTGCTAATGTGACAGATTGTTAGTGGTAGATAAAAAAAATAATGTCGAAAGTAAGCGCAGATGAGAACTAATAAAAATTTACCATGCTAATTCAACTGTTGTGAAATTTTTTGCATCGGTAGCATTGCTCTTTTTTTTTTTTTTTTTTTTTGGCGGGTAAAAATTCCATTTTTCTTTAATTATTACTTAATTTACTGATTAGCCTCTAAATACAGTTATCAGTGCACACATAAAAATATATCCTTTTATAGATGGGGGTGGGGGAGTCACAATCTTGAGATAGAGAGAGAATTTACCACATCAGGAAAGACATCAGTAATCTCTCTGAAATTGAGCTCTCTCAAGCAAAATAGTGGTTGATAGGGTCAATGACAAATGTGACAGCCTTAACCAAAATTAATTAAAACGATAACACTGCCTTGTTGTTGTGATTTTTGCAAGCTAAGCTATAGTCTATTATTATTACTAATTAGATTAATATAAGATGCCCAGTCTCTTTCAATCTCTATCAATCTATGTATCCTTTGCTTTCAACGTAGTTTTACTTCATGGAAACAAACACTGCTCCAACTTTTCCCTTTTGTCTCAGCCTGGCTCAATCTCAATTCAACACCATTGCATTCTCAGCCTCTCTTGTTTGCACAGTTTGCGTAGCCCACAACCCACATGGAATAATTGTCAAACTCCAAGCAAGTCTTACTAGATTGCTTGAAATTCCGCATTCTTTTTTGGAAAACCAGTCATCAATTACAGAAGAAGACAGTTTTAAATTCAGATAAAATTTCCAGCTTTTTTTTTTTTTTTTTTTGTCTTTTTAATAGTCATTTGCTTTATTATTATTATTTTTATTGGCTAGACAATCCAATGTATATTCAATTCTTTAGGCTTTTTTTTTTTTAATGGGAAAAAATGGGTAGAGGGAGGCGATCTGAGTTGGTGTCTTCCACGTGAGCGTGACCATAGTGGCACTTTACCCGCTGGACCTGAGCCTACGGAAGCAGGAGATCCGAATGAGTCATAAAGGTACACCCAATCCAATTATTCAAATTTAACGAAATTTTTGTATCAGTTATCCCATAAAATTTGTTGTTGAATTGAATACATTTATTCTTAAAAAAAAAAAAAAAAATCAATTAGTACCTTAATGTGAGTGTCAAATCATGGTGGAAACACAATGGAAGTTCATATGTCCAATAAAATCTCTCATGGAGAATTTTATTCAAAACACTTTTAAACCCAATTGTATGACAGTCAAATTTTTTCCATTTTTTTTTTAAAATTTATAAATTGATCTAACTTTTATACTTGTCATCAATGTGGCAAGGATTTTTTTTAAGAAGAAAACAGTAACTTTTTTTGAACAAAGAAAGCCAAGTCGGCTAAAAATGTATCACCAGTGTGGAGGAACAACCCGGCACCTAAAATACCTTATCCTTTTTCTCTCATTGCCCTAATTAGGCCTGTCCACGGGTCGGTCCGGGTCGGGTTTGTGCCCAACCCGGAACCGACCCGACCAGATCGGATGGCCAGAATTTCAACCCGCCGCCGACCGGAGGGCTGATCGGATCGGGCGGATCTGACGTTCAACGGATGGCGGTCGGTTCGGTCGGAGGTGGAGATCTCAAAATCGGCCAAAATCCGGCCAGTTAACGTCGAAATGGGCAAAAAATCGGTGATATTTTCGCCGGATTTTCGTTGGGTTATCGCCGGATTTGGCGAAATCTCACCAGATTCGGCGAGATCTCGCCAGATCTAGTGAGATCTCGCCAAATCCGGTGGAGATTCCATGGATTTAGCTCACATCTCGCCGGAAATGTCTGAGATCTCGCCGGATCTAAAAAATTTCGCCGGAAATTGCTCTTTTGATCGGTTCGGTCGGGTTTCTTCGGGTTTTGGAGAGAAAACCCGCCAACCGACCCGCGGTTTTCGGATTCTGGAGGCGGAGACCCGCCGCCGACCGTCACCGGCGTCGGGTCGGCCGGTTCTCGGTCCGGGTCGGACGGGTTGGCCGGGTGGGTCGGGTACCGGTTGCTGTTGGACACCCCTAGCCCTAATGGAACCACACGATAAAATATATTTATTTTGTTAATTTTTAATATAAATGAGGTTAGTTTTAAATTATTTTAATGTGCTATAACTTATAATCTTAAAATAAAATATATAATGTGAAGTATATTATAAAATAGTATGTTCAAATAAATAAAATAACTTTTTGATGTCTCATTTCTTAAATTTTTTTAAAAGGGCTAATTCTGGACATTCTGGCCTTTTGCCCTTAATTTTAAAAAAATTTAGCAATATGCCCATGTTTTGAAACTATATAGGTTCGTGCCCCTGTTTCGATACTCGATGACCCTAAAATCGAGTTACTTAAAGTACTCGATTGGTTAAAAATCGAGTTATGCCCGATCAAATTTTTTTTTTAAAAAAAAAAATTGCATGAAACTCAATTAAATGGAAATCGAGTTCCAAAACGCCACTATAGGGCTTAAAAACGCTACTATAGGGATTAAAAAACGCCGCTATAGGGCCACTGAACCTAGTATTCAGACTTATAAAAAAAAATTTTCAGAAAAACGCTACTATAGGTATCCTAGTTTTCAGACTTATAAAAAAAAATTTCCAGAAAAACGCTACTATAGGTATTAAAAAACGCCGCTATAGGGCCACTGAACCTAGTGTTCAGACTTATAAAAAAAATTTTCCAGAAAAACGCTACTATAGGTATTAAAAAACGCCGTTATAGGACCACTGAACCTGGTATTCAGACTTATAAAAAAAAAATTTCAGAAAAACACCACCATAGAGCTTAAAAACGTCACTATAGGGATTAAAAAACGCCACTATAGGACCCCTGAACTTGGTATCTTATAAAAATTTACATGAAACTCGAGTTCCTAGAGCTCGAGTTCTATGCAATTTTTTTTTTTTTTTTTTTTTTTTTTTGAGTTTGATCGGGCATAACTCGATTTTAAACCAATCGAGTTTCGCGTTGAAACTCGATTTTATGGTAATCGAGTATCGAAACAGGGGCATTTGCCTATATAGTTTCAAAACAGGGGCATATTGCTAAATTTTTTTAAAATTAAGGGCAAAAGGCTAGAATGTCCGGCTAATGCTGGTGCCTTTATTATATATTTATTTTAAAAAGTCTTTAAAAAAAAATTAAAAACAAAGTCCTTTTGTAAAATATTTCAATCATAGAAAACAATTCCAACATAGTTGACTGACTGTGACTCGGCAGAAATCGGAAACAGTGAAAGTCTAGTATTATAGGTGATGGGGGAGGTCTTGGTTGCAAACAGACTCGACAGAACAAATAGTATTAAAAGGCAAAAAAAAAAAAAAAAAATAGGGACATTAAATTTAGTATTAGATTAGATTATTTTTTTGATGAACTTTTTTTTTTGAACAGTATTAGATGATTATTGTAATCCTTATATGTTCAAACAAAATTAATCCATCCCATCGCATAATAATTCTCTATTATGTCGTGCTGAGAATTGAGAAACCAATGATGAAGCCAAAGAAAAATTTCGGACATCCCGATGTGACATGGACAGACATTTTTGTTTTATAATGTGTAATTTATAGTTTCATCTATTTTTTTAGACTTCCAAGTATTGACGAAAACAAATTTCGAATACATTTATATTGTATCTCTTTCTGAGAAGAAAATATAAGAGATTTTGTTAAGTATGCTGAAAACAAATCACATCAAATCATGTATCAAAAGATAATTCAAATTGAAAGGAATATCTTCCATTCATATTTCATACAATAAAGTCATTTGTTTGAAGAGCTTGTTTAGCCAAAGCATGCACAACCACACAAGGACGATATCTTGACATTTATAATGTGAGAGTTTTCGTTGAAAACATCAAGAAGTATAGTATTGTGTGAGCTAGATGTATACAACAAATTTGTTTTTCTCTCATGTTATCTAATATCTATATTTATATTTAGGTTGTGAAAATAGTGTCTTATCCTAGTAGCAAGCACCATTATCAAATAATGAACTCTCAATTTATTGGATGCTTACTCTTAGATGATAGAGGTAGCAAAAACTGTAGACAACCGTTTATCCTTGGCTCAAACTACCACTATTTGGTATGTTATGATAAATACCATTTTATTTCATTACCATAAAGACAGTGAGTCGAATCTGTTTAGACTTTAGACTAACATCATTTAGTACTATTTATAACTCCAAAAACTAAAGTAAAATATTTATTAGAATGATGACATGAACTTTTAAAAACTTATATGATAATTTTATTTTATTTCACTGTAAAAAAGACAGTGAGTCTAATCTGTTTAGACTAACATTATTATTTAATTAGTACTATTTGTAACTCGATCTAAACACTAAAGTAAAATCTTTATTAGAATGATGGCATGAACTTTTAAAAACTTACTCTATGATAATGTTAAAAAAGTTAACAAAAAAGTAAAAACTCAAAACCTTAATAGCTTGTTTGGATGGAGGGAGGAAGAAGGGGGAGTGGAGGAGAGTAGTCTAGTTAATTAAAAATAAGCTAATTTTGTGCTAAATTTACTTTACTTTACTCTACTCTCTCTCAATCCAAACAGACCAAAATGAAAGAAATTGCCTTTGTATTCATTGTAACTTTTTGGTTTCCGAACTATTATTTCCATAAACAGTTCACAGTGCCACTGTGTTGGCTGTACTGCTTCACCTACCAAGTGAGGAAAATGATTCTAATAATATCAATTGTCAATTGTAGCTTGATTCAGACTTGTACAGCCAAATGCATGGAGCTTGTGGTATATTCGAACTTGTAGTAGAAAAACTCATTTGATTAAAGAGTAACTGTACACACAATCCCTAATTTGTTTTGAGCTGCTAAACTGTGTTTGAAGTTTGAACTTTTTTTTTTTTTGATGAACGAGAAAGGGTTGGGGAGCGACCAACATGGCAATTCTATTTGGGTGTGACCATAATAGCATATTATCCGTTGAGTTTGGGTCTCTATTGGGGTGCAAGGGATCATGGTGAGTCATAGTTTTCCAGCCCCACGAGGGACATTAGTGAACTTTAAGCTGTTGAGAGAGACAACCCAAGTTTAAACTAATATTATTTTTGCACGAGTCTAACCACAAATATTTTTTTTTTACCCATCATCCACAATAACTAAAATGTAAAATAGTGTAAAAAATAGGTTAGATTTCTATTATTGAATAAAACATGTGGTATGCACATGCAGTATTATCATTTCCCAAGTTTGTCTTAAAGAAATAGAAATTTTGGATTAATCCTCCTATTTCTGAATCATTTAGAAGGAGAAGTTGTTGGGAGGTGCACGGCACCTTCAAGTCTAGCCCATATAGGACTTGTGTTTAAGCATTGAAGGAATCCTATTTCCATTAGAAATAGATGTATTTACATAAACAGTTCACAGTGCCACTGTGTTGGCTGTACTGCTTCACCTACCAAGTGAGGAAAATGATTCTAATAATATCAATTGTCAATTGTAGCTTGATTCAGACTTGTACAGCCAAATGCATGGAGCTTGTGGTATATTCGAACTTGTAGTAGAAAAACTCATTTGATTAAAGAGTAACTGTACACACAATCCCTAATTTGTTTTGAGCTGCTAAACTGTGTTTGAAGTTTGAATTTTTTTTTTTTTTGATGAACGAGAAAGGGTTGGGGAGCGACTAACATGGCAATTCTATTTGGGTGTGACCATAATAGCATATTATCCGTTGAGTTTGGGTCTCTGTTGGGGTGCAAGGGACCACGGTGAGTCATAGTTTTCCAGCCCCAATACTTCCTTGTTGACAAAGCTTAACTGGAGTTTTCATTTAGAAAAAGAAACTTTATGGGCCAGAGTTCTTAGGAATAAGCACTGCACTTGCCGGAGAACAAACTCGGCCAATAGTGACAAACTCCCTTGTTCCCGAGTGTGGAAAGGTATGAGAAAAGGTCAGGATGTTTTTATTGCTGGCACAAAATGGGTCATTGGAAGAGACAGCAATCTTTGGTTTTGGATGGATAATTGGTCTTCTCAAGGTCCTATCAGAAATTTAGTGCAGGGGCCTTTGAATAGGGGTGAAAGTAATATGGAAATCAAGGAAGTGGTATCGATTAATGGGTGGAATTGGTCAAAAATTTCGTTTGAACTTCCCTTGAATATAAAGCTGGAAATTTAGGCTATTCCCTATGCTATAGCGGCTAGAAGTGAGGATAGGCTGTCATGGGCAGCCAACTCCCATGGGAATTTTGATCTAAAAAGTGCGTATATATTGGAAACTTCAGGAAGTGTTAACCATGAATTCGACGGAGATTGGATTTGGAAAATTAAAATCCTTCCAAGAATCCAATTCTTTGTTTGGAAATGTTTTCACAATAGTATTGGTGTTAAAGGCTGTCTAACTTCAAGAGGAGTCAGTTCTTATTGCCCTCGGTGTAGAGATGAACCAGAAACTATTATTCACTTGTTGCAGGATTGCAGGGAAAGCAAAGAGCTTTGGAAGCAGTTAGGCATCTCTGAGATGGACAAAAACTTTTTTACATGTGATCTTCATACATGGCTGACCGCGAATGCTAGGAAAGAGCAACTTGTTTGTCACAGCAAACCCCCCTGGAATATTGTGTTTCTTTTTGCCATTTGGATGCTATGGAAGCAAAGGAATGGTGTAATTTTTCAAAACAGAGATCCCAACCCGAATCTGGCTGCTCATATTATCAATCAAGCAAGTGACTTTTACTGGTGTGCTGCAGATTGGAAGAGAGCCAACAGTTTCATTATGACGAATGTTAGGTGGGAGAGGCCAAGTAGTGGTTGGAGGAAGCTAAACACGGATGGCTCCTCATTAGGCAATTCGGGTCTAGCTGGTGGAGGAGGTGTGATTAGAGATGAGTCTGGTAACTGGGTGGTAGGCTTTTCAAGAAAGATTGGTGTTACGGCGAGTTTTGATGTGGAGTTATGGGCGTTAAGGGATGGCCTGACCATCTGTGTGAACAAGAACTTCCTATCTGTTGAAGTAGAGTTGGATGCAAAAGCTATAATAGATGTCCTAAAAAATCCCAATCTGACTAGTTCCATCCTTTCTCCCCTTCTGGAAGACTGCAAGCAGTTAGCAGCTCAGATTCCTCGCATTCGTTTCAGCCACTGCTACCGTGAAACTAATAGATGCGCTGATTACCTTGCAAGAAAAGGAGTGAATCAAAATGAAGACTTTTGCATTTTCAATGTTCCTCCGGTGGAGTTACTCCCTGCTCTTAGTCATGATCTGTCTGGGTTGTATGTAAGAAGGCGATGTCCTACTGATCAGTTGCTTGTGTAGTTTCTTTGTTTTTAATCCCATTTACCAAAAAAAGAAAAAGAAATAGATGTATGTGTTGCACAAGAAGTTCAAGACTTCTATTCAATTAAGAATAGGAGTGTAGGCGGCAGAGCTTTTAAATAAAGCATATTATGTGCTTTCACGTATAGAGTGAGAGATTCAGAGAGACTGAATAGTGAAACACAGTTTTGAAGCTGACTGAAAGAAAAAGATTTGTGCTTTGTGCGGCATTGAGGGAGGGAAAAAAGAAAATGTAATTTTTCTCTTCAAGTCTAGCCCATATAGGACTTGTGTTTAAGCATTGAAGGAATCCTATTTCCATTAGAAATAGGTGTATGTGTTGCACAAGAAGTCCAAGACTTCTATTCAATTAAGAATAGTATAGTGTAGGCGGCAGAGCTTTTATATAAAGCATATTATGTGCTTTCATGTATAGAGCGAGAGATTCAGAGAAACTGAAGAGTGAAACACAGTTTTGAAGTCTACTGAAAGAAAAAGATTTATGTTTTATGCGGCACTGAGGGAGGGAAAAAAGAAAAGTTGATTTTTTTTTTGCTTAAGACACACAAGGAAGATAAATTAAGTGTTTTATCTAGGACAATTATTTGGGTGTTACAACTACAAAGAATTGAAGTATTCAGAGTGGAAGATCTTGCTACCAGGTTTTGTGGTGATGTTGTATTTGTTCCTAGAGGTATTATTGTATTTTCCCAATTTATTATGAACTCAGGTTTTGAGTATAACTTGAATGTTGTAATCTCTATTTTATTACAGTGGATTAATCGGATTTACCCCGTGGTTTTTTCCTCTATATTGGAGGGTTTTTCACGTAATTTCTTGGTGTTTTTGTTGGTTGATTTTTTTTTTTTTTTTCCGCTTCTGTTGATTTCTATTTTCTTTATTGTTTGGGTTATATTTAATTTAATTCACACATAGACGGGGGATCCCAACAAGAGTGCAATATTTTTTAAAGAATTAATATATATATAGAGGGGTGAGGAAGGGTGACGTTTATCCTATCTAAACATGATCATAATAATAATAGTTCTTTTACTGCCCAATAAGCCTAAAACAAGTATCGGGGCCAAATTTTAATATATGCATTCTCTCAAGTGAGTTTAGCCACACAGGCTAATCTCAACCACGCATATCCAGAGCGCCAGTAGCTCGTGTTATCACCTCCAAAAATTCAAACTTAAGGCCTACCTCGTGCCGAGACTAGCATGACTCTAGGTGACGCTTACAGTGACATATCATGTTGATGGTAATCTTAATATAATCAATACTACTTGATAATGATGTGCTCCTCATCATCCTACAATCTTATTATCCCTGCAGGGAGGGGGGGTGGGGATTAAATATAATTCCATTTGCTTTATGTTTCAATACATGATGAAGATTTAGGGTCCATTTAGAAGGAGAAAATGAAATGAATTTTAAAAAGATATTCTACCAACTCTCCTATTTGGGATTTGATATGAATGAATAAAATGATAACGGGAAATACTCATTTCATTTTCATTCTCTCCTAAACATTCTTCCAAAAAGTGTGAAAAATACTCATTGTGTTAATGACTAGGAGGTGAAATATCAATTTGATCCTTATTTCGAAAAGAAACAAATAAAATATGAAAGATTTAATAGTACAACTATATATTTGTTTCCTTTGCATTCCCTTTTTTGTAACTCAAACTCACTAAAAAGATACACCAAATTTTATTTTATTTTATTTCATTTCATTGTTTTACAATCTATTGATTCTATTCCATTTCATTTCGTTCTTTAAAAACTCATTAACATAATGCTAGTATTTTAAGAATATGAAAGTAAATATGGTATGACATTATTTAAAATTAATTATTATTTCTTATTTAACAATATGAGATTTTAAACAATGTAGCATCATGTATATCATTAGACACAGTGAAAACGATCAAAACTCCACCATAAAGTGAACTTTCTCAATATCAAAGCAAATTAAAAAGATAATATTAAAAAAAAATATATATATTTTTAATATGTTGGTATCTTTTGGGAAGGAATAAGTGGTAAAATCAACAGCATAGATATACTAAATAGATAAGATGAAACCCCTCACTTCAGAAATGCAATCCAACCAAGGCTTTGATGTCATCCAAGGACAATGGCAATGCTTGTGTCTGCACTTTAATTATTCAGACCAAAATACTAATTACAAGAATCCAGAAAAAAAGCCACTTGAAAGATTAAAAGGGGCCACTGATCAACTATACAGTTTAACAGTACCAGTCATAACTCATGAGTGAGATTGCTGTTAAGTCTATAACCAAATGTATCTAATCAAAATAAATGATTATATTACTAAACGACAATCATGAACCTGTTAAGAAACTCCATCCAAGTTGGGTCACCTCATAAATTCACCTAGTTAATTTTACTAATGAGGGGAGAATCATATAGTAATGTTTCTTTTTTTGTTGATTAATGAATCAGAGTAATGTAAATTAAACTATTTATGGGTGTATTATATATGAAATGATTTTTGGTTTTGAATATTTGGAGCCATGTGACTTAAGGTACACTCTATAGAATAATTGGTTTAAAAGTAACACACCTACTAATTAAGTGATGTTTGTTTAATATGCAATATTGGTTAGTTTGCTTTGAACATGATTATAAACTTGCAGAATGATTTTGTCTGCACCCTGTAGCTTTCCTATACATTGCTTCTCCTTTCCACTTCATCCCCACATAAAGAAAGAATGTGACTATTAATGTAGTGCTTACGTTGGCAATTATGCATGCTCTTAAATGTGGATTTTATACTCAATATTTGTTGGAGTTACATTTTCCACATTTTCTTAGAATCAAAGTTTCAGAGCTAGTTTAAAAAGATTTTTTTGAAAGAGCTTTAGAGAACTGTAAGACCACCACCCTTTTCAACTATGAAATTTGTGATGGGTGACTTGCAAGTTTTGATATATGCTTTTATTTAACTTTTTAATAACCTTCAAATACACCATATACAAGATTAAAAACATTCAACAGTTGCCTCTAAAATAGTATACTCGTGAGCTAGTAAAATTTTAAAATGAGAGGTTGACTTGAGGTAAAGATGCATTGGATATAATAATATGATTCTGGCTCCTCTCCAAATTCTTGGACACAATAAGATTAAATCTTTTTGATTGACAAGGAAAAAAAAAAGTGTAATAATGGATATTGGGTTGAATTGCATGTCAGCTAGCATCGATCAAATGGGAAAAGAAAAGAAAAATTAATATTTATCCCTCATTTATGGTGCAACTATTTCTTTCACAATATTTATCCCTCATTTCTGTTTGTTCTAATATATCCTTTTTTCTTATGCTATAACATCTTCGATTTTAACCATTGCATTTAATTATACCCCAACATTGACAAATCCGGATGGCGCATTTCTTGAATGATCCTGCAGAGAAAGATTGTTCACTTTGATTGTTTAAAAGAAATCTATAGAAGGGAAAAAAAAGGCTTTGAAAAAGTAAGGAGAAATATTTAAGTCAAGGAGGTTGGTGAAATAGATAGTTTCAGGTATCTGAGTGGCTTGTGTCGTTTGTGCTTTTGTTATATTTTGTAGGCGATTTCCCCTGAAAATGTAAGCTTATTCTAGGCATATGTCACTAGCTATGTCAGTTGTTTGATTAGTTGAGCAGCATCATAGCAGATGAGACTTATGCAATGACAGTTGGCAATAGTATTAAGCTTTATAACACTAACTGATCGCCTTCCAGTTTCAAGTATTGGAACCTAGAGTATAACAATTTAACTATCACAATGAGTGTTTCTAGAATCAAACTAGCTAGAGCATTCAATGAACAGTGGAAACCACGTAAAAAATCACACAATTTGGTTCTGCAGAATCATTTTCCTAACTACATCAATAATAACCATGTAATTGTAATGTTATGTGTGTCATTTTATTTTCACAAATTTATCATGTGTGTAATTGTAATGTTATGGTAAAATTTAACATCTGGTCCAGGTTTAAAATACTATCCCATACCAAATATAGAATTTAACTTGAAGACAAATTTATCAGGCGAAGAAAAGCATGCCACCATATGTGAATGTTTTTCAATGAGAAGTCACAGAATATTCATGTATATCCACACATCAATCGCCCACATAAACACTAGAGTTAGGCAGCATTACTCTTAAGTATTACAAGCAAAGCTTAAGGCTGCCTGTGCTTTGCGAAAGTTCTAGTACATTAGCTATTGTACCCAAAGAATGGCCACCTTTCTTTCTTTGAGTTGGGACAGCAGCTTGGGATCTGAGTTTTCCAAATAGCCAGCCCTTAAAATTTAGGAAAAAACTTGTTATAACTTGAAAACGTGACTTAAAATTTTATGAATCCATATTTATATAGCGAGTAATGTTAGAGATACAAGCTTTTTTACAAATTTTTTTACAAATTGCTGATACGATGAATGGTTATTGGTAAATAAAAAATGGATGCTAATGGTGGACCTAAATAAAAACTAGTAAAAAGTTGACCATAACATTAACAGTTTGTAAAAATATTGTAAAATAATTTGTAGTTGTAGCATTACTTTTATATAGCTGGGATCATAAAATTTAGTTCTTAAAGTCACTGTTTTCAGTCATGAAATACTGCGTGTTTTTAAAACACTGTATTAAAAACACAGCCCTAAAATTTATACTAACATATATGACAAAAAATATTTTATGAACCCATGTTTAGCTCTTGAAAATTTAAGCAGGTGAAGGAGGTAATGTGCAAAAGGAATATCATTTCTTCAAGCTTTGGTTGGTAGGTACGTTAGTTAGTTGTTCAAATTTCGAGGAAGATTTGATTGTTACTTGAATAAGTCAAAGAGTTACAGACGACATTCATTCATAAAGTAGAAGAAGAAGAAGAAGAAGAAGAAGAAGAAAAAAGAAGAAGAGGAAAAGTGCTTCAGTTAAGTGAACAACCAAATTTTTAGTCTTCTAGTAGAATAAGTCAATCAACTTAGAATTTATTTTAGTAGTCAAATATGTTTAGAGTACATTTTACATCGTTTATTCCTTAAGTTACAACAACATTACTTTTCTCCGTAGAATAAGCTCTTGTAGTCATATCACGACCACTTTGCTTGCGAATGAAATATTGGAACCCTAAAAATTCCACGTTAAATTATCTATATATATATATATATATATTTTTTTTTTTTGCTTGGCGGAGCCCACCGGTTTACACTTAAACTATACTTACATGGTACAGGATTTGAGAGTCGAACGACAAAGTACAATCATAAGATAGCTAGCAACAAGAAACTATATTAAATCTTATATATGGTTATAATCAACAATAATGGAGATTGCAAAAGCAAAAGCCAAAAAACCAGTAATAGGGCCAAGCAATGCACGCATTTTGCAGGTGTCATATCGTAGTACCAGTGTTTACAAGAAAGACCTTGTCGGTGAGAGGCTTAAATTAAATGCAAAATGGTATCATATTTTTTTTAAGTATAGTAGAGCTGTTTTACTTCAATATGAGGTCAATTACAACTCTTGTGGCTTGCTAACTTTCAAACATGACATGTTATCAAAAAAAAAAAAAAACTTTCAAACATGACACTAATTGCTTCCTCTTTCTCTCCCACCCGAGGGAGAAAAAGAGAGAGATTATTATTAGCGTAATTAGGGTTTTGAGGCTAAGAGGATTATAGTTCAATTGACATTGTTTTCAATTGAGATATTCAAATTAAAGTTCAAATCCTCTCACTTCCAACTATCAATGTATATATATATATATACACACATATATAAAGGATTTCGAAATTTAGGAATTTCTAGACCTATCTAAGGAGTCATTGTGTCTACAATAATGAGTTGGTGATGGTTTGATCAAATGATGTTGTCATGTTTGTACTGCTACACATGAGACACATGTGATTGTATTAATCTGCAATTACACATGCCATATGTGTGTCTGCCTATAGTCAGAGGTGGCTCAAGCATTAATTAGGCCATTTAGGCAATGACCTAAGACCCCAAATAGAAGAAAGTCCCCTAAAATATAATATATTATATCTACTTTTCTTATAATATTGCCCAAAAATAATACTGTAATGAAAAAACAAAGCCTCTTACTTAGAATTTAAAAAAAAAAAAAAAAATTCTATCATCCGATAGAATGTTGTGTCTATCTATCTTACAAAATGAAAATTTTAATTAAAGTCCAAAAATTTAATTAATAAAAATTATTTTAAAAAAATTATACTCTTTTCGAACGTTCAATATTTTATTAATATGTTTTAATAAATTTGTGGTAGTTTAAGAGTGTAAACATTTTCAAGTGATATAATGCCACTTATCATTTACTTGGCTTTAATCTTCAATTAAATTATTTGTGACTTGGCAATTATATTAGCACCTCATCCACACAGCTTTTCTTCTCTTTGCCACATGTCTTATTAAAAAATTAATTATTAAATTTTTTTGGCGCAACATTCTCAATTTCATTTCCCTAATTTTCTCCATGATGAACCGAGTTCTTCTATTGTGTTTACTATTGTTATTCATTGGTCCTCTTACGAGCTAGAGAGTTTTCATTTACTATTGCTGACCTTAATTCTTCTACTAGAAATTGGAATTTTCAACCTTCCCAAAAAAATTTGAGGATATTTTAAAGCCAATCATTTACCTTAGATGCACATGACTCTTGTTTGGAGATTCCTATCTGGAATATGCTTCGAGCATCTCTATCTTTACTCCTTGCTTTTTCTCATTCCAAAACCTTACTGGCTTGTTAAAGCTCTCTAAAAAGTAAATTTAAATTTAATACAGTTATTATCTACACTGACACCCTAAGCCATTGTAGCTCTCTGGTCTATTATTTTACCATTTCATTTCCTTCCAAATCAAACAAGTTTTGTAGCTCTCCGGGGTGAATTATGAGCTCATGCCGAGATTTTGTTGGTTGATTTTGGGGGGTTTGTGTTGTGGGTTTTTGTGTCTTTGTCTAGTTGAGTATTGAAGGGAAAAAAAAAAAAGAATAATAAAATATTTTAATAAAATAGAGAACCAAGAGAGAGTTTGTTGAAGACTAATTTTAAAAATATGATTAGCTATACTAGGAAAAGTGGATTTTAACTAAAATTTGGGTGGAAGTTTTGCTAAGCTGTTAGAGACGATCTTTTGATTACCCTTCCTTATTATTGGCTTTTGGACATTGTTGTGAAGGTTTAGCTCACCTCTTGAGTTTGTTTTGTTTTTGTTTTTGTTTTTGTTTTTTTTTTTTTTTTCTTTCTTTCTTTCTTATGGAAATGTGTCCATAAGAAAAATGACAACGTATTGGTCTTGTATCCCATCCAATGTACAGAAATACTCTATAAAGTCTACCTATTTATAATCATAAGTGTAGTCGTATCCTTCAACATCTATTGCTTCCCATTTCTTAGACATTAATCAACTATCCTATCTTAGATGTAACTATCCTGAAAGTTGAAACACATTTTCATGTCTTGCAATCTTGTTTTTAGACTCGTCAGATCTAGTCTCTTATCTTTCTCTCCCAATTCCTCGTGTTAGAGACTACTTCGAGTGGTACTGCATAGACATTACATCTCTTAACTGGTTATCTCACTCTCTTCCCTGGCCTCTTTTTTTTTTTTTTAATTTTCCTATTTGGACCACTTGGCTTTGTCTCAATAGTGTTAACTAGTAAATTTCCATGAAGACTATATTCTACTACTTAGCAAGCCGTGCAATGAATCTTAGTATCTTATATCATACGGATCTAGTGTGTTGCAAAGTCTAATAGTCCAGTTGCACAACGACCAAACCTTACTTGGATAGTTGGATCTCTTCTCTTGTTCCTCTCTTCCTTGACAGAGATAAATTAAATATGGATGGAAATTCCAAAGCTAACATAGCTCTCGAGGCAAAAGAATATTTTATGAGACAGTTTTATAAAACATCTCTCACAACATGTGTGAAGTTCTTATGTTTTAAAAAAGATATCTCATAGTACCGTCTTATGAGATATCCTTAGAGGGCATGAGGTATTATTAGAGAGAATAAATGTTGATTATAATATTATAATTTGAGCATGCATTTCTTAAATGACCCTTCAAATTTCTTGCTTTTTACTTCTTCTAATATGTCGGCTCCTTAATGGTATGCTGTTTTGGTTTGTAATGGCAAGACTTTACTAGCTAAGCAATGGCGGTTTCAGTATTCAATGTATATAGTAGAACCACATGAACATCAAGGAATAAATACATAAAAAGAAATGAAGCTAGTAGAGCTTCAGTCACCTTCATCTTTGTCAACATTGATTGAGTTTAGACAAATGCCAAAGAACCAGGAATGGAAAACTATTTGGTTATCTTGTCCCCCACATTAACTTTTTTTTGGGGAGTGGAAGAGAGAACTTGTGGTTCTTGAGATTAAAGTAAAGAGTAGCGTTAATAGAATTGAATAATGGTGAAGAGAGCCATCTGAATTTTGATACAAGCATGGCTGTTTTTATGAATTTATCTCAGCACAGATCTCAGCATGTTTAACTAAAGTCAATTTTTTTTACCACTATGCTGGATTGTCTAAACTCTATAAGAGTCCTTACTCATTTAAAACTTGGATGAAATAGAGGAAAGGGGTCTATGATGATTCTCATCAAAACATTAATCCATGACCGTTGGGCAGGAGGACCAATCAACCATGATGAAATAAATCACCCTAGGCATCATGGCGCAATGCAGAGGCACCAATTGGGAAAGATGATTTCTCTATTGAATGTTGGTCATGGAAATCGTTCAGTCAATCAATGGACACAGAAGAACTCCAGAGGTTATTACAAATGAAATTAATCATACCATTCCCACCAATGCAAACGTCATAGCATAATAACCATTAAAACATTGGCATCAAAGAGCAATAGCAAGTCAGTTTCAAAACTCGGTCTCACTTCCTTGAGCAACCAACTGGAATCTCAATAACACATAAATATCATAATGGTAGTAGATTAGATGAATCCACTGAACTAAGTTATATAATTATACCATCCAAATACCACAATGCCAACTTCGCCACCAAGGTCTAGATCTGCCCCTTCTGCTTCTAGGGCAACCACTTCCCTCCCAACTAGTCCATCTCTGATGACAACCTCACTGCCGAACTCTCCCCTCAGGTACACCACAATTGAGTACACTCAAGATCAACAGCCACAGCTACAAGCCTCTCCGCATTTGCGGTTTGATATTTTCATGATCAAAGAGGAGATGAGGCACCTCAAGCTCACGCTTCACAGGCCTTGGATTGATAATTAACTGGTTATTATGTTTGGGACCTTGGTGAATGTTTATTAAGGTTTTGCTCAGATCCCCAAGACTTAGGGGTTCAAGGGATCTAAGGACTTATGACTTACCCAAGGACCAGCTTCTTGAGCATATGAGCTTTCCTAACAAGAAGCCCAAGTCAACTACTAATGTCATTGCTGGTGCAAGGGATGGACTCCGATGAGAGCATTTCTCTCTCTCTTGCCCAAGGCTGAGTGCGAGTTCAGGGTGAACTCGTACCACAACTTTTCCTTCCTTTTATTGAAAGAAAAAGAGAACTGATTACATTTCTTTTTTTAATTTGACTTTTAAGTATGTATTGGAGGAGTAGTTGCCAAAAGATCCATGTCCAGTGCCTACAGATCAGAGGGCTACAGGGTGCACCAGCATGGGATTGAGTAATGCCACAAGTTACTTAGGAGCGTGTGTTCCTGGTTGGCTGGTTCTAGGGGTAGAATTATGCCCTCTAATGGTAACAGAAGGTAAAGTTAATTTTAAATTTTGGATTAAGTAAAAGAATGGGGTCAATAATGATTCTCATCATTCTTGATGAGAATGAGGGGATTTTCATGAGACATTGATCCATGACTGTTGGGCAGGGCCAGAAATAAATCATCCTAGTCATTGCGGTGCAACACAGAAAGCATTACAGAGAAATTGTAAGAGATCATAGGTATAACAGTAACACCCAAACAGAGAACATATTAACATGATCACTCTCTATAGAATGTTGGTCATGACAATTGTTTGCAAACCACAGGCACAGTCAACCCACATAATCAGTTTCAGTCAATCAAGGAACACACATGATGTAATCCAGAGGATATATTACAAATGAAATTAATCACACCCTGCCAGACAATGCAAAAAACACAGCCATAATCATTAGACCATTGGCATCAAAGAGCAATAGCAGCCAGTCTCAAAGATTCAGTTTCACTTCCTTGGGCAACCAACTAGAATCTCAATAAGCAATATTCCTATATTTGATGCCCATAACAGTAGACCAGATGAATCCATTGAAATACCTCATACTAGTAAGTAATAAAAAGTAAAGGCTACACACAAGATATATGGATCTCTTCAAATGAGTAATGCAAAAATATTCATTATCTAGCAATCACCACAGGTTCAACATTAGATAAAGCAAAACATAAATTCTCAAAAGTTTCTTCAAACTTCGAAATAACTGATCTGATTTTGCTTGGGCCAAAACCTCTATTCTTGCGCTGTAGCCAATTACAACCATTTAACGGTACTGCAAGGCAAAAAGTTCAAAACATAAGAATAAGCTAAAAACAACTAAAATTATATTGCATACAAATTACAATTCACCATTACTACAAAGACCATAAAAAACATTACCTTAATGAAGCTAATTTCCTTGGCGTTGCTGCAGAAGCACTGTCTGCAGCACATGAGACCATACTTCCTGATCAACCCATGAGGGTTTACGCACACGCGGCTGCCCAACAAAAACAAAACAACACAAAATCAATATAACATACAACATAAATTGATGTGTGAAAATTTAGTCTAATCCGAAATATTTTTGAAATCATTACAATTCAAGAACTCCAAGTAATTAAATCTTCAAAAGATGAAACCATATTACCAAAAACGAAAAAGGGTCTACACCTAATATTTTCACTAATTACCAAGGCCATAAATAACACACTTCTTGGTAGCAATATCATTTTGTTTCAGACTAGTATGTTTCTTTAATATTCCAAGAGAAACACAGATCATTTCTAAACATAGTATTATAAAAACAACAGGATTATCTTAAAGCAATTAACACCCGAGATAGAGAAAAACCCATATTACAAACAAGTCAAACAGATATCTAGGAACAAAACAAACAATCATAAATAACTACAATGGAAGATAAATAGAATCTAGAATGAACAAAGGATTTGATACCAGGTACGGGAACCAGGGCCGTAGCTCTTGGAGTGAGAGTTCCCCGCGTTTGAGTGCCCAGTTCTTGCTTTGAAGGTTGACACAGAGACAGAGAGAGCGAAATATGCAGAGCTGCGCGAGCAAGAGCAAATCGAAAGTGATACGGGTCACGCTTTGAAGTTAAACTCTAAGCCCATTAGATACTAGTCGGCCCACTTTTATGGTAGCCTAAATATTTAGTTGAAGAATTTGAAGAATATAATTATTGTTGGAAAATAAGGGAATATAAAGATAAGGAGAAAGAAATATTTGAGTGAAATTATATCTAAATTGCTTATATCTCTTTTTACTCGCTATCTAAGTTTCTTTGTTTCTATTTGTGTAATACAATGAGAGCTTAAATACATATTTATATGGGAAAAAGTAACGGACGGATGGCTTGCAACTTGTGGAACAAAATCCTTTTTCATTAAGAGATAGAAAGATATTGTCTCCACTAGGGAACTAGGTTGGCTGGCTGGCAAGTCACCCACATGGAAAACAAGAGAGAGAGAGAGAGAGAGAGAGATTTTACAATTACTTTTTTTCCCCTTTTAGATATAATACAATTCCAATTGACATTGTACATTATATAATAATTGCTCTTTATAATCAAATGAAAATACTGATTGGTTAAATGCTAAGAATTTTGTAACTCAACTAGTTGACACTATTAAGTGTTTTCAATGGAGACCTTCATAGTTCAAATCTCCATTCCCCCGTTGTAATTGCCTAGTTATCAAAATAATAATAATAATTAGTTTTACGTGTAGGCACTCTAGATTGAATTATTTAAAAAAAAAAAAAAACTAATTAGTTTAATGTGTAGGCGTCCTAGATTCCTTATTTGATGACAAAGGAAAAGGTAAGCTAACTTTTATTGAATAAAATCTTTTTTGGAGACTGTCGAGGGCCTTTTTTTTTTTTCGTTACCCACATGATGTTTGGAAAGCCAAGATCGAGACTCAAATTTGGGCTTGGAATATGGCCCAAAGGCTATCGGTGAAGTGTGAAATGCCCATTTTTGCTCAAGGTCCGAGTTGCATCCAACAAAGATTATAATAATGCCCCAAAAATAACTCCTGCAAAGATAAGCTAGCACAAAGGATGACTACCACAATAAGTGCTTAAATAATAGTCCAACAATAAACAAGAGAACCGTCCAACGGTAGATTTCTGGAAAATTAACAAAATGTATTTGCACAGTAAAAATTATGCATTTCCTTCATAGTCGGTTAATATAAAAGTGGGCATATTATAACAAGTATACAAGAAGAAAAATGGCCTAGCAGTGAATATGACAGACTTCCAGCAGTAACGTCTAATTAGTCAATAAATGTATTTAAATGATAAAAATCATATATTTTCCTCATTATTATTAAGTTAACATAAGGGAAAACTCCCATAGTATCCAAGATATTATTGCCTTCATTATAATAACAATAAAAAAGGATTAAAGGCTTTATAATTACAAGTAAAAGAGAAAAAAATAGGATAGAATGAAGAGAGAGAAAGACCCCTAGCTTAGTGGAGCAAATATTAACCAAGGTTCTTATGCCCATGATGGAATATATGGAAGGATATATGGTAAATGATGGAAACTACTCTTATATGAGTGGGTGAGCAAATATATGGTGAAGTGGGAATAAAATGGTAAAGGAACTTGGCTATTTTTGGCCATGGTGAAGAGAGACTAATTGTAGCTAATCATGAGGCCTTTATAGTGCTGGGTTTTATTAGAAAAGAAAAGGAATGTTTGTGAATTGATGGGTATGGGCCTTTATGAACTAAAAAAGGAACTTATTTCTAAATTGAAGGTTGAAAATGGCATGATTGATGGAGAGTTTGAGAGGATTTCATCCCCCTTCATGAGTAGATGGTGCTTTCCTTTTATAGTGAAGCTTAAGGAGCAATTAGCAAAAGCAAAAAATGTTGGGTCTGATCAGCAAGGGAATTTTTAGAGTATCCACATGAGATTTGGCTAAAAATGGTATGAACTCTTTTCTGAGTGTTTATCTCCTTTGGGTAATGTCAGATGAAGCTGAAATTCAAAGTATCTAACCTAGGATTTGGCTATAAATGGTAAATTTTCTTTTTTGCTACCTGCTTTTTTGGGCAATGTCACACATGGGTGAATATATGAGTAATCTTGCATTAAATGCTGAGATTTTTGAGGTTGTGTTCAGCCAATGGTGTTAAGGCAGGTATTAAAGTAGAATCTTGGTGCTGTAACTAAGATTTGGACCCTAGAAAGTAGGATTCAACACCCCAAGCCAGGTGTTAAAGTTTGAGTCCACTTTAGAGGGTTTCGCTGGAGATCCCTTTATGCCTTCCAAACCACATGTTTCCAAATTTTCCCCTTTAGGATTCATGGGCTTGGCACATGAACCAGTTCTTGAATGTTTTTGGAATTTATAGGATTGATTTGTTGAGATTTGAGTAACTTGGTTATGGCTCCCTTCCGCTGGAGGTGGAGCTTTGAGGAAGACGATGAAATCCCATTGCCCATTGGACTTTAGCTATTAATACAACCTCTGAATACTATGCACGTGATGAGGGCAATGACAGAAAGTTGATGAGACAGCCTTTAGTTCATTCTTAGGGATTTGGTTATCTCTAGCGGAACCTTGGTCAAGGATGAACAAGAAGGGAGCTGGCTGGCTGGTTCAGGTCTCTGCCTTCTTTGGACCGGGCCTATTCACACGGGCTGCACCATTTGGCAGGGCTGTGCTCATGCCTTTTTTCACTTGGGATTGTTCTCCTTTCATCACATATTTGGATCTATAAAATGGATATAAATAACACACATTGCCATGGGTTTTAATCACTCATGAACTCTTATTGTTAATGGATATTCAATGTAGTTTGGGTTTTGATAGATATTTGTGATGGATCTTTGGGCAATGAGTTGTAATATTTAAAATAATTGCATGAGATTTAATTATTTCATATTGCTTTGTAAATAATATTTACTATTTTGAAATGATGAATTCCATATCATAAGTAATGTTTATGGTTCCCAATAATCACGTCATAATTTAAATGATGAGCTTGTAGGATGAGTAATTACCATGAGTTTTGAAAATAAATATTATGAATGTTGTGATATAAATAGTGACCATGGGTTCTTACTATATAAATTCCATGGGTTTATAATATGGTATGAAATAAATAAATATCATAATTTTAAGATAAATAATCATAACTTTCCATGAGCTTTTATAAGATGATTGCCATGGATTTTGAGAACAGATAATTTCCATAGATTCCAAGGGCTTGTAATATTATAGTAATGTTTAAGAAATTAAAACATTGTTCATCATTGGACTTTTAAGTGAAATACTTATGATATAGTATTTTGCCAAGTGTTAATAATCTTGGGTTTTTGATAAAATAGTACTAAGTAGTTAGCTTAGACTTTCAATAGTGCTACGTAAATTGGGCTTTTGATATTGCTAATGAGAATTGGGCTTTTGATATTACCAATGTGAATTGGGCTTTTGATATTGCCTATGAGAATTGGGTTTTTTTGATATTGCTAGCGAGAACTGGGCTTTTAATGTTGCCAATGAGAATTGAGTTTTTTTTTTTTTTTTTTTTTTTAATTTTTAATTTTTAATTTTTTTATACTACCAATAAGAATTGGGCATTTGATGTTACCAATTAGAATTGGGCTTTTTGATATTACCAGCGAGGACTGAGCTTTTAATATTGCTAATGAGAATTGGACTTTTTGATGTTGCCAATGAGAATTGAGCTTTTTGATGTTGCCAGTGAGGACCGAGCTTTTAGTATTGCACTATTGCCAATGAGAATTGGGCTTTTGATGTTGCCAATGAGAATTAGACTTTAAATATTGCCAGCGAGAACTGGACTTTTAATATTGCCAATGAGAATTGGGCTTTTTGATGTTTCCAATGAGAAATGAGCTTTTTGATATTGCCAACGAGTACTGGGCTTTTAGTATTGCCAATGTGAATTGGGTTTTTAATATCGCCAATGAGAATTGAGCTTTTGATATTGCTAATATGAATTGGGTTTTTGATATTGCCAATGAGAATTGGGTTTTTGTGATATTGCCAGCGAGAATTGGGCTTTTAATGTTGTCAATGTGAATTGGGTTTTTTTGATATTGTCAGTGAGAACTAGGCTTTTGATGTTACCAATGAGAATTGGCCTTTTTGATGTTGCCAATAAGAATTGGGTTTTTGGATATTGCCAGCAAGGACTGAGTTTTTAGTATAGCTAATGAGAATTGGGCCTTTGATGTTGCCAATGAGAATTGAGTTTTTTCATATTGCCAGCGAAAACTGGGTTTTTAATATTGCCAATGAGAATTGGGTTTTTGGATGTTGCCAATGAGAATTGAGCTTTTTGATATTGCCAGCGAGGACTAGGCTTTTAGGCATTTTCATCCACTCCAAGTGCTTCCGTTTCCCACTCAGTTTTCTCCCAATTTTGGGGAGAAAACATTTTGGTGGGCCCGTGGAGAAAACACCCGTGCCTACCAATTCCCCCCCCTTCCCTCCAACCAAACACCCACCAAAAATGTTTTCTCTCCCATTTTATTTATTTATTTATTTATTATTATTATTTTTTCATTCTCCCTAAAATCCACTCCACCTTGGAAAAAATTTATCTCTAACTTCTTACAAAATAGAATCACTATTTTGTTGGTTTTCAAACTCAACCCTCTCATATTCCTCCAATCACTAGAAAACTCACCCAAGTTTTCACTTTTTTTTTTCCCCCTTTGTTAAGATTTATCTATTTCTTTTGTCCTTTAAAAAAAAAAAAAAAAAAAAAAAAATCAGTTTCCTTACTCTAATCTAATCTCGCTTTTTTTTTTTTCCAAATCTCTTCTTCTTTATTTTGGGAAAAAAAAGACTCCTACTATAAAACCACTACTATAACTTCTATCCATATCCTTAAATTTAAGTAAGAGACAAAACTTGAGGATAGCACTGTAAAAATACATCTCTAACTCTCAACCTAAACATTTCCTACAAGATTGGATTACTCTCCCACTAAAAAACAATCCCTTTAAAAAAACATCCTCAAGTTTATCTTCCTATCAGTTTTTTTTTTTAAATCCTCATGTTTATCCCAAAAAAAGAAAAAAAGAAAAAAAAAGATATATACATGTTCGATTACAATTTAAACTGCTTTTAACTTCTTTTTTAAAAAACTAACTGCTCTTAACTTCTTATACTTATCCTTATTTATTCACACACACTCAACGTAAATTAACAATATCAAATCCTCCATTGTTCATAATTCTCTCTATAAGTTGGAAGTCTTGAATCCAAGAGGTTTAATGTGATTTTATGGTGTTTAATCATTAATGTTGTTTTGAAAGTCATATGCTTGATTTTAGGTTCACCACTAATGCATTATGTTGTTATTTACTTACTTTTATTTTATTCTTTTGTGGATGAATTTCTAGGTTAAGATTTTTGCCTTGCAGATTATGTTGGGACCTCAACTATCAGATCTCTTTAAAGTTTCAGGTTTATTGTTTCAAATTAAAAACATTGTCAAAATTTAATCTTGCTTTAAATAAGTCTTCACATCTATCATGTTCTATTTTGATTTAGTTTTTGATCTTGCACATTCTGTCTTTTTTTTTCCCCCCATGAGTTAAGGTTGGAGATGTGTTCCAGTCTAGCAATACTGATGCAGCAATAGGGATGAAGGGAGGACTGCAGCGAAAAGTGAGAAGAGAGAGACACAAAGGGAGCATGGACTATGGAGGAACCACAACTAAAGCATATGCTTTGATGTTTTGTGACAATGCAATAATAGAGTAGTTGTGTTCTAAGTCTATTAGTAATGTTGGGGTTGTCATCCACCACATCATGGGCCAATCTACAACACTGCATGTTCTTTTTTCTTTTTTTCCTTTTTTCTGCTGGTGTTATTGTTGAAAACTTGGATTTGGGTGGTAATGCACAATTGCATAGGATAAGTCTTCACGTGTAGATATAATAGTTTTTTTTTTTTTTTTTTTGAGAGAGAGTTAGGAAGTTAATCATGAAAGTTACAATAGTTTTTTATTTTATAGTGCCCATTTAAGAATTACTTATTTCAGATAGTTTATTTGTATATGTGAGACAAAAAAAATTAAAAAATTAAAAACTGACTTACTTACAAAAACAAAAAAAAAAATTGAAACTTAAATTAAATGAAATAAAGTTGAGACAAAGAGTAATATGAGACTCACAAAAAGTACATAAATAAGTGAAAAGGCTATCCATATATATTATTTAAACTAATTGCTAACCCGTGCTATGCACGGGAACCTACATATTTGTGAAGTAGACTAAAATAATTTTTAAAAAATCATAAATTGATTAAGAAACTACAATATGACTTCAATTTGTGTTACAATTTGATGAAGAAGTCATTGCTTGAACGTGCAATGGTTTACAAAAGATTTGTCAGACAATTTCAAATACTGCAAAAAAATAACTCAAAAATTCAGATATTAAAACTTCTAAAAGACCAAAAAATATTAAAGAATCAGACGATTTACTGCTCAGAAATTATTGAAATAAAACAAAATATATATGACTAAACAATAGAGAAATATAAAAGAAAGATGGATTACATTCAAAAGAATAATTTCAATTATTGCAAGCTTTTTTATCTTGTAAAAAACGGCTAAAAAGAGTTTGGTGGTTTATGTACGAAAATTACTTTTTTAAAAAGTTGTAGTAGAATTCTTCTATTATCCAAATAAGTTGAACTTTATCAATAGTTGATGATTTATATATTTATCCAAATAAAGCCACGATTAGGATAATCTTTGTGGGTGCCTGAAGACCGAGGGTGGATCTAAAGGGTTGCAATATGACTGTGAGGATGTCACAGTCCATGGGCTTGAAGAGGAAAGACGTTCGAGGAAGGGAGGAGATGAACCAAAGTATTCTAAGGGGTTCCAAGTGGGAACGAGAATTTGAAGAGAGAGAAAGAGAATCAATGGCTGTAGGGGAAGTTTCTAGCTTGGGGTAGCCTATCTCTTCCGCATTAAATGGTGGGCAACAGCTTTAGTAGCTGCATTGATGAGAAAGTGACCTGAATAGTGCAAGTCACAGCTAAGCAAGCTCCTTTCACCATCTTCTTCAGAGGCAGAAAAAGACAAATGTTGTGAGAGGAAGCTAGTTAGGTAGGAATGGACGATTGAGATATAAAGAAGGGAGTAGTATATAAGAGAAGGGATAAAAAAAAGGATGATAAAAAAGATAAGAGAGAAAAAAGACAGAAGCACTAAGAAGAAAAGAGAGAGAGAGAGAGAAAAAGGAGAGTGAACAGTGTAATTATTTGCACAACCTTAGCCTCCTCGGGCAAGCTGGTGGAGGGATATTTGACCTTCTTTTCTATGAAATTAACTTCTTCTTCTCTATCTTGATCCTTGGGCTAAGCCCTCTCTTGTTGTTCGTTTCCCTTTCTTACAAATTTTATTGATTTGTGCCAAAGTTGAACTGTACAACTCACTGTTCTAAGTGGGCTTGGGCCGCTAGATCTTTTGGTCCTTACAATTGGTGCTGTTTATGGGGACAACAAGGTGTGGTGAATCCATCCCGAGTACTGAGTGGAGTCATTCAAATACTAGGAGCCATGCCTCGCATGATCAGGAGACGTGGAAGTTGCAGCAAGAGATAGATCGCCTGCGCAGCAAGCTAAAATGCAGGGAATGTGAAAGAAGAAGAAGCCCCTCCCCCCCACCAATTTGATGGTTTTGGGGGAAGCAGGGACTGTTCATACCGTCACAAGTCTAGAACTCCATCTAGTGAGTCCTATTCAGCTTCACGCACAAAGACAAGTGGAAGAAGAGCAGTCATGATCGAGAGAAGAGGCCTTCTTGCCATGGCATGGGGAATGATGCAATAAGTAAGGCCCTACGGCAGATTTCTAAGTCACCTTTCGTCAGAAGGATTAACAAGGCCAAGCTTCCTCGTCGGTTCTCTCAACCGACGTTTGCCATTTACAATGGGAGGACTAATCCTGTGGAACATGTTAGCCACTTTAATCAGAAGATGGCAATTCATGCCAACAATGGGGCTCTGATGTGCAAAGTGTTCCCCTTCAGCCTAGGGCCGTGGTTATGCGTTGGTTTAACGCCTTAGAGGAAGGATCGGTGGGATCATTTGAGCAACTAACGAGGGCCTTCGGGGCTAGATTCATAACATGTAGTAGGGTCCCCAAACCTGTAGATTCTTTACTATCTATGGCGATGAGGGAGGGAGAAACCCTCAAAACTTACTCGGAATCCAAGGGAGCTCAGTTGGTCAACTCATTGTTTAAAGAACCAGTATATCATATACTGGAGAAAATTAAGAATGGGCCTTATTTTAAGTGGCCCAATAAGATGGGTGGGGACTCATCCAGAAGGAACCAAAGTCTCTATTGCCATTACCATCAAGAGTGAGGGCATATTACAGAGGATTGCAGAACCCTAAGAGATCACCTGAACCAATTGGCAAGGGCAGGGAAGCTCAATCAATTCTTACATCAGCCTATAAAGCAGTTTCGTCACTTGGGAGCTAAATTTCGTAAGGGTAGCTCTCCTCGGCTAGCACTGGGTACCATCAATGTGATCCTTGCTAGGCTAGGGAATAATGGGACTTCGAGCACTAGGGTTATGTCCATATGTGGGAGTTGTGACGTGGAGGCCGGTGATCAAGCTCCCAAAAAAGCTAGGGTAACGGTCACCCCTACCCTGGGATTCTCCGAGGAGGATAAGTATGGAACTCTCCAACCACATGATGATGCTTTAGTGGTTACTATTAGGATAGGGGGTTACGATGTGAAGAGTGTGCTAGTTGATCAGGAAAGCGGAGCAGAGATCATGTACCCAGATTTGTACAGGGGGCTAAACTTGAGGCCTGAGGACCTAAAAAGGTATGATTCATTGCTGATGGGTTTTGATGGCAGAATGGTGGTCCCTTGGGGAATGATAAGACTACCCGTACAAGTTGGGGATGTGGAGGTCAAGGTTAATTTCATAGTGGTAGAAGCATTTTCCCCTTACATCGCTATCCTAGCTAGACTTTGGCTTCACGCGATGGGTGTCGTGCCCTCAACCTTACATTTGAAGGTCAAATATCCTACTTAAGGGAGAGTGGAAGAGTGGAAGAGTTGGTGGGAGATCAGGCCATGGCTAGGTAGTGCTTGGTGTCAGCAATAACATGGCGGCCTTCAGATCTTGCTGCGTTGATTAAAGATCCTGTCCTATAGCAATTAAAGGGGCCTGCCGGGGGAGGGGGGGGGGGGGCAGCAGACTGAGGCATCCGGAGAATTATTAGAGGAGCTGGAAAAGGTGGTGATAAGGCTGGATCAAGAATAGTATTTCCAAGTGGGATCTCAGTTGCCACCCTTGGAAAAGGCGGAGTTGCTGAAGTTTCTTAAGGCTAACCTTGATATTTTTGCATGGAATGCTTATGATGTCCTAGGAATTGATCTCGGGTTTATATGTCACCAGTTGAATGTTAACCCCGAGGCCATGCCATGTAAACAACCTCCTCAGCGGTCATCCAAGGATCATACCGAGGCGGTCAGAATAGAGGTGACCAAGTTGAAATAGGCTTGGGCCATTAAGGAGATTTTTTATCCCGAATGGCTGGCCAACACAGTAGTGGTTAAAAAGAAAAACGGGAAATGACGAGTGTGCGTGGACTTCACTAACTTGAATAAAGTCTGCCCAAAAGACCCCTTCCCATTCCTAGAATTGACCAACTAGTGGACGCCATGGTGGGACATCCTCGGATGAGTTTCCTGGATGCCTTTCAGGGTTACCATTAGATACCTCTGTCATTGTCTGACCAAGAGAAAACGGCCTTTCCTGCTCCCAATGGGAACTATAATTATTGGGTGATGCCCTTTGGCCTCAAAAATGCAGGATCCACGTATCAGAGAATGGTGAATTGATCTCGGATGTTTGAATCGCAAATTGGAAGGAACATGAAAGTAACATTGATGACATGGTAGTCAAGAGCAGGCAAGTAGTAGAGCATTTGGCCGACTTGGGGGAGACTTTCTCAGTTTTGAGAAAACATTAGCTATGCCTGAACGCATCTAAGTGTTCTTTTAGGGTCAGCTAAGGCAAATTTTTGGGTTACATGATTACTCACCGCGGAATTGAAGTCAACCTAGAGCAAATTAAGGCTATTAATAGTTTGCATCCTCCTTGAAATCCCAAGGAGGTGCAGAGGTCGACTGGGATGACAGTAGCCATAAACAGGTTCATCTCTTGGTTTGCGGACAGGTGGCATCCTTTTTTCCAACTGCTTCACAAGTGGAAGGATTTTCGATGGACCGAGGAGTGTGTAATGGCTTTCAAGGACCTCAAACAGTACTTGTCCAATCCACCAATACTTTCCAGGCCCGATAAGGAGTAAGTGTTGTATGCATACCTAGGAGTCACGGACTACGCTGTTAGCCTTGTCCTGGTCAGAAACGAGGACGATATTCAGAGGCTTGTTTACTATGTTAGCAAATCCCTGCAGGAGGCTAAGACGCGTTATTTGCCTTTGGAAAAGGCAGTGTTGGCCATAGTGTATGCCACTAGGAATCTTCCTCATTACTTCCAAGCCCATACTATTGTGGTGTTCACCCAACTCCTTTTGCAAGCTATATTGTGGAAATCGAGTTATACTAGCAGGATTGCTAAATAGGGAACCAAGTTGGGAGCCTATGATGTTAAGTACATGCCTCAGACCACCATAAAAAGACAGATTCTAGTAAACTTTGTAGCAGAGTTCACCGAAGGTGCCCTTGAGAAGGAGAAGACAGTTATAGGGGTATTGATCATGTCGGCCACTGTTGTTCCCCTATAGGAAGTTTATACGGATGGAGCTTCCAACTGAAAGGGAGTAGGAATAGGGATTGTATTGGTCACCCCTGAGAAGCTGATAATGGAAAAATCGTTACGACTAGGATTCTTAGCCACCAATAATGAGACCGAGTATGAGGCCCTGCTAGCATGAGTAGCTATAGTCAGGCAGCTGGCAGGAGAAATGGTTGAGTTGTACTCTGATTCTAGACTGGTCGTGGGCCAAATCAATGGAGACTTTGAAACTCGAGATGAGAGGATGCAGGGGTACCTTGCTAAAGTGCAGAATGCCCGGGCTCAGTTTAAGGGTTTTGTATTGAAGCAAATCCCTAGGGGACAGAACTCTCATGCAGATTCTCTAGCAATCTTGGCCACTTCTCTAGGGTCAAGTCTTCCTCAGGTTGTTGTTGTTGAAGACATGGATAACTCAAGTCTCATGAAGGTATCCTCGGTTGGGGAGTGTAACCTCCATGTGGGAACGAGCTGGATGGACCCCATTTTGACCTTCCTAAAGAGGGGGTATTGCCCGAGGACAAGCATGAGGTAGAGAAGATGCGTAGAAGCGCTCCTCGCTATTGGTTATTTAAGGAGCAGAAGTTATACAAGCGTTTTTACTTGGGGCCATATTTGTTGTGCGTACACCCCGAGCCAGTGGAGCCTTTATTGGAAGAGCTACATGAGAGCATATGTAGGAGTTATACAGGAGGTAGGTTGTTGGCGCATAGGGCCTTCACCCAGGGATACTGGTGGCCTAGCATGCAAAAAACTTCTCAGGATTATGTGAAGAAGTGTGATCCATGTCAGAGGTACGCCTCAAACATTCATCAACTAGGGGGAGTCCTGAATCCATTATCTAGCCATTGGCCATTTGCTCAGTGGGGCTTGGATATAGTAGGACCATTTTCCTAAGCTATAGGGAACCGAAGATGCTCCTCGTCGGCATGGACTACTTTACCAAATGGAAGGAAGTTGAGTCACTTGCTAATATTCGGGATGTAGATGCTAAAAAGTTCATCTGGAAGAACATTGTCACCAGGTTTGGAGTTCCTCACACTCTGATCTCAGATAACGGTCTTCAATTCGACTAATAAAGCCTTCCGAAGATATTGTGGGAAGTTAGGGATTAGGAATGGGTATTATACGTCTGCTTATTCTTAGGGGAATGGGTATTCTAGATGTGGCCAAGGAAAGAAGAGAGGTGGCAATGGTGAAGATGGCATATTACCAACAGAAACTTAAGCAAGGGCATATAAGGGTGTAAAATCTAGGCCATTGGCTCCAGGAGACTTGGTCTTGAGGAAAGTGGTAGGGACAGCCAAGAACCCTGCTTAGGGCAAGCTGGGCCCTAACTGGGAAAGGCCATATAGGATCACTTCTATTGCTGGAATTGTGGCTTATTATTTAGAAGATTTAGATGAAAATGTAATTCCTCGTCCTTGGAATGTAAACAATCTATGGCGTTATTATTATTAATGATTTCCTTTCTGACTCATATCTTGAATGGTTGTGTCTTATTATGGATGTGTTTGCTGAAACAGTTAGTCTGTTAAATATTTTAAGTGTTAAACAGAACCTAGTCCTTGTCTGGCTCCTCGAGTCATAAGTAGGGTAAATTAACATTGCAGAAAAAATTATAAGTGTTAAACAGAACCTAGTCCTTGTCTGGCTCCTCGGGTCACAAGTCTAGGGTAAATTAACATTGTAGAAAAAATTCTAAGTGTTAAACAGAACCTAGTCCTTGTCTGGCTCATCTGGTCACAAGCCTAGGGTAAATTAACATTATGTGAAATATTCTAAGTGTTGGATAGAGTTTGGATATGACACAGCTCTTATGGTCACAAATGGGGAACTAAGTGGACCTTTAGAAAGGTTGCTTGAAGGAATAGGAAAGTAAACACCGTGGGTGTTTCCTCGGGTTTCTAAAGTAGTGCCAGCAAGATTGCTTTGAAGGTCCCAAATCCAGTTTCAAGTAAGTGTTGGTTAATAATTTGTTTAGGACCCATAGATTAGTTTACTCTTTATGTTATGATAAAGTGGTAAATTGCCACGGTGTGATTGTTATGAAGGAAGGAAGATAACGTAGTAAGTAAAAAAAAAAGTACAAGTACAAAAAGTAAACAAGCAAGGTTAAACTTCAAACTTCTTTCATTAAAGATAAAGGAACTGTGGTACAATAAAAAGAAGGAGGAGGGGCACTATTTATACAGCAACCCATTACAAAATTGCCTAAGTATCTCCTTGTCTAAGGCTAAGCTAAGCTGTTGGCTCTTTTTCCTTGGCTCCCTTCTTCTCATGCTTCTTTTTCTTCTTCTTTCTCTTCAACTGCGTCACCTCGATCACCTCCTCCTCAGTCTCCATGTCCATCACATCAGCTGGAGGTGATAGCCCTTTTTTCTTTTCTTTACCCTTAGCCCAGGTGGGAGAGGAAATGGCATCAGGCTGACTTGAGGAAGAGGGGGGAGCAGAGTTGGGATCTGCTGGAGGCTGAGGGAGAGTGGGTGCCAAATGCAGAGTAGAAGGGTAATATACCTTGTCAGGAGCTCGAAGGTCTGATTCAATGCTAACCCCCACGGCGTTTAGGGCTTGGCCCCATACCTCCAAGAAAAAAGCGCGCGCAACATCCCGGAGTTGGGTAGTAAGGCTTTTAGCTACCTTGGTCATGCCTGCATCGTAGGCTGCTTGCTCGACCTGAGCTTTCTCAGCCTTCTTTGTCTCCAATTGCTTCTTTATTTGTTTTAGCTCCACCACTGTGAGAGCTATTTTATTCTCGGCCTTCCTCTGGGCCTCCAGGGCATCAGCCACCTATTTCTCATAACCTTTGAGAGCAAACTCAGCATTCCTCTAAGCCTTCTCCACCTCGGATAGCTGGACAAGAGTCTCTCTCAACTTCTTGTTCGCCTCCGCGTGGGTTTTTTTTAGCGGCCTCCATTCCTTTCTCGGCCTTTCTTGCCATGTCCAGGGAATGGTTTACCCATTTCTCGACCATGAAAGCAGCTTGGACAGATTACAAAAAAAAAAAAAAAAAAAGAAGAAAAAGAAAAAAAAGAAAAAAAAAAAAAAGAGTAAGTATCATGTAATGCACGAACAAGCTAACTATATAGTTGGGTGGGATCAGTCACATACCTTGGCCAGGTCTTGCTTCAGATCAAGGAAGACCTCGCGCTTCTTGAAGGACCTCAGCTCTGCCATGTCCTCAGGCAAGCATAATGCCTTCTTTAGGCATTCTGCCACCAATCCTGAGCTACCCTTTTTGGGGTCCCTTAGGTTGGCATCATCAAGTACTGGATTGTCTTAGAAACAATAGCAAACGTTTTAGGGGCTATTGTGGGTGCCCGAGGACCGAGGAGGGATTTGAAGAGTTGTAGTATTACTGTGAGGATGTCATAGTCCACGAACCCAAGGAGCAAAGACGCTTGAGGAAGGAAGAAGATGAACCAAAGTATTCTAAGGGGTTCCAAGTGGGTACGAGGTTCTAGTGAAAGAGAAAGAGAATCAGTGGCTATAGGAGAAGTTTCTAGCTTGGGTTAGCCTGTCTCCTCCACATTAAATGGTAGGCAACAGCTTTAGTAGTTGCATTGATGAGGAAGTGACTTGAATAGTGCAAGTCACAGCTAAGCAAGTTCCTTCCACCACCTTCTTCAGATGTAGAAAAAGACAAGTGTCAGGAGAGGAAGCTAGTTAGGTAGGGATGGATGGTTGAGATATAAAGAAGGGAGTAGTATATAAGAGAAGGGAGGTTAACAGAAAAAAGGATGATAAAAAAAGATAAGAGAGAAAAAAGATAGAAGCACAAAGAAGAAAAGAGAGAGAGAGAAAAAGGAGAGTGAACAGTGTAATTATTTGCACAACCTTAGCCTCCTTGGGCAAGCCAGTGGAGGGATATTTGACCTTCTTTTCTATGAAATTAACTTCTTCTCTATCTTGATCCTCGGGCTAAGCCCTCTTTTGTTGTTCGTTTCCCTCTTTTACAAATTTTATTAATTTGGGCTAAGGTTGAACTGTACAACTCATTGTTTTAAGTGGGCTTGGGCCGCTAGATCTTTTGGTCCTTACAATCTTAATATAGGATTTATTCAAGTTTTTATTTATTTATTTATTTTTTATCAATGTTTGAGTTTAAGTTTAAGTTAGACTTGTTAGAGAGATAGAGTTTTACTTTTTGTTAAATATGAACTAAGCAAAAATAATTTTGTTTAAAAAAATGATAATGATGAGTTTGAGTTTAAATTGAACTTGTTAGAAAGATAGAGTTTCACTCATTGTTAAATTTGGACTAAACAAAAATAATTTTATTTAAAAAAATGATAAAAAAATGATGTGTTTCAGTTTAACTTGGACTTGTTAGAGAGATAGAGTTTTACTCATTGTTAAGTATGGACTAAACAAAAATAATTTTATTTAAATAAAATGATAATTTTATTTAAATATTGTGCTGACATGGAAAATTGTGGGAGTTTCAGAAGATTCGGTTATATATATATATATATATATATAGATAAATCATACAATTCATTAAATTAGTCATATAACTAAAATTATACATCGATAATTTTTTCAATTGCCACATATTAAGTTTGAAAAAAATTCTTCCAAATCGATTTGGAACAAAATCGTTTCCTAAAATAATATTTGCATTAAGGAATAGATTGATTAAGGAAAATGAACTTATTTGAAAACTAGCAATTTAATTTTTAAAGTAATATTCCAAGTGAATTATTTTTTGGAAAAATATCAACATTATGCATGAGAGGATCTATTTCAATAGCTAAGTCAAGAGACGTGATAGTATTTTGCAACACCTTGGTTAACGAAATTGTAATGAATATAAAATTTTATCAATAAAATATTGATATTTGTCCAGCACAATTATGCAAAGTAAATATTGATAATGAATTGTGTCAAGATGCATGGGCTAAAGACTTAAAAGGTACATATTAATTTTAGTAATGCACCAAAAAATTTCATTGATTCAAGTTAATTAAGAAATCTAGCCTCTGAGCAAGCGCTCACATGTGTGCTCAAAAGCTTTTTTTTTTTTTTTTTGTAAAAGTTAATAATTTGCATCCATTATAATTTGTGATTACTATATTTTCTAATCACAAAAATATCTAAGGGTGTGATGAAAAAATTACTTCACTCAAAACGCATAACACTCATCACACACCCTAAATATTTTTGTGGTTGAAAAAATGTAATAATCTTAAATTATATTAAAAAAAGAAAAAGAAAAAAAAGCGTGTGCTAAGAGCCTTTTTAGCACTCCCAAAGTTGAATGATCGAAGCGTCGTCGTATTACCTGACGATTCAGCTTCCGCGCGATTATTGAAAGTTATCACTACGGTTCCTCTGTCTGTCTCTCTGAATGGCGAATCAAGAAGCTGGTTCATCTTCTTCCTCTACTCCACAGCCACAGGTAATCAAACCAACAATTCTTCTTCTTCTTTGTATGTTTTGTTATATGGGCTTCTGAATAATCTTGAGTCAGGACCACGAAATTCAAGTGCAACTTCAGCAAGAAGAAGAAGAAGAGTTGCTATCAATATACGGGGCAGAATCAGGTTGGGTTGAAGCTCGAACAAGCTGTGACCATCTCTATTTGGCTTCTCTGTCGTCTGACCTCGCTCACATTCCCACACCCGATACTTCTTGCTACAGGTTTACTTCTTTTTCTCATACCCCAACTCTGCTGTACTGTGCTCTGCTTTTATCATTTCTATTTTTCACAAAATATTTATTGTTATTTATTTAAAAAAAAATTATAATCACACCCATTTTGTTTTAGAATTGTTATGATCAACTACTTCCATCCATTTCAACAATTGAAATCATTCACTAGACTAAAATTACTCGCATGAAAAATAATTGGACCCACACGGGTTATGATTAGTTGATTAAGGATAGCAATGCTTGACACAAACTGTGTACACCATATGATTTTTTGCTGGTTACTGTAAATGGGTCGTGACATGATTAATAAATGGGCCAATTTTGTGCTGACTTGCTTGACCCGCAATCAACATGAAGAGACCGAGTATAGAATTTTTTTAATTAAAATTATTGTAATTTATGTGCGTATAAATACATAAATGTCAATCGTGTCAATTTTTGAGTCATATATTCATATTTAAATGGGTTGAAATGAGTTAGGTCTATGCCAATAGACTCAATACAACACAACTTGTTTATTAAATGAGTTAAATATGTTGTCTTTGTCAACACAATACTACATGTTTATTAAGTGTTACGTGAATCATGTGTTGTCTACCTACTTACTAAACAGGCTATGTTAATGTTCTAGGGTTTTGATATGATTGTTAAATAGACCGTGTTCGTGTCAACTCATGTAGTCAAAGTATTCAATTAGAAGAACACAAATTGTAACCCATTGTAGAGTGATGTGGGTGAGTGAGTCTGTAGGTTCAAGTATTTGATTAGAACAATTGCATATCATGTTATCTTGTGATGAGATTTGTAATATAGAAACCTATATAGTGTCAATAGTATTGTATTAAACTGCATGAGAGCATGGTTATATATTTTACCTTTGGCTTTCCAAAAAAATAAAAAACATTGTTAAGAAGTGAAGCTGTCTAGTTCTATACTCATTTACCTATAAATCTTAGAATATTTTACAATTTACACAAATTTTTGAGATGAAAGGAAGAACACAGATCCATTTGGGACTGAAAGTAAGAGTCAAGGCCCCTTATTTTTCTGCAAAAGCTAGGTTTGATTTGAACTATACAGTTGAATCTAAGTAAGGTTCGTATTCTGTTAACAATTTATTGCATACTTGCTTTAGTAAATGTGTGACCTTGACATAATGAAACTAAAACTGGATACAAGCTCAAACTAGAATATTCACTGCTGTCTTTCTAAATATTGTTTAATCTTTCAAGTAATTTATGGGTAATGACTCATGTCTCACCTCTGTAGTCTAGCTTATTCCTTAAAAAGCCCTCAATTGTAGAAACATTTAGATTTTATATTTTGCTATGTATGTCAATGATAATTTAATTACCTTAAGCAAAGCTTGGCCGTTGAACTGTATATCACATTATCCAATCTGTGGAAGCATTGACATATGAAAGGTGCCAACACCCAAATGAGAACTGGTTATGTTTACGCTGTAAGGACGTGCTCTGTAGCCGTTTTGTGACAAGCATATGCTGCAGCATTTTCAACAGTCAAATCATTGCCTGGCACTCAGTTACAGGTATACATATTACAATTAGCATTATTTTCTTCAAATTGTCTTCTTTAATTTTCTCTGCAATTTTTTACAAAGCTGTCTTGGTCATGTTCTGTTTACTTTTGGAAACAGTGATCTGTCAGTTTGGTGTTTCTCCTGCGATGCCTATTTGGATTTGGTGAGGCTCCACCATTTCACACAGTCTAATAATTAAGCTTGCAAGATTGTCAAGCTAGGGGTTGAGGGTTCATCATCAGGCAGTGGAAGTTTCACATTGTAGAATTTGAGGTTTACCTTCTGGTGCATAGGAGGGTTGGAGTTTGAACTGACTGAAGATTCATTGTACTACTCGCTTGGATCCAACACTAAATAGGAAACTGTAAGAGCATCTGTAGCAGATGTTCTATAAAAAATGTCATTTTAACACATTAAAAGCCTACTTTATTATTTTACCACATCCCATTTATCAGATGCTTTATTATTCAATTCTACATTAAAATAATATATATAACATATTAAAATAATATTTACAACTCATCAAACACAATCAACAGCCACCACATTGCTGCCAACAACTAACAGCCACCACCACACAACCACCACATCCTCCACAACCCAAAACACAATTCAAAACAAACCCATAGCCCACCAACACCAAATCGGAAGCCCCACCACCACCACCACCTCAACCACAAACCCCGACAAACCCACCGCCTCCACACCCTCACCCACACCCACTTCCAAACCCAAAACCTTCATAATCCAAGTCAACCCAGACTCTAAACCCACCATCTTCCCCCCACACTTTCCACTACCTCCACGCCACTCGCTCCCCTCAATTCCTCAGCCTCAAAACCACTAGCAACTCCGGCCTCCTCAAAGAGTCCGACTTTGGCTCCGACCTCGTCATCGCGGTCATCGACACCGACATTACTCCCAACCACAAAAGCTTCAACGACCAAGACCTCGGACCCATACCCACCCACCGCCGATCCATCCATCGGAACCCATAGCCTAGCCCATCCGAACCCACCCACCCTTGGAATCGAACCCAGCCAACACAATCTGAACCCACACATCACCGTCTAAACCCACCCATTGCCTAACCCACCCATCAAACCATAGCCAAAAAAAAAAAAAAAAAAACCATTGCTAGAGAGAGATCGGCGTGGAAGTGATCGTCAGCATCGGCATCGGCGTCGGTGTGGAAGAGCAGTGAGGGTGAGAGAACAAAAGATGAGAGGTTGAGAGAGAGGAGATGATTGGGGTTTGAGAAAAAGAGAGAGGAAGAGACTGACGGAGAGATGAGAGAGAAAGATGAATAAAAAAATAATAAACCTGTGTACTATATTGCTCTGTACCGTGCCAAAGTTATCACGGTACTGTAGCATGTTGCAAAAATTTGACACATTTAACACATCTGATAAAGCTCCATTTTTGGTGTTTGGTGTGCCAAATGCCAAATATTATAGCATTTAGCACAAATACCACATCTGCTATGGATGCTCTAAAAGATTATTGATGTATAATTGTCACATGACCAGTGCATGAGTTGACTTTCTATATGCAAGCCATCTTTGTACCTGACCAAAGGTAAAAACATCCATGAAAGGGCTTTTTTTAATCTCATATGGATCCATCGAATGATTATAGTGGGCACATTGCAAGTCACTTGCAAACTGAGAATTTAGGTTTACAAAAATTTTTGGCGTAAAACTCATTTTCGTCCCTACATTTTCACGCGATTCCCACTTTGGTCCTTATCTTTTTTTTTCCACCGCTTTTAGTCCCTGTCCTGAAAAAAGCTTTTCGTTTTAGTCCTTTTCGTCAGTGCCCTAATGGCCCCGTCCTACTTGGCAGATGAAATTATTAAAATAATAATAAACAAATTATTTTGGCATTAAAAAATGTTAATTTATTAATTTTAACTAAATAAAAAAAATTAAAAACAGAATTAAAAAAAAAAATCACATGAATTGAGATCTAAATGTGTCTTGAACAAGAACAACAAGAACACAAATCCAGATCTAAGAACACAAACCTAGAAATTAAAATCCAAAAATTTAAAATCTCAAAATCACCATTTTCTCAAATCCAGCAAAATCATCAAATCCTAAAGCCCAAAGTACTAAATCAATCCAAAAATACTACACATCCAATCCAAACAAAAAAATCTCAAACTCAAAAAAACCCATCTCAGACAAGATGAACCCAACAAACCCACCTCAAAATATTTCAAAATTTCAAAACCCAGCAAACCCACGCTCTCAAAATATTTCCCAAATTGATTTCAGCTATTCTAATAAGAGAGGACTCTGTAACCACCGGTGAGTTTTGTGGAGGGCATGAAAGTACCAGTGAAAAGGTCTTTCTTTTCGACCTTTGTCACGTCAAACAACACGGGAAAGCTTTTCCCGTCGAGCAAAACGACGACGTTTGGGTTGGAAGCAATGAGAGGACCCAGTGGCATGTTGGCTCTAAACTCCATTGACTGGTACTTTTGGGCTCGAGACTTGAAATATTCATCACGGCCTTGGTTATAGAAATAATCAAATCAATCTCTGATTGGACCAACAAAAGGGAGACCATAGTTTCCTGGGATTTTTTTTATTGAAAGTTTGGTGGGTTCAGGTTGTGCCACCACCATGGCCGGTGGAACCGACACAGATGGCTTTTTGGACACAGAGGCAGTGATCGGACGGACAATAAATCGACGCGTGGAAGGCTTTGATGATTTTCTTGAAGATTGGAACTTTGGTTGCAGAGAAGGAAAAGCTAGAGAAGTGGGTGCCATCTTAACTATTGGGTTTTCTTTGAGAGAAATCTAAGGTAAAAATGTTACAAGGATTTATGGGTCTTCACTATGTGGTTTTGATGCAGAAACTAGTTGAGAAATATTTTGAGAGCGTGGGTTTGCTGGGTTTTGAAATTTTGAAATATTTTGAGGTGGGTTTGCTGGATTCAACTTGCTTAAGATGGTTTTTTTGAGTTTGAGATTTTTTTGTTTGGATTGGTTGTGTTGTATTTTTGGATTGATTTGGTACTTTGGAGTTTTAGGATTTGATGATTTTGTTGGGTTTGAGAAAATGGTGATTTTAAGATTTTTAATTTTTGGATTTTAATTTTTGGGTTTGTGTTCTTCGATTTGGATTTGTGTTCTTATTGTTCTTGTTCAAGACATATTTAGATCTCAATTCATGTGATTTTTTATTTTTAATTCTGTTTTTAATTTTTTTATTTAGTTAAAATTCATAAATTAAAATTTTTTTTAATTTAAATGCTGACGTGGCATTTTTTAATGTCAAAATAATTTGTTTATTATTATTTTAATAGTTCCGTTTGCCACGTAGGACGGGGCCGTTAGGGCACTGACAGAAAGGCTAAAACAAGACGCATTTTTTAGGACAGAGACTAAAAGCGGTGAAAAAAAAAGATAGGAATTAAAGTGAGAATTGCGTGAAAATGTAGGGACGCAAATGGGTTTTATGCCAAAAAATTTTCCTATGTATGTATGGTATTCTTTGAATTGGTTGCCTTGCCCCGGTAAGCTTTGTGGCAATGTCTAGCAGTAGCCAAGCTCTAGTTATACGTCTCTTTGTATGTTGATGCACATCACAAAAGTTTAAGAGTAGTATATCAAACCTGTTTCTTTCAATTAATTACTATTATACAGCGCAAGGCATGAAATTACAAGGTTCTTATACAGATGCTACAATGTGCCATTTTAGAGGATGTCATTAATGTTTGGTTGTTTGAACACGCTGGACAACCGGGCATAGGGTTTTATAAGGAGCACAGTTTGTGGGGCATTTTGGGTAATGTCTGTGGAGTCAGAAAGGCTGAGATGTTCCTTCAAGTTGCGCAGGAATGGTGTAAATTTCTCAACTGATGCAGTCCTTTTGTCTAACCCGTTTAATATAGCAAAAAACATGTGGCTTCTTTTTAAGTAGGAGACAAACTGGACCTGGTTGGTCAGGTGAATTAATAAGAAATGTTAGGTTGTCTAGTTTTAGCTATCAATTCATTTATGTTATAAGAGAGCCAGATGGTTATGCTTTGGACCATTTATAGGACCTGGTTGGATCTGGTTATTTTGTTGAAACTAAAATTTTTTTGTTGAAAGTATTGTAAATTAAGGTAAAAGTTAGCTGAAATAGTACAGTGAGACCCCTAAATAGCACCAAAAAGTACAGTATGACTCATGAATAGTAGCAAAAATAAGCTGAATAGTAAAATAAGTTAGCAAAAATAATTTTTACCAAACGCGTTTGCGTAGAGATGTTTTTGTGTTTGCCTTTTTTTTAGGTTGGTCTCATGGCACTGTTCATGGACTAGCCAACACCTAAAAAACAAGTGAACAATGTTTTTGTCTTTTAAAAAATATTTTACTACAATGTTTTTAGTAATAAGTTTTCAGTTTTCGGCAAAATGAGCGGTATCCAAACAGATTCATAGTGTGTGTTTGGCTTGAATTATTTTTGCCAACTTATTTTACTATTTAGCTTATTTTTGATATTATTTATGGATCTCATTGTACTTTTTGATACTTTTTATGAGTCCCACTATACTATTTCAGCTAAATTTTAGTGTTTTCATTTAGGGTCTGTTTGGAATCCACTTATTTTACTGAAACTGAAAACTTTTTGCTGAAAGTACTGTAGATAAATGTAAAAGTTAACTGAAATAGTACAGTGAGATTTATAAATAGTACTAAAAAGTTCAGTGAGACCCATGAATAATAGCAAAATTAAGCTGAATAGTAAAATAAGTTGGCAAAAATAATCTTTGCTAAAAGGACGGTTAATGTTCAACTTCTTAGGACCACCATGGTGTTGCTTTGTCTTAACTTGATGGGAGTTGCAGGGTGGGAATGGTATTGCCAAGCGTGAAGCAAGTGTATCTTGCTAGGGGTTGGCTGCACGGCCTTTTCCATATGGATAGCACATACATCAGATTGTTCATATTGGACTATTCTTGGGGCCAATAAACTTCCATGTCCTACCGTGCAACAAAAATTGCATTTCCATGTAAGTGAGAAGATCAAGGCAGCGCAAATACATGCTCTAGAAGCTGCTACATGTCCTCGTACTGGAGATGTGTTCTTCAAATATACCAGTAGGGACAAGACAACCACCACCCAATTATAACAAGGAGTCTTTGGCATAATCATGGAAATCAAGTCTCAAATTGCCAGGCATATAGAAAAATATTGGCTGAATAGCAACAACTGTTGTCTAGTTATAACTTACAAGTTACTAGACAACTTGGGTAAAATGACAAGTGAAAAAACAAAGAACTTAATAAAATGGAATGTAATTCAGTCCCATTGGATTGTAAAGCATCAGTTACAAATTCCAAATGTCACGAGCTAATTTAGGCATCCTTTTTCCTTAGCTGCATCTGCAAACTCAAATTTTTAAAATTAAAGGGAAGGAGACAACCTGATATGAGAAATTTATCCATGATCATATGTTTGATGTTGCAATAAAACCCTTTGCAATAAACGGACGGAACCTCCAAGCTAAATGCTGAGAATGCATACTTTGACTAGAATTCACATTTAAACCAGATAAAAGTATGCAACTTTTACCTTTAGCATCAAAGCCTTTCTATGCAAGTGCAACCAAAGGAAAATCCCAAAAAGGACAAACTTCAGTTTCTCCCTAAAATGACAAGGAAGAAGAGCACCATTTTTAACCATCTAATTAACTTTCATAATATGTTTCCCTATTTCCAACTTTCATTTGTCTTCACATTAGCCTGCTAAGGGACCTGACAAGTGCTTTCCAATTCTGTTTTGTAGCCTCATCACCCGTAAATCCCTGAATATCAGAGCATATATTCTGCAATGGTGGTTGGACCAAGAAATGGAAATGTAAGGGTAAAAATTAATAAATAAATAAACACAGCTCACGACTTATAATCAGCAAAGATTTTAGGCAGTTTGTCAATTTAGGATCTCACCTCAATGTTCTTCAAGGTAAAAAGCAAAGTTTGAATAGAATCCTGAATCAGTGAAGTGTTCTCAGGGGTCATGATAGATGAATGTACCCTTCTGCACAAATAAAAATAAAAATATTAAAATGGTTTCCTTTTCGGGGTAGGGAAAAGCGAAAGGGATTAGGATCTCTTTCCATGGCAAATGGCAAGGATCCTTTTCCCGGTATAAAGTGTTAGAAATTAGTTGGAATCTACTAAAACGGTAACCATGTGATACAAGATGTCAATACCTCAATGAATATTTATGTCCAAATTTATACATAAAATAAAGGTTGGACAATTCACCTCAATTCCTCACAGGATTCTGTAAGGCTTCTGGTTAATTTATCAACGTCCTGTAGCACACCACTATCACGAACTTCAGCCAGCAAAGGTTGAACATCTTCAGCCAGGGCTTTGATCTGAGACATTAATGCTGATTACACAAATGGATCTTTCTTAGTTATATAGATGCATGCACATGGACATAACATAGGCACACAAATTCCAATTTCTCCTGCATAATGAATTTCCTAAATATTGTTGAAGTTGCCAACTTGTCATGAATCTTAGCGCAATACATCAGGCACTGCTACCATGTCCCTGAAAAAAGCTAGGGTAAACTAGAACAGTTCACCATTTTATTTTTAACATGAATAATGAAATACTTATCAAAAAACATGAATAATGAAACACAGTTATATTACTTGCCATGATGTGGTTCTCTATGACAAATAAATAGACACAGCAACAGTTATAGATAATATAACTCAATACGCAAGGATCAGGTAAGCTTAAATGCAAGAGAAGATATGCTGGAAACGTGTAAAGTGTGTCAATATATCTAGAGTTGTAAAAGATCTACTAACTTCTTCAACATAACACTGACATCTCTCCAAGTGAGATTCCTTGAAGGATCACAGCCCCATTAGGCAACTTTTTAAATGACTCTTTCCCATCTGATTTAATTACTTTTACCCCAATAACTAACTGTGGAAAATGTCCAAATGCTTCCCATAAATAGCATAACTGTAGAACAATGAAGGCATTATATGTTCTCTTAAAGCCAAAGCCAAAGATGTCAGAAGTTCACACTCACAATACGTCTTACACCTAAGGGACCGGCTTGTGTCCAGTGAAAGTTTTCACTGGACACGTTGGATCTTGGACACGTGTCCACTCTTGGACACGTGTCCAAATCCTGCCGTGTCCAGTGAAAATTTTCACTGGACACAAGCCTTGCCCTACACCTAATTTCTTTAAGAGTGTAACACACAATGCTCAAGAAGATAATTCTTGCTAGTGGACTTGTCAAACTTAGATGCAGATGGCAGACTAGGATGTTTATCTCATTTACACTCTTTGCCAATTCCCTGATGACAATAACCCTCCTAAACAATTTTGAAAATTTGATCTTGAAGAGGACTACAAGAATATAAATGGGTGAATTCCTCAAGGATTGTCTTAAATTGAGAAAATAATTGGACAACAGGAAAGTTTTTAAAGAAATCAAGTTTTTAAGGGCCAATACTGCAAACTTGAGATGTAACTTCCTTAACTATGTAACTTATACACTAGATTTTCAGTTTGTATAATGCTCACTTCTATCTCCATGAATATTCAATTGTTTATATAGCAATTTCTAAAGCTACTCTCACTCCACTCCACATATATTCAATTTAAGAATTGAACTCTTTTAAGCTTTGCAATAAATCCACTTTTCATATATCAAAAAGCTTCATCCATAATCTTTAAGGACTGCCCCACTGCCACATCTCTTTAGATATGTTTAAGGATGTAATCGGTTTCCTATGCTAAAGGGCAATGCTCTGTTAAATTCTTTAGATTAGGCACATTCATTTGGTCTAAACTTTTCCCTTGTAAACAGATGCCTCAACAATTTCTCGCACATAGACACTTGACCTATCTTAATAAATCAAATAGGGTAGCTTAATAGGAAAGTATGTAGCTACTACATTCTATATCTTTACTAACAAATTCTTCATTTTTCCATAAACTTGCTTGGCATTTGCAATAGTAATACCGTTATCTAGTTCAACAAAGCAGTCAATAACTATTTTCAGTTAAAACATATAAACCAAGAGATGCACATCCTACCTTTGAGAGCAATGGCCTTGCTTCTTCAATAGCAGATAAAACTCGTTTAGCCAGTGAAAAGTGGTTGGCAATACCAATGTCCTCCACTTCACGTCCCAAACGGGTGAATATCCCCACCAATGCATCCAAACTTACTCCTTGATTTCCCTTTATCTTTTGGCGATCACATACAATTAGACCTTCTTCAGAACATTTTGGGTCAAGTGGCCCTACTGAAGGTGTTGGAATTGGATTGTGAGGTGTAATTTCAATTAAAGTTTCCATGAGAAGACCCGATTGGTTCACCTCTATAAGTGAATTTCGAGGTATGACTGTTTTATCGTCACCAACCTACAAAGAGAAGGCGATACATTGAAGTAAAATACATACACCAAGTAAAATCAACAAAATCTTGATCACATTCAAGAATTTCATTGTTGTGAGGGAAACATGAACAAAATTAAGCATCCGTAACAAGATTATGGTGTCAAACTCACCTCAACAACTGCTTCAATACTTTTCAATGAAGGATTAATGCGGATGACATTGCCAACATTCACCCCTCTAATCCTCACTGGTGTTCCGATGCTAATACCACTAGCTTGAGCAAACTCGAACACAGCCTGATACTTCTGGAATTTATGCCGTATTTGATACCCCCTCAACCAAGACAAACTAAAAGCTATGAGAACAGTACCAGACACTAGAAACAACCCAACCCCACCTTCCCAAATGCTCTTCCGACTAAACCCAAAATCATTCAATGGCCACAATGTTTGCCTCCAAATAGTTTGAGGAACGTCCAAAACCAAAGAAAATGGGTTCTTAGTTTTCACATTAGAGGGTGGGCGACTATGTCCTGTATCAGCGGATGTAGCTCTTATCCGGGCTGGTTTCCTCTGTGATCTCAATGGCAACTGAGGCAAGCAATTTGAAGAACTACTCGGTAAAGTAAGAATTGGTGAGTATAGCACTTTTGGGCATCCTGAGACATGGGCCATAGGATTTCCAACCATCTTTTACTCAACCCCAGCTGAGAAATTTTTGCATCAATACCCCTATAAACAATGACAAGAGCACTAAAGTTTGAAATTTGCTACTATGGTCTATCAAGAACAATAGGAAATGTGGGTTTTATAAGTCTAAAGCTGATATATATATATACTCCAATTTGATGGATTTTACAGTCCCTTTAGTTACTATGAAACTGATAAAAAAAATTATAAAAAAAAGTTCCAAGTCTTATGATCTAAATTCTTATTATCTTTACACACACAAAAAAAATAAAAAATAAAAAAATGCAATTTGTTTAACAAGAATAACTAAATAAATGACTTATATTCAATAATTGGTTTTCTTTTCATAAGGAAAAGAAAGATATAAGAAAAGCACACCTAAACTAAGAGAAGCACTTGTATTCTAACAGAGTTGATTTAGACTTGCCTTCTGTCGTGTCCCACTTACTTTCTCTTCACTTCCTTCACTATGTTTTCTCAATGCATAACAAAATATAAAAAAATATTAGCAGTCTAATGAAAACCAAAAAGTAGGATGTCATATCTATATATTCTGACATTTTTACCTTGGCTAGGACTCAAGGTATCTCAGAATTGTGTCACAGTACGCAGGATTTTCCGACGTGGGAAAGTTAATCACAGTGAGGTTTCGATTCTAACATACGTTTCTGTACTTTGTATTAAACTACTATGAAGTAAGTTTCACCCAACTAGCTGGTCAAAAATGAAGAGGAAAAGGCCAAAGGTGTTCGTGGGGCACGTGACTCGCACCTGCCAGCCTTTTTTTTTTTTTTGGGGGGTGGGGGAACGGTTTTATAAGACTTTATAAAGTGGTTTGGTCCTAAAAAAAAAAAAGGGTTTGGTAAAATGCATGGGTTCCAATATTTTTTCAAAACACAATCTTATCCATGAAAGGTACAATTTGAAAACAAATCTTGTTCCTATCCAGAAAATGAGTAATTATTTGAAAATTTGTTTGGAAACATATTGATGATGCCTAAAATTGTCAGTGAGCCGCACGGTCCTCACGTGCTTCAGACAGAACTTGCGAAAACAGAAACAAAGAAGACCTTGTAGAGAGCACCGGTGTGGTACCGGCCAAATACCCTCCGAAGGTTATGTTAGAAAACTTTCACAACTCTAGAGTGACAGAGTTGGGGTAAATTATGCATACCTTAATTTGTGAGGGATTTGGGGGTTTTTATAGTAGTGTAGAGCTAACCTTCGTTTCTTGGTGGAGAAGATTTTTCCTTGTAAGAAAGATCCTCATTAATGCACGTACTTTGCAGGATCCTTTCCTTGTAGAGATTCCTTTGATTAGAGTTGATTGTGGGATACAAGAAATTTCCTTACATAGATATCTGAGGGGATCAAGTTAAGCCAGGCTGGACCCGTTGGCCTATTTAACCCCGTTAGCTTCTCCACATCCGTTAGCCATTTGCTTTGTCCTAGCATTCCCGTCGGCCTATGAAGATGCCTGTCGAGTCTCCTTGTGGGGTCGTCCCGTATAGTGTTGTCGGCCTAACTCTTCCGTTGGTTTTCGTGAAGCTGACGGGTATATGGGTGCTGATGACCTTTTTGTGCGATGTTTTGGGGGTATTAAAGTTATGGCTAAAATATCCCTATCAGCTGCCCCCTACTTCATGGTACCGTTAGCTTTTGCTGACAGGCCATGAAGTATTAGAGTATTTATGACCATTAACTAGGTGTTTTATCAGCAAGTGTGTCATTAAATGGTGTAAGCATCCTTAAGCTTAAATGCCAGGCGACACGTGGCACTCGCTGGTTGGCCTTGTTTCCAATCACAAGCGTCGCTTCATTTGTCGTGCATCTTAGCTCTATAAATAGTTCACCTCCTCTTTTCATTTTTCTTTATTTCATCTTTGCAAATCTTGAGAGAGCGAAAGTTGTCATTTCGTCATTTTTGCTGTCGTTTACTTGCTGATCTCGTCACCTCTACAGACTCGTCTATAAACCTTGTAAGTCTGTGAGGGAGCGGGCTACGACGAAGTCTTCCTGTCAGGTCATGGGCCCGAGGAAGGCTTGTTTTGGTCGTCAGAGAGGGAACTGTCTGCCCATTCTCCTGTCGACGAGGAGGAAGACTATGACGGAGAGGAAGTAAAGGAGAGAAAGGGAGATGAGGATGAGTACGACGAGGGTGAAGGAGAGAATGAGGGGGAGTTCGAGGGAGAAGATGACGTAGATGAGGGTGAGAGTGACGGGGGAGCTTTTGTGGGGGGAAGTTTAGGAAGCCCAGGGGATGGTCATACCCGTCCCTTCATCCTTTCCGTGATGTGGACCGTCAATGATTTTAAGCCGACGATGACAACCAAAATTTTTAATAACTTAAGGGATTGTTACCAAATCCCTAATAACATTCCAATTCGTTTGCCTGGGAAGTATGAAAAGTGCTACTCTTGGAAGACCACAGCCGTCGGCATGTATGACGCCATGTTTGTGGCAGGATTGAGATTGCCTTTGATAGCACTACACCGTCAGTTGGCCATTTTTCTTGGTCTATCTGTTAGCGAAATTGCCCCAAATGCTTAGAGGATATTCATAGGGGCTGAAATCCTCTAGGGTCGTCTTAGTGGGGGGAACCGTTAGCTTACCCTGGACGAATTCTTTTGGTGCTACAGACCACAACATATCTCCTCGTCTTAGGGGATATATCATTTTGCAGCGAGGAAGAAGACACTTAGGCTGGTGTCGGACATGCCCGACTCCAATAGAAATTGGAAGGGCAGATACTTTTTTGTTCAAGGGATGGATTGGGTATGTCGTCGAGAAGAGTGGGTGACGATGCCTCATGGTTTTGACAATACTTGGGGTATTGTCAAGAATTCAGGTCTAGCACCGTCTGTCCTTTCATTTTTTCTTTATTTAATTGTCTAAGTTTTTGACATCGTCTACTTTTTCTCTTTTCAACTAGCATTCGTCCACATATAACCGACGAGCAGGAGGCTTTCATCCGTTGGGTGCTTGAGATACCCTTTGACTAGAGGGAGTGCAGGGACTTAATCACCCTTGATACACTGCACGCCTATTGCAGTGGTCCTGTGTCGACGCATGCAGCTCGTAAATTAAACACATACTCCTGACGGCGTAAGTTCCTATTCCTTAGCTTCTTTCTTCCCATTGTTTTTATTTTCGTCTACTTATCTAACGTCCGTCTCTTACCCTTTGTAGAAATGGAGGCAGTGAGGCAAAGAGCCTTGGTAAGGTCGTCAGCTGTGGCACGCAAGAAGGAGGGGGCCTCCTTGTCAATTCCCAAGGGCGTCGGCAAGGGAACGTCCAAGCAGAAGAGTGACAGGAAGGATGACCGTCAACTGAAGAAAGGACTGGGCGTTCCTACTATTAAAAAGCAGCCAAAGTAGTTGTCGCCTCCCAAGCCCAGCCATGGAGCTGGTAAAGGTCCAATGACGTTGACTGGTCCCATCACCCAAGGAATTGAACGTCGTCTTCTCACACATAAGGAACATGCCGTTGAGATGATTGAGTTAATCATCAAGGAGATGGACTTGGACCCTTGCGTTGAGCAGTTGACGAAAAACCTAGGGGTGGGTCTCCTTGACCTAGCCAGGGTATGTTTTTCTCATACTTTGTTATATTTCGTATTTTCTTCTCTTGCTAACGGTTGTTTTTGCTTCTAGGCGACGGTGTGCATGAAGGCACTCCAGTACAGGTGCGTTGCCGGAAAGAGAGTGATTTGTTAGCTCCAGAAGCGTCAAGATATCCAAAACAAGGAGATAATTCAGTACAAGGAGGCCATCTGCACCCTTAACAAGGAGCTGACGGCCGTTATTAAGAAATTGAAGCAAGAATCCATTCTCTGAAAGAAGGCGTAGGAAGCGAAGGCGAATCTGGAGGTGGAGCTGACGGCCATTTGTAGGCAGGTAGAGATGCCTAGGGCTGACGCCATAGCAGAGTTCAAGGCTTCCCAGCCTTTTATCGATGCATACGAGTGTGTACTATGGTGACGGGTTTGAAGATTGCCTAAAACAAGTTGGGTTCGTCTACCTAAACCTGGACTTATTTAAGGTTACCATGGACGACCCGATGCCGACAACTCCTGCATTTGGCAACACCGTTAGCAAGGAGATCGATGATTCCACTCATACAGAGTAGGACCCGAAAGACGACGGTGTGGTCCTTGCTCAACCTGCCCTTAAGAAGCCTGTCATTCCCTTGGTCTCATCTGCTGAAGATCCTCCTGCTCATGACGAACCCAATTGTCCAGGACGCCCCAAACATTTAGCTTTAATTCTTAATTTTTTATGTATCCACTCTTATTTCCAAACAGTAGTAAATGCCCTTGTTTTTGGGCTTTGTTGTAAACACTTTTTATTTATGGTGTCTATTTAACATTTTACATCCGTCATTATTAATATTTTTTGCTATGTGTTGATCTTTATTTTGAGATATGCGTATGTCCGTCCATCTTTTAGGATGTACTTGTCCGTTAAAGGACTTGGTGAATGATTAGGATGAACCCATCTACTTTGGCGTACTCGTCCACCTATAGACTTAACGATGAACTCGTCCACTTGGGCATCTAATTATGGGCTTGTCCACTTGGGGACTTAATGATGAATTCTTCCTTTGGTGGACTTAATAATAAACTCTTCCTTTTGTGGACTTAATAATTTCAAGGCATCCCCATGGGACAAACTCGTCCACTTGTGGACTTGATAATTTCAAAGCATCCCTATGGGATGAACTCGTCCACTTGTGGACCTAATAATGAACTTGTCCACTTGTGGACTTAATTATTTTAATGCATCCTTATGGGATGAACTCGTCCACTTGTGGACTTAATAACAGGTCATATTTGAATAACTCCTCTTATTGTGATAAATGCATGCATAAGTAAAAAATTGTTCTTGAAAGAGTAAAAAGCTACCCTTTGGGCTTAAAAGGTTTTGTAGATATTAAAAATTAACTAAAAGGAAGTAAACTGGAAATGAGGAGTGTTGTTCTTCGTGCCGTTGTCTACTGGTAGTATTTCTTCAAGTGTTCTGTGATCCACAGATGGTGCAACTTTTGCCCGTCTATCGTCTCCAGGTGGTATGTTCCCTTCCTCTACCATGAAGCGTTCCTATAAGGTCCTTCCCAATTAGGTCCTAGCTTTCTCTGGGAGGGATCTCTTATAGCGCTTGTCACTTTTCTCAAGATGAGATCTCTAACCGGAAAGTCTTTGTGCCTGACTCTCAAGTTGTAGTGCTTGGCCATGAGGTTCTAGTACCGTGCTAATCTTTGTTCAGCTGCTATTTTGACCTTATCCACCAAGTCAAGCTGCAAACGCATAGCTTCATCGTTCTTGCTCTCATCATGGTTTCCCACTTTGTAGCTTGTGAGTTTGACCTCAGCTAAGATGACAGTCTCGCTTTCGTATGCTAGTTGTAACAGTGTCTCTCCTGTAGGTGTCCTCGTCGTCATCTTGTACGCCCATAGAACGCTTGGCAATTCTTCCGGCCATATACCCTTTGTCCCCTCGAGCCGAGTCTTGATGATTTTGAGCAAGGATTGGTTCGTTACCTCAACCTGTTTGTTGGCCTAAGGTTGGGCGGGTGAAGAATAGTGATTCTTGATCCTCAACTGCGAGCAAAAATCTCTAAACAAGTCATTGTCAAACTGCTTCCCGTTGTCTGAGATTAGTACTCTAGGTATGCCGTACTTGCAGATGATGTTCCTTCATACAAAATTTCGTATGTTTTTCTCTGTGATAGTGGTAAGGGCTTCAGCTTGCACCCATTTGGTAAAGTAATCTATGCCGACCATTAGGAACTTCAGCTTCCTCATCGCTATTGGAAATGGGCCCATGATGTCCAACCCCCATTGAGCAAAAGGCCATGGGGCCGTCATTGGAGTGAGCTCTTCTAAGGGCTGTCTGATGACGTGGCTGAACCTTTGACATTTATCGCATACTTTGACATAGGCTTGGGTATCCTTCTGCATGGTAAGCCAATAGTATCCAGCCCGAATCAACTTGTGCACCAATGACCGTGACCTGGAATGGTTTCCACAGATCCCCTCATGGCCTTCTTTCATGAAATAGTTTGCTTCTTTGGGACCTAAGTACCTTAGGTATGGGCGAGAGAAGCCTCTTTTGTACAAGACATCCTTTATCAGGGCAAAACGTGCTGCCTGGACCTTCAGCTTTCTTGTGGCCTCCTTACCGTCAGGTAGTGTGCCGTCTTTCAAATAAGAAACTATCGGTGTGGTCCAGTTGCTTCCTAAGTCTATTTCCTGCACTCTGACGCCATCTATCAAAGGTAAGAGCTGAATAAAAGAAAGTACCTTACCGGGGATGATTATGTATTCTGCTGATGCGGCTTTTGCAAGACGGTTGGCCTGCTCGTTCTCTTCCCTAGGGATTTGAACAAACTTAGTCTGAAACTCGCCCATCCGTTTCCTTACTTGCTCCAGATATTTCTTCATTCTTTCCCCTTTGCATTCATAGTCACCGTTCACCTGGCTTATGACCACCTGAGAATCACAATATACCAGACTCATAGCCCCTATGACCTTGGCAAGATCTAGTCCTGTCACTAGGGTCTCGTATTCCGCTTCATTGTTGGTCGCAGGGAAGTCGAGACGAACCATACACTCGATCTCGTCTCCTTCTGGAGAACAAAGCATTGTACCTGCTCCGCCAGCCTGCCTGTTAGACGATCCATTTGTGTGAATACTCCATTGGGGATGTTCTCCTGCCCCCTGGCCTTCCATGTTGGTGAATTCTGCAATGAAGTCAGTGACTACCTGTCCCTTTATGGCAGTATGCGAGCGGTACTGTACATCGAATTCGTTTAACTCTATTGCTCACAGTGTCATCTGTCTAGTTGCTTCAGGGTTACTCATTACCTGCTGTAGTGGTTTATCTGTCAGAATGACCACAGTGTGGGCCTGGAAGTATGGCTTGAGCTTACGGCTGCTGTAACTAAAGCGAATGTGAGCTTTTCCATTGGTGGGTACCTCTCCTCTGCACCACGGAGTGCCCAGCTAGTGTAGTACACGGGCTTCTTCATCTTGTCTTTTTCTTTGACTAAGGCCGCACTAACGGCAGCTGTGGATACCGCCAAGTAAAGGAACGGTTCTTCCCCTGGTTTGAGGGGACTTAGCAACGGCGGGGAAGAGAGGTAGGCCTGTAAATCCTCAAATGATTGTTAACACTCGGTCGTCCACTCAAACGACTTATTCAGCGTGTGGAAGAAAGGTAGGCACTTGTCTATTGCCCTTGATACGAACATATTCAACGCGGCCACCTTGCCGTTAAGGCTTTGTACTTCTTTCAAGTTCCTTGGTGGTGCCATCTCCATTATGGCCTGGATCTTGTCTGGGTTGACTTTGATACCTCTCTGAGACACCATGAATCCTAGGAACTTTTCGGCTGTCACCCCGAATGCACACTTGCTCGGGTTAAGCTTCATGTTGTATGAGCGGAGGGTGTCGAATGTCTCTTTGAGATCGTCCAAATGGTCGTCCTCCCTTCAGCTTTTTACCAGCATGTCATCTATATAAACTTGGACGTTTCTTCCGATTTGATGTGCAAACATTTTGTTCATAAGCCTCTGATACGTTGTGCCTGCGTTCTTGAGATGAACGGCATCACCTTATAGCAGAATAGGCCTTGACTGGTGAAGAACGAAGTTTTCTCCTGATCAGCTTCATCCAATTTGATCTGATTGTAACCGAAAAATGCGTCCATGAAGCTCAATAACTGATGTCTTGCTGTCGAGTCTACTAGGATGTCAACCCGCAGGAGGGGCTAGCCATCCTTATGGAACGCCTTGTTCAAGTCTGTGAAATCTACACCCATCCTCTAATTCCTATTGGCTTTTTTAACCATCACTACATTAGCCAGCCAGTCGAGGTAGTACACCTCCCTGATGAAATCTGCATCTTGTATATGAGGACTTCTTCCACTATAGCCCTATCTCGTTTTTGGGCGAACACTCGTTTCTCTTGACGGATTGGTAGAAAAGGGGGTGACTCATTCAACTTATGCACCATGATTGAAGGGTTGATCCCGAGCATGTCTTCATGACTCTAAGCAAAGATGTCCTAGTTTTCTCTTAGGAATGTCATGAGCACTTGACGGACTGGCGAATTGGCGAAGGTGCCGATCCTAGTCATTTGCTCGGGCCTAGAGTTATCAAGAAGTATCTCCTCCAATCCTTCAACGGGCTCTGCGACTGCCCTCTGTTCTTCAATGTTCATGGTCTGCAAGTGGTCGTCCATCTCTAGCATTGCTATGTAACACTCTCATGCTGCCACTTGGTCCCCACGTACCTCTCCTACTCCATACTTGGTGATTAATTTAATCATCAGGTGATAGGTTGAAGTCATAACCTTCCATGAGTTGAGGGTAGGTCGGCCTAGTATGGCATTGTAGGCAGACGAGCAGTTGATAACAAGGAATGTAACATCCTTAGTAATTTGTTGAGGGTAGTCGCTAACCGTCACAAGTAACGTGATCGCGCCAAGGGGGTATACCCGTGTTCCTTCGAACCCAACGAGTGGCGCGTTGGCTGGTATGAGTCGCTTTCTCTCGATCCTCATCTTCTAGAATGCCGGGTAGTAGAGTATATCAGCAGAGCTTCCATTATCAAGCAGGACTCGGTGAGTATTGTAGTCCCCTACCCAAATACTAACAACGAGTGCATCATCGTATGGGTGGTGGAGGCGTTGAGCATCTTCTTCCGAGAATTCAATTATGGGGTTGTCAACCCGCGCCATTTTTGGGACGAAGCCCGTTAGCTGGACGTTCTGAACCATCTTGAGGTAAGTCTTACGAGCCTTCTTAGATGAACCTGAAGTCGTAGTGCCCCTACAATCATCCTTATGTCCCACATGGATGGTCTAGGGCGCTTGTTATCCCTTTTAGCAACCTGCTCCTGTGGTGGATTTGCCCTTTCTTTACTAACGAATTGTTGTAGTATCCCTTGTCTAATAAGGGCTTCAATCTGTTCCTTTAGGTCATAGTAGTTAGACGTGTTGTGACCATGGTCCCGATGAAAACAACAATATTTTTCCCTAGACCTCTTGCTGGGACTCCCTTTAACTTGCCAGGCCACGTCAAGGCCGTGTCGTCCTTATTCTGCATCAACACATGATCAATCAGGGCAGTTAACGGGGTGAAGTTGGTGAACCTTCCAGTGGGGGGTTTGGAGCGCCTATCCTCCCGTTGGTCTCCGGTTCTAGTCATCTTTCGTCCCCTTTCTTGCCGAGCATCTTCTTGTCATTCCCTCTTCTTGAGTTTCTCCTTTCGGGCTAGTAGTGTGTCCTTTGCGTTTATGTATTTAGTAGCTTGATAAAGCACATCTGTCATAGTCTTTGGGTCGGTCTTGTATAAGGAGAACAAAAACTTCCCCTTTTGCAGACCATTGGTGAATGGAGCAACTAGTATCTTGTCATCAAATTCGTCTATCGAGAAGGCTTCCTTGTTGAAACGGGTTATGTAAGACCTCAGTGTCTCGTCCTTCTGTTGCTTGATGCTCAACAGGTATGCAGTGGGCTTCTTATACCTGTGTGCCCCGATAAAGTGTGAGGTAAACTATGCGCTTAGCTCCTTGAAGGTACCAATGGAGTTGGGCATCGATATGCTGAACCACACCCTCGTGGGACCCTTCAGCATAGGTGGGAAGCCTCGGCACATGATCTCATCTGCCACACCATGTAAGTGCATAAGGGTTTTGAATGACTCCAAGGGATCCTTTGACCCGCCATAGGCTTCTATTTACAGCATAGGGAACTTTGCAGGAAGGGGGAACGAAGTGACGGGTGCTATGAAAGGCGAGTCCGTTCGATGGACCAACTCATCAAGGTTGTTTGACACTCGCCCCTTGAGGGCGTTCATCATGAAGTCCATCATTTCCTTCATCATTTGCATCTCCACAACCATATGTGGTGGTGCCGTATTTGTGATAGATGGACGACTGGTATCTTGTCGCTCTTGCCTACTTGGGGCATGGTTGCCTTCCGGTCCTTCTCGATCCCTCCTTTCGGTGCTGGTGCCCTCTTGCTCCTCCCCGTGATTGTTGGGCCCAGCATCCTTTTGGCGCAGCTGTTCTTCCAGGTCATGGTTCTACTTGGTAAGGTGTTCCACCGCCGTGACTAGGGTCTATACCTGTCTTTCAAGGGCAGCAGTGCGTGGTTCTTCTCCGATATGGTTGTTGGTTGCCATCAAGCGAGTGAGTACCATACAACTCTTTGTCTGAGAAGTGGTAGGCTGTTACTGTTTTACTCTCTACGATTCCCCACAGATGACACCAACTGATGATGCCTAAAATCGTCAATGAGCCGCACAGTCCTTATGTGCTTTAGACAAAACCTACTAAACAGAAACAAAGAAGACTTTGCAAAGAGTATCGGAGTGGTACCTGCCAAATACCCTCAGAAGGTTGAGTTAGAAAACTTTTACAACTCTAGAGTGCTAGAGCTAGGGTAAATTATGCGTACCTTAATTTGTGAGGGCTTTGGGGTTTTTATAGTAGTGTAGAGTTGACCTTCATTTCTTGGTGGAGAAGATCTTTCCTTGTAGGGAAGATCCTCATTAATGCACGTACTTTGCGGTATCCTTTCCTTGTAGGGATTCCTTTAATTAGGGTTGATTGTGGGATACAAGAAATTTCCTTACATAGATATCCGTGGGGTCAAGTTAAGCCAGGCTTGACCCATTGGCCTTTTTAACCCCGTTAGCTTCTCCACATCCGTCAGTCATTTGCTCCGTCCTAACATTCCTGTCGGCCTATGGAGACGCCTGTTGAATCTCCTTGTGGGCTCGTCCCGTATGGTGTCGTCAGCCTAACTCTTCCATTGGTTTCCATGAAGTTGACAGGTATGTGGGTGCCAACGACCTTTTTACGCGATGTTTGTATTAAAGTTATGGCTAAAATATCTGTTGGGAAATTTAGACCCCGGTTGATAGAATTAACAAGTTTTAAACCCAAGTTGTTAATTAGATTTATTATGAATACAACTTGTTAAAACAAACAAACATCAATATCATGTCAAAATCAACAGCGGAAAAATAAATAAGACAAGATATGATGACCCAAGAAAACCAATGAAACAAACTAGTTTCACAGTAAAAAACCTGGGGGGAAACCTTCCCGAAAAGCAATCCACTATAGTAAAGAGAAGTTTCAAATCTAGTATAAAACCTTTGTCCCTAGACTCTACAATCCCCATAGATGAACTCATAGCAGAAACCTTCTACCGCATCAGAACCTCTGAACTCTTCAATATATGAACGCCACCCTTTTTGTCGCACGGATCCCAGTACGTGACTAACTCCTTTGCACGAATCCCAGTATGTGACTCACTCACCAACTTGAGGAAGAAGAATGTTGGCTGCAAAGTTCTTCACTTCATCAACAATGAAGATTTGGTTACAAAACCCTAAGGCGCAAAAGACGCAGTAACTTCTTTTAGAGAGAATAAGGCATTAGTCACCTTTTGCATATGTTCTCCTTGTATTCTCTTATGTGACGGCCTCTAAAATAAGCCTTATATAGGTCTAAGGTTGTGAGAAAAGAAACCCTACACATACATGTCAGCATGGGCCAAAAATCAGATCTGGAAATCTGAATTTCGTAATGCTTAGTAATTCTCGATCGATCGAGGAGGTGTCGAGCCTATCTGTTGCGAGCTATCGAGGGGACAGAAGATTGCTCGATCGATCGACCTAGCTATCAAGAGGTGTCGAGATTGCGATAAAAAGAAAGCTGAAGAGCTTGACAGATAGCCAGGTGTTGAGAGGTGTCGAGCAGCTATCGAGTTTTAAAAATCAACACTTTCTCACTTGATTCTTGGACAGACTTGCATGGCTTCAATACTAGACTTGAACTCTTGTTCTTTGGAATATTAAACACATTCTAGATCTACCCAATTACAAGTAAAGTGCATTTTGTTAAAAGATTAGCCAATTACATAACATATGTCCTTAACAATATCCCTATCACATATCTTGTTCTTATCAAGTAATTAATAATATCCAATATTTTATGAACAATGGTCTTTTCTCTTATATAGGCTTTTCTTTTTAAAAGACTTTTTTCAATTTATTTGTTTATTTACATCTTCTATATTCTTACTTTTTTTTAAGTATAATTATATTTTAATTAACTCTTTAACAAATAAATTTTCAACATATATATTTTTACTAATTTTTAACTTGTTAATTTAGGACCACAAACAATTTCATTATTATTTTCACAACCATCTTATTTGACAAATTGTGATTGATTGTTTCTTTCACATGAATCTGCCACTTTTTATTGTTTTCACAATTTCCAATCGGAAAATGGTATATTCACAATATTTTCATAACAAATCTTAAGTGATAATTTATTATAGGCTATTATTAATGGATAAAAATTGGTTTTATTGGTAGGTTCAAATTAGAACTGATGATGTCGAGAATTTCACCAGTGAGCCACACGATACCTACGCGCTCGAATGTGAACCTGCACAACACAAAGAAGGAAAACCTAACAGAGAGCACCGGTGTGGTGTCGGCTAAATACCCTCCGAAGGTTAAGTCAGAAAATATTCTCACAACTCTAGAGTGCTAGAGAGGGTAAATTATGCGTACCTTGATTTGCGAGGGTATTGGGGCTTTTATAGTAGTAGAGAGTGGACCTTTCTTCCTTGGAGTCGAAGTCTTTTCCTTATAGGAATTCTTATGAGCGTTGATTGCGGAATCCTTTCCTTATAGGACTCTATGAAGTGTGTCGCAAGTATCACGTACCAAGGGCCTTTCTGCCTTCCTCATGGGCCTCGGACCCGCTAATACTTCATATTGGACCCTTTTCCCTAGATTCATCAGATAACGGGCCCGTCCACCATTGGACCACAGCATATAACCGTCAGGCCTATCACAAGCCCAAATCCATCCTCTTCAGTTGCCCCCTTCACCCTATGAGTCCGTCGTGCTTTAGTGGAGGGAAACATGGGGTGACGGTAATTATTAACAGGGCTGACGGTTGACAGGCCTGTGGGTCGTCGGCTCTAAGTCGTTAAGGATGACGGCCACAAGATACACCGTCAGTAATTAGTGCTGCTGACAAGATCTGGAAAGCATTAATGGTGTGACACGCGTCACTCTCCTATTGGCACTTGTATGAGATCGAAGCGTCGCTTCGTCTTCCGTGCACCTCTCCTATAAATATTGCACCCTTCTCCCTTCATTCTTCTACTTTCAAGAAGAAGAACGTTGTCAGAGAGAGACCGTCGCATCTGTCAGAGAGAGACCAGCCCGTCCAGTCACTGCAACCGTCACGGACACTTCCATCCGTCTACTTTCAGCTGGTAAGTCATTTCCATCCGTCTATATGTCATTCTTTGTTTTTAAACTTTTACTATGAAATACAATTCCTTTTCCTTTCCCGTCATACTTTCCAACATCCATCATAGCCTTAGGTTTTATCGTTACCTGTAGGAAATGTCTAGTGCGTCGAGTAACCAATCTGTCGTTCGCGACGGAGTGGATTATGAAGAGGTGTATTCGTCAGGTCACAAAGACCGAGACGATCTGAGCGAGGATAGGAGTCCGTCTGCATCTTCCCCGTCCTTAACAAATGAGGATATGGAGATCGTAGAAATAGTCGAAGAACAAGTAGAAGGAATTAGATCCGTCGTGGGTGAGGACGGGCTTAGGCAGTTCGTCATGCTTCCAGAGTGGACGGTAAACGCCTTCACTTCAACCATCAAGGAGCCACATTTCAACACGATTAGAGACAACTACCAAATTCCTGACCATATTCCAGTCCGTCTACCCTACCCGTCAGAAAAATGCTACTACGAGGGGGTAGACAGTGTTGGTATATACGAGCAGGTGCTCAAGGCTGGCCTTAGATTCCCACTGAGTTCACTCCATCGTGAACTTTTACAGTATTTGGGATTGTCCGTCAGCCAAATATCCCCAAACGCCTGGAGAGTTTTCATCGCAATGGAGGTACTGTACGGAGCCATGTCGGGCGGTAGACGTAGGCTGACGGTGAGGGAGTTCCTTCACTGCTACCGTCCAGACGAAATAGACAAGTCACGAGGAATGTATAGCTTCGTCCCTAGGAGCTCCGTCCTGAAGGTTATTTTTGAAACTCCAGATTCAAATAGGGACTGGAAGAGCCGTTACTTCTTCTTAGAAGGAGACGCTTGGATGTGTTGTCCTATGGAGACGGATCACATGCCCGTTGATACTATGTGGGGCATTTTAAATGAGTCTGGTATAATCCGTCATATGAAAATTGTTTTAATTTCATTCCATTTATTGATTTTCATAAGAATTTAACGTCCGTCTACTCTTTCTTTTTTCAGTCCGTCAGCGCCCACAGATTGAACTTGAAGAATTCAGTTTTTTGGAGAAAATTTTTAAAAAGTCCATGTCAGAGGAGAGGACCTGGGCTAAGCTCGTCACACTCGACACCATTTATTGGTATTGTGACGGACCCGAACCTTCTGCTGCAGCGAAGAAATATGACAGCAAAGTCCGTCAGCGTAAACCTCTGACCAAATCCCAACAATTTTATCCGTCTATCATTTTCTTCTTTCAATTCAATCCGTCTTCTTTCGCAAAAATGGATGACGCCAAGAGGAGGGCATTGATCAGAGCAAACGCTGCTAAGAAAAAAGACTCCGTTGAGGCGGATCCCATGGGGACGGGGTCAAGCCTTCAAACGAAGAGGAAGTTGCCGTCCAGAGGTGACCATCCACCAAAGAAGCCCAAGGTTCCTTTGGAGCCCGTCTTGGGTCTAATGGCTTGGGGTGCCAAAACCACAACCCCCGTGAAGCATGGGGTAGGAAAAGGTTTCATGAAGGGCCCGTCCCCCTAGAAGGAGAAGGCAGCCGTCGTTCTTCGCGAGGACCCCAAATTTGCCTTGGAGAAGCTTTCGTCCGTCATCTCTTCTGATGATTATGAGGACCTGGGCAACCACTCGACCGAGGCTATGGGTTAGACGAGCCTATTCAGCATTGCTCAGGTAATCGGTCCGTCTTCTATGCTTTTGTTCTTGACTATAATATTTGGCTAACTCTTTTTCATTTTTAGGCCATGCTCATGACGAAGGGGCTGATGGGATGATGCCTGAGTCATGAGACAACTTTGGGCCGTCTAAGAGAGAAAGCCAAAGTGACGGACGACAAGCTAACACAGTTGAGGGCTTGGAAGGTCGTCCAGGAAAAGAAGTTAAAAATGGCTGAGGAAGCGCGGGATGATTACATCAAGAGGACGGAGGAGTTGTCCAAGGTTCTGGAGGATAAAGAGAAGGAGATCCGTCAGGCAAAGGTAGACGCCGTCCGTGAATATCGCGACTCCGACGACCTTCTACTAGAGCTAGGGTCCTCCTACAATGATGGTTTTGACGATGCACTTCGTCAGGTGAAGAGTTTACATCCAGACCTTGACCTTTCCTCCGTCAATATCAGTGTTCCCGAGCAAACATCAGTTCAGCCTGCCAGATCTGATGACACTGACCAGCTTTTTGGTGACGAGGCGCAAGTCGACGGGGTCCAAGTGGAAAAGACCGTTGTTGAGAATACTCCGACGGATGTGGGTGTTCGTCAGGAGGGAACTGATGTTCCAGCCGCGAATTGAAACAACTTTATTTATTTTTTGTTTTGTAAAGTTATTTTGTGCACAATTTTCATCCGTCATGGATGTCATGTAGACAGATAATATTTGGTTTTATTATATGTTGTGTTCACTCGTCTACTATTTTGTATGTTTTTAGTAGTTTGTATCCGTTCATCTTTTTTACATACTTTTGGTTGTTTATGTCGTGGACTTGGTAGATACTCCCATTATAGAGAGGGGGGGGAGGGGGGGTCGTCTACTTAATACTTTGGATTTATCCGTCCGTGAATGGACTTATTTTTATCCGTCCACTTTGGATTTTTTATCTAGGATGATTCGTCCACTTGCGGGTTAAGTATTATCCGTCCTTTACGGGACTTTGTATTTTTCATCCTCTTGGGATGATCCGTCCACCCTGTGGACCTTGAATTTTCATCCATTTGGGATGATCCGTCCACCTTGTGGACTGGAACTTTCGTTCACTTGGGTAGTCCGTCCACCTTGTGGACTGGAACTTTTCGTCCTCTTGGGACAATCCGTCCACCTTGTGGACTTAGCTTATATCCGTCCAGCTTGTGGATTTTGGATTTTTCATCCCTTTGGGATGATCCGTCCACCTTGTGGACTTACTTTATATCCGTCCAGGTTGTGGACTGGATTTTTCATCCCTTTGGGATGGTCCGTCCATCTTGTGGACTTATTCTAAATCCGTCCACCTTGTGGACTTACTTTATATCCGTCCACTTTGTGGACTGGATTTTTCATCCCTTTGGGATGGTCCGTCCATCTTGTGGACTTATTCTAAATCCGTCCACCTTGTGGACTTACTTTATATCCGTCCACTTTGTGGACTGGATTTTTCATCCCTTTGGGATGGTCTGTCCATCTTGTGGACTTATTCTATCTCCTGCCCATCTTGTGGACTTTGGATTTTCATCCCTTGGGATGATCCGTCCACTTTGTGGACTTACTTTATATCCGTCCATCTTGCGGACATTGTTTGTGTCCGTCCACCTTGTGGACTTTGGATTTTCATCCCTTAAGATGATCCGTCCATTTTGTGGACTTTGTTTATTTATGTAGAAAAAACACAGTAGAGTCTGAATACTTCTCTTATTGAAAGAAAATAATGCTGAAGAAAAAGTACCTGCCCCCTTGGGCTTAAAAAGGCACTTGTAGAAAAAATTGTTCAAAGTAGAGAGAATCTTGAGATAGCAAGACTAAATAACCAAAAAATTGTTCGAGGTAAGAACTAATAAAAACTTAGTAAAACTTAGTAATAAACTGGAAACTGGGGGTGCGTCGATGATCTTCATGTCGTCCCTACTGGTAGTACCTTCGTAGGTGCTCTGTGTTCCATGGGTGTTGAAGCTTCTGTCTGTCCATGGTTTCGAGGTGGTAGGTCCCTTTCCTCTGCCAAGATGAGATCCTGTATGGTCCTTCCCAGTTAGAGCCGAGCTTTCCTTGCGCCGGATCTCTGGCAGCTCCCATTACCTTCCGTAGCACAAGATCTCCGATCTGAAAGTCCCTGTGTTTGACATTGGAGTTGTAGTATTTCGCCATGAGGTTCTGGTACCTAGCCAACCTCTGCTCTGCTGTAGCCCGGACCTCGTCCATCAAATCCATCTGGAGCCGCAAGGCCTCTTCGTTGTGATCCTTGTCGTAGTTCTCTACTCGATAGCTCGTGAGCCCGACCTCTGCTGGAATGATGGCCTCACTTCCGTACGTCAATCTGAACGGTGTTTCTCCAGTGGGTGTTCTTGCTGTAGTACGATATGCCCATAAGACGCTCGGTAGTTCGTCAGGCCATATGCTCTTAGAACCCTCGAGCCGGGTCTTGATGATCTTGAGCAAGGACCGGTTCGTGACCTCTACTTGCCCATTGGCCTGTGGGTGTGCGGGCGACGAGTAGTGATTTCTGATCCCCAGTTCGGAACAGAAGCTCCTGAACGCTCCGTTATCAAATTGCTTTCCGTTGTCGGAGACGAGCACTCTGGGTATCCCGTACCTGCATATAATATTTCTCCAAACGAAGCTCCTGATGTTCTTCTCCGTGATAGTGGCCAGGGCCTTTGCCTCTACCCATTTGGTGAAGTAGTCGATGCCAACTACCAGAAATTTTAGCTGTCTTGCTGCTGTCGGGAAGGGGCCCATGATATCTAGTCCCCATTGGACGAACGGCCAAGGGGCCGTCATAGGGGTCAGCTCCTCGGTCGGTTGCCTGATCAGGTTACTGAACCTCTAACATTTGTCGCAGGTCTTGACGTATGCTTGTGCGTCTTTTTGCATCGTTGGCCAATAGTACCCTACTCTGATCAATTTGTGCACTAAGGATCGTGCCCCTGAATGGTTTCCACAAATACCCTCATGCACTTCTCTCATCACGTAGTCTGCTTCCTCTTGACCCAGGCACCTCAGGTACGGACGTGAGAACCCCCTTTTGTATAAGATATCGTTGATCAGTACAAATCGCGAGGCTTGGACTTTCAGCTTCCTGGCCTCGTTTTTTCCGTCGGGTAGTGTACCCATCTTCAGGTATGCTATCAATGGCGTAGTCCAACTATCTTCAGAATTCAACTCCTGCACTTTTGTTCCGTCATCAATAAGCGAGGAGAGTTGTACAAATGACAATACCTATTTGGGAACGAGCATAAGCTCTGCCGAGGCTGCCTTCGCAAGACGGTCGGCACATTCGTTCTCTTCCCTTGGGATTTGAACGAATCTTACTGTGAGGTTACCGATCCGGTTCTTTACTTCTTCCAGGTACTTCCTCATCCTCTCACTTTTGCATTCGTAGATGCCATTGATTTGACTTGTTATTACCTGGGAATCGCAATGTATGATCATGGATTCCGCACCTGCTACCTTCGCGAGGTCCAGTCCTGCCACCAAAGCTTCATACTCGGCCTCGTTGTTGGTCGTGGGGAAATCCAGCCGAATCATGCACTCGATTTTGTCTCCGTCAGGGGTATGTATTACTACACCGGCACCTCCTGCGTGCTTGTTGGAGGATCCGTCCGTGTGGATGCTCCATTGTGCCTTTATGTTTGCCCCCACGCCTTCTGACCTAGAAAATTCTGCAATGAAGTCAGTGACGGCTTGTCCCTTAATTGCATTTCGCGGACGATACTGTATATCAAATTCACTCAGTTCCACTATCCATAGCGCCATGCGTCCTGCCGTCTCCGGGCTACTCATGGCTCTCCGTAGGGGTTGGTCCGTTAGGACCACTATTGTGTGCGCCTGGAAGTATGGTTTGAGTTTCCTTGCCGCAGTTACTAGCGCGAAGGCCAATTTCTCCATTTGAGGATACCTTTCTTCCGCTCCCCGGAATGCCCTACTTATGAAGTAGACGGGTTTCTGTGATCCATCCTCCTCCCTAATTAGGGCCGCGCTGACTGCCGCTTGCGAGACTGCCAAGTAGAGGTAGAGTACTTCCCCAGGGTTAGATGGGCTGAGCAACGGTGGGGATGACAGGTACTTCTTCAGGTCCTCAAACGCTTTCTGGCATTCGTCCGTCCATACGAACGACTTTCTTAACGTACGGAAGAATGGAAGACACTTGTCCGTCGCCTTTGAGATGAACCTATTCAGGGCCGCAATTTTACCGTTCAATCTCTGCACATCCTTGATTGTTTTCGGCGGTTCTAACTCCATGATGGCCCGAACCTTCTCCGGGTTAACCTCTATTCCTCTATGGGAAACCATGAACCCCAAGAACTTTCCTGCCGTTACTCCGAATGCGCACTTGTTCGGATTTAATTTCATGTTATACGACAGGAGAGTGTCGAAAGTCTCCTGTAGGTCTTTCAGGTGGTCATGTTCCAGAATGCTTTTTACAAGCATGTCGTCAACATACACTTGTACGTTCCTCCCAATCTGGTGCGCGAACATTTTGTTCATTAACCTCTGGTAGGTTGCTCCCGCATTCTTTAGCCCAAACGGCATCACTTTGTAGCAAAAAAGTCCCTAACTTGTGACGAAGGAGGTCTTCTCCTGATCAGCCTCGTCCATCTTGATTTGATTGTAGCCGGAGAAGGCATCCATGAAGCTCAAGAGTTGGTGTCTTGTCGTTGAGTCTACCAGTGTATCAATTCGTGGCAATGGGTAGCTGTCCTTCGGGCAAGCCTTGTTGAGGTCCGTGAAGTCGACACACATTCGCCACTTCCCAGTAGCCTTCTTGACCATTACTACGTTTGCTAACCAGTCGGGGTAATATACTTCCCGAATGAAATCCGCCTCGAGAAGCTTCCTGACCTCCTCAGCTATTGCTTTGTCTCGCTCCTCAGCGAATACTCGCTTTTTCTGTCTCACGGGCGAAAACGTGGGGTTCACATTCAACCTGTGAACTATGACTGAGCGATCAATACCCGGCATGTCCTCGTGGCTCCAAGCGAAAACATCCTGATTATTCCTTAGGAATGTTGTTAGGGCCTGTCGTGTGGGTTGACTGGCCAATGTCCCCATTCTAGTTGTCCGTCCGGGTCTTGACTCGTCTAGAGTTACTTTTTCTAGTTCTTCTACTGGTTCTGCTGTGACCCGCTGTTCTTCTATGCACATGGTGTGCTGGTGGTCATCCATTTCCAGCATGGCTATGTAGCACTTGCGGGCTGCCACCTGATTCCCTCGCAACTCCCCGACCCCATACTCCGTAGGGAATTTAATCATCAGGTGGTACGTCGAGGTAGCTGCCTTCCATGTGTTGAGAGTTGGCTATCCGAGGATAGCGTTGTATGCTGATGAGCAGTCAACTACGAGGAATGTCACATCCCGAGTGATCTGCTGAGGATAATCGCCTACTGTTACCGAAAGTGTGACCGCACCCAATGGGAATACTCTCGTTCCTCCAAACCCCACAAGCGGGGCATTCGTTGGTATCAGCCACTCCTTATCAATCATCATTTGCTGGAACGCAGGGTAATATAGGATGTTCGCCGAGCTGCCATTGTCGACCAACACTCGGTGCAAGTTATATTCTCCCACTCGTATGGTGACAACCAATGCGTCGTCATGCGGATGGTGTAGTCGTCGTGCATCTTCCTCTGAGAACCCGACGATGGGGCTATCTCTCCGCGCCATCTTTGGTACCGAGCCCGTCAGCTGAACATTCTGAACCATTCGGAGGTAAGTTTTCCGGGCTTTTTTGGACGACCCAGTTGCCGATGTTCCCCCCACAACCATCCTTATGTCTCCGATTAGGGGTCTAGGACGTTCATTATCCCTTCGGGGCTGATGTTCTTGAGGTGGCTGGTCCGTCCTCTCTTTTCTGACAAACTTCTGTAATTTTCCTTGCCTAATAAGGGCCTCTATCTGTTGCTTTAAGTCATAGCAGTCTGTTGTGTCGTGGCCGTGATCGCGGTGGAAACGGCAGTATTTGTCTCTTGATCTTTTGCTGGGATCTGATTTCAGTTTCCCGGGAAAGGTTAGAGCCCCCTCGTCCTTGATTTGCATCAGGACTTGATCTATCGGAGCCGTCAACGGGGTGAAGCTCGTGAACCTCCCTCCGGGTGGCTTGGAACGTCGCTCAACTCTTCGGTCGTCTATTCTTGGCCTCTTCGACCCTTGATCTTTTCGTCCTTCTTCCTGCCGTTCTCTCTTCCTTGGCTTATCCTCTCGAGCCTGCAATGCGTCTTCTGCGTTCATGTATTTGGTTGCCCTGTAGAGTACTTCTGACATGGTTTTAGGGTCGTTCTTGTATAAAGAGAATAGAAATTTACCCTTCCGTAACCCGTTCGTGAAGGCTGCTACCAGTATTTTGTCGTCAGCTTCGTCTATTGAGAGCGCTTCCTTATTAAAGCGCGTTATATAAGCCCTCAGCGTCTCGTCCTCCCGCTGCTTAATACTCATCAGGAAAGCTGTGGACTTCTTGTATCTGTGCCCCCCAATGAAGTGCGTGGTGAACTGAGCACTCAGCTCCTTGAAGGTGCTAATGGAGTTTGGCGTCAGTCGGCTGAACCATACCCTTGCGGGGCCTTTGAGTGTCGTGGGGAAGGCCCTACACATGGTCTCGTCAGCTATCCCCTGAAGGTGCATCAGGGTCTTGAATGTTTCCAGATGGTCCAAAGGATCCTTCACGCCGTCGTAGCTTTCTATATGTGGCATGCGGAATTTATGGGGTAGGGGGAAGGCGTTCACGGCCGCAGTGAAAGGCGAGTCAGTGCGGTTGACTAAATCATCTAGATCACTGGAAACTCGCCCCTTGAGCGCGTTCATCATCACCTCCATCTGTTCCCTCATCGCCTGCATCTCTGCGGCAATTTGTGGTGGTGTCGCATTCGTGAGGGATGGCATGCTCAAGTTCTGCCTTTCTGGTCTGCTTGGGGCATGGCTGCCTTCAGGTTTCTCCTAGTTTCTTCTTGCAGCGCTGGTCCCTTCTTCCTCTTCTTGCTGGTCATTCTGTTCTGCATTCTTCTGGCGCAGCTGCTCTTCTAAGTCGTTGTTCTGTTTGGTGAGACGTTCCACCGCGGCAACAAGAGTCCGAACTTGTCTCTCGAGAGCAGTCGTGGGTGGTTCGTCTCCTTGAACGTCGTTAGTGGTTGCCATCGAGCGAGTGAGTACCATGCAACCCTTTAGTCCAGGAAACGATAGTACGACTTATGAATCTCAACTTCGTTTTCCCACAGATGGCGCCAACTGATGATGTCGAGAATTTCACCAGTGAGCCACACGATACCTACGCGCTCGAATGTGAACCTGCACAACACAAAGAAGGAAAACCTAACAGAGAGCACCGGTGTGGTGCCGGCCAAATACCCTCCGAAGGTTAAGTCAGAAAATATTCTCACAACTCTAGAGTGCTAGAGAGGGTAAATTATGCGTACCTTGATTTGCGAGGGTATTGGGGCTTTTATAGTAGTAGAGAGTGGACCTCTCTTCCTTGGAGTCGAAGTCTTTTCCTTATAGGAATTCTTATGAGCGTTGATTGCGGAATCTTTCCTTATAGGACTCTATGAAGTGTGTCGCAAGTATCACGTACCAAGGGCCTTTCTGCCTTCCTCATGGGCCTCGGACCCGCTAATACTTCATATTGGACCATTTTCCCTAGATTCATCAGATAACGGGCCCGTCCACCATTGGACCACAACATATAACCGTCAGGCCCATCACAAGCCCAAATCCATCCTCTTCAAGAACCAATAACAATTTATCTCTTATGATTTGTTATGAAAGTGCTGTGGAGGTAAATATTTTTCTTTTTAATCAACCATTAAGCATTAACAAAAGGAATAAAGTTACATTAATGCACACAAATGACAAATGTTATGTTTTGCTAGAGTCGGTGGATTTTACTACTAGAAAAATACTAGCAAGGAGGTTGAGTGGTAGGTCCTTTTGTCTCCTATTTTTATCTTTCCTATTTTATGTTTTTTGCAGTGGCAAGTCCAGAATTATTTTGTAGGGGGTTCAATAAGAAGCATAAATTATACATTTAAAAAAAAAAGATAAATTAAATATATCGACATCACAAAAAAAAAAAAAAAAAAAAAATCTTTAATACATAAAGTTTTACAATTGCCTTCTATGGTTTTTTGAATTTTAAAATTATTGCACGATATCTTCATTATCAATTCTACTAGCTACATATGTTTCAATGTACATAGTCAAGCAATCATTCATCCATTAATTTCTCATTTGATTGATTAATTTAAAATTTCTTAAGATCTAAATGAGCTTTTTCTAAGGTTTAAGATTAGCAAATTCTACTTTTGTTGTTGAATTATTAAAATTTTTTCTCAGATTTTAGATCAAATTGATTTGTTATTGAGATTTTTCCATGTTTAAAAAGATCAAGATATTGTTAAGATGATTATATTTAAGTTTATTTCAATTGGGCTTAAGGTTAGGGTGTTCAAATTTTTATTTTAAGTGCCAAAACAGTAAGGATTTTTTTAAATTTTTTTATTTTGGGTTCAATTCAGGGGGTTCATTTGAACTCCCTGGGCTCCAAGTGGAGCCGCCCCTGGTTTTTTGATGTTTCTATTGTCTAGAGACTCTAGACTGCTCTAAGATTTAAGATCAACTAGTAAGTTTACCCGTGCGATGCACAAATAATGTTGTAATATTTTATATAAGATGGTTTTGGAAAATGTTATATATGTATTATAGCATATTGTTATAGAACTTTATTAGAAATGAGTTTATCATAGGGTTTGGCTTACCTCCGGTACTTTTTTAAATGAAATCTCCTTTTATTTTAATGAGAAACTGCCACATCATCTACTAACTAAATAAAATGTGTAGATTAAAACCTATTACCACTTGCCATTGTTATTTAAAACAAAAATAGATGTTCAATTAAAAAAAGTACTGGAGGTAAACCAAACCCTTGATCATAAAAAGCAACAATTAAAAATTGAACACACATATCCATTATAATTGTTTAATTGAAGGAATGAGAAATTAAATATATGTATATATATATATATATATATATATATATATAATTTGGAGGAATATTATAGAATAAAAGTTGATATAGAATGTGTCTTTCTTTTTCTCCTTAATTTTAAAACAAAATACATATCCAAAACACCCATAGTCAATCATATCATTTACAAAACTCATAAATTCACAACATCTGACCTTAACATCAAAATCGTAATTGTCGTTGTTATTCAATATAAAATGCAAGCCCCCTTTCCTTAGTTGTAGACAACTCATATGAGTTAGGATTAAATCAAACAACAATGTTAGAACTAGTTAGGTGTCGTCGAAAGATTGAAAGTAAATGACATAATTTTTTTGTTTGTGTGTATTTGACATGGGATGGCATGAAGGATTATGGATAGGTATATATAAAGGGGTAGAAGTGCAAATGGTGAAAATGATGAATTAAAATGCAAAGACTTTTGTGTGTATGTGTGAGGAATGAAAAGTCTTAAAACATTGAATTAAAGGATACAAAGAATATTTATTTGTTAATTAGAAAAGTCTTGAAACATTAAACCAAATGAAACAAAAATTCTATTTTTAATTTGTTCTTATCTTTAATGTGGTACTTGAGAATATTTCAATTCTCTTTGCATAGAATGCGCCACTTAAAAGAACCTCATACTTTACCGAATAAGATCTCTGCTTTTATATATATATATATATATATATATATATTATGCACTATGTTATTAAATGGGCTGATAAAAAACAACATATTCATAAAATGAGTAGAGTTAAAATGAGAACTATAAGATGAAAAGTGAAAATACACAAAAAGATTAAAAAAAAATAAAAAAAAAAGATATAATTGGGAATGAAGAAATTTAGTTGATGATAAAAGTGGTTTCAAATGATTTGGTTATGTGCATAATAAACGCCTAGTAAGAAAAAGTGCATTGATTTAACTTGAAGGGCTAAAAACAGTTGGAGAATGACCATATTAACACTAGAAGGAGGAGCAGTTAAAATGACATATTAATTAAGAAAGTAACAAATTGATTTTAGAGAAGGTTAAGGATCCATAACTAATGCTGCCAAAATTTATTATGAATTCCCTTGAATATTTCTTTTTGATACAAGATAGATATTCTACTATAGCCTAATTTAAGTGTATATGTGGGAAACTCTCTCCTAGAGACTTAAACTCCAGCCCTTTCCCCCCACACCCCACAAGCACTTAATACTTATGGAGTAACCATCGCGCCAAGGGTACACGGTGGTCCCTTTTATATTTCTAATGTCTCATGTTTGTCCTATTTATAAATTTTCTCGTTAATATCTAATGCATCCATTTATCACAAAAAATATAACTAGTACTTTCAGCATTTCTTAACATCCGTCTTTAACTTTCCATTTTACACTCATCCAACTCTTTTATCTGCACCCATCACACACAGGTAGGTGTACTTTGAAAAGCTTCAAAGCAGAAATTATACAAAGGAATCTTTCCTCTTAAAATCTATTATTTTGTGCTCTGGAAAAGCTTTTCCACAGATATATTTTAACCAAGAGAAACGGCAACACCTACAGAGTCCTTAAGATATGCATGTTTGGAACCTAACATTCTACAATGGAAAGCATTTTCCATGAAAAAGTTTTCACTATAACATTACTATATTGCTGCTACTGCTAGTCTAGCCTCTAACAGCGTAGTCCAGCCCAGGAGCACCATTCTATTTGCAAAACAATTGAAGAAATTGCTTAGCCTCAAACTAATTTCAAATCGAAAAGGTACAGATAAAGAATCCAGCTCAACCATCCCTAAATTGAACAAACAGAAAAAACAAACAAAAGTCTAAAGGAAACTACAATAATGCAAAATTCACAGAGTTCAGATTTTCAAATGCTTTTCAGGGATCATATCCACCTAGCAATTAATGGATGACCAGGCACAAACTAGAAAATAAGTACTTCAATTACTTTGAAATGGCATAAATTAAAGAAAAATTTCATTCTTTCTAGTAACCATTTGACATGCTTGGTCTAGGTCCCATTTTCACAGGTCTTGCTCGCTCAAACCTACAGACAAGAAAGCCCAAGAAAAATAAGCTAACTGTTAATAGCAATAATCCAGTACCCAAAGATGAAAGATAAGAAACCAAAATAAGACACCAAATGCACCCATCATGCCCATTAATCACAGACCGGTTCTGGATTGGTCTATCTTAATAAAAAGTAATTTTTTCATACTGATCGGGAGGGAGAGATTGCTTCAACTTTTCAGCCTTCTCCGAGTCAAACACACAAAGTGTATACAGGTACTTAGAGCAACGGACCTTGTGTTGGAAAAGCTGGTTTTGCATCTCAGACAAAACCCACAGCAAAAGAAACACAAGGATCTACTTCATTCATGAGAGATGAGAGATAACATATAACCTTGAATTCTAGAATAAAGAAGAGAAAGCGTACCTTGATGTAGTAAAATTTAAAAACAAGACTTGAGAATACTTTCAATTTTCATCCCAATTCCACATGGTGCCCAAGATGAGTGGTCTCTCAATTAGTTCTTAAGTACGTTGATTTTCCTTTTTGGAAAAGTGTATTCAAAAGATTCTTCAGAGAAAAAGTGTTCTCTCTTCTTTTAATCATACGTATATATTAATTGTCTTGGCAGTTACTTTATTTAATAACTCTTATTAAATAAAAATTGATTATCTAATTGAGTTAGCCTTTTGGGCCAACCCAATTGGGGTTTAGTGTGTGGCTTGGGATGGGACCAAAGGAACTAATAAGACTCTAGCTTCAATGGGCTTTAGACTTATCTGTCAACTCTTGATAAGCCTAAAGTTACCATTAATTATATAACAAGTATCACTATAGAAATATAATTGCATTCTAGGCCTTATTAATAAATTATATCACAATACTCTAATATAATATCATTTGACCCCTCCATGAAATATCCATAGTGAACAAAGTCATAATTAAACTGTCACTTTGTAAACAACTATTTTATTCATTGAGTCTCCGATTTAATCTTTTAGTTATTCATATTTATGAAATCTAATTTCATAAAATATGAACTTTAGTAACTCTATACTAAAGTGGCCGGCCTTGAATAACTAGTTCTCATTAAACTTATCTCAAGAGGATATTACGTGTCTTTATGAAAGAGATTATGAATTCCATCTTGAGAATATGTGTTCTCTCAATACTACGTGTAGTTATCCAACATACTGAGGTTTTAACTGTTAAATTAGATCTCACTCCTGATATATCAAAGTAACCTACATTTCATGATCGGGTTCACTATCCTCTCAGGATTAAGAGTCTATGAAATTAGAAGTCGTGAGATTAATTATTTAGGTGATAGTTGTTAATTGAATAATTAATCTCACAGTGGTTCAGTTCAATATGTCTTACACACTTAAGACACATCAACACATCAACTAGAAGTCTCCACTTCTATGATCAAGACAAACCATCTTAGTTGATGTGTTATAGTCCTCACAGATGAAATGCCTACTTTCATCACCGACTATAAATACGTTTTGAGTTTACAAGGAACTTATGATTTATATCATCTATAACTAAATCACATACAATGCATCTCAAGGACTATGACAATGTTCAATTAGTTCATTTACAAATAGTCTCATATAATTAAACAATTTAATTATTTACAACATGCCAATAAATTGGATTTTAGGGCATAAACCCTAACAATCTCCCACTTGCCCTCAAAGACAATTTTGCATATATATCTGACACTTATTTCCCTTTAGAGTAAATCACATTCACTCTAAGGCAAGGTCTAGAAAGAAGTTTCAGTTAGATTTATTGCATAAATTATCTTTTCTACTACCACATCCCATGTACTCATATCTCTCTAATGAGATGATACTTAAGCTTAATGTGTATCTTCACCACCTAGAGTGAACACATATCCTAAAGTCAAACTTCATGAATCACAATCAAACCAGTAACTATCAAACCCTCACTTTGGTGGACGAGAATATAATCTCCCATTCTCCTAAGATACTTGAGTATATGCTTTACTCCCATTGTAAAATAAATATTTGGCCTAGTATTTAGTATAACATAATTGAGCTTCCTTTTAGCATTGTAAGGAACCGTCTTCATATGCTTTTTCTTTTTTATATGTCTTTGAACTACAGTCCTTTACAAAGAAACTTCAAACTTAAAAGGAAGCAATCATTTCTTGAAGTATCATATGCTATACTTGGCTAAAATCTAATCTATTTTAGTAGTTTGAGATAGACCCAACATCCTAATTTTTGAATCTTACCAAAGTTTAACTTTTAGGATGTGACCAGTCTCCCAAGTACTTCATATCAAACTAGTCTTGACAACAAAAAATTCTATTGATAAGGTTTAACATCATTCTAAATGATTATAGTGTCATCAACATACATCAAGAGATTTATTACTCTATATACCTTTTACATAGATAAGGTGTATCACTACTTGATCAAAATCAAACAATTTGATTGCTTGATCGAAGATGATATTCTATGATCTAGATGCTTGCTTTAGTCCATAAATGGATTTTAAGCAACTGGCATTCTAAATACAACTAGTTCTTTGCTATGAACTAGTCTAGCTACATCATATAAATGTCTTTTTCAAGATTGCTACTAAGAGAAGTTTTCTTGATATCCATTGTCATATTTCATCCAAATGAAATATAGTGGATAAGAGAATCTAGATAGAGTCAAATAATACAAACACCTTGTAGTCTTTATGACTACTAAAATAATATTTCCACAATTCCTTTTGAATACCCAACATAAACATACACTTTTCTACCTTTTGATTCCAATTTGTTAGAATTCTTTTCTAGCACAAGTGCTGGACATCTCCAAAAGTGGAAGTATCATATACTAGGTTTTTCATCCAATCCACAATTTGACAAATGTCCTAGGAACAAACTTTTGGAATTAATTTTAGAAAATGTATAATAATAATTAGATTATATCTCCAAAAGAAATAAGTAAATAGAATAACTTATCATGTATGCATTGACTTAAAGAAGTCATTGGAACTATATTCCTTTATAATAAAGGAGCTCTAGGTCATATTATCCTCTAAATAAGATTTGTAAACTGGGAATATAACAAAATAATGGTTTTAAAAGCCCATTTTTCACCAGTCTTGAACATCATTTAGATTAATAAGACCTAGACTTAAGTGCCAAAACATACAATACTAAAGCATGAAAACTTTCTCTTTAAAAGTAAAACATGTAAATTTCCATTTAGATTACAATTATGGACAATGCTTAGCTTTACCATAAAGGAAACATTTTCCTTTTGGTCATGCTTTTGAGTCTAATTTCCTTTTGGCAACTCCTAGGACAACTAGCTTGCCTAACTATTTGATATTATTATTCTTCTTCTTACCCTTACCTTTCGGTTAAGGCTTAGAATTTGAATTAAGTCATATTGATCATAGCCTTAGCTTTTAGGATGTCTTCTGTTGCATAGAACTCACTTATCAACTCAGATAATATAAAAATAATTTATTTATTTTCAAAACAATATGAATTGATCAAATGATTCTAACAAGGATTTGTGGATCATATCCACATGAGATTAACAATTAATCTCTACATCCAAGCATTCCAACTCATTTAAAGATGAAAATATTTTCATAAAATGACATAGAATTGGAACTTCTTAAGCTTTTCTTAGCATTCAATATGATTCATACCAAACATCTCATTTAGACTTAATATAAAGTCTAAAACTAGTGCTAACTTTTGAAACTCATATGGTAGCACAATTGAGATAGAAGCCAATGTAACATTTTAGCATCTCAATGAGACTATGAACACATCATAAGCTATCTTCCAAAAATGCATCATGTATATATAGGAAATTATGACAACGCTAAATCGAAACATATTTATGTATTTCAGCTCCTTTAAGCACAATGTCCAAAACAGTTTTTTAGTCTGTGATTCAATTAAAATAGTAGTTAGAGAACAAAATTTTATGACAACTTTAATTTGAGACTATGAACATAATTACAAGGACATTATATTTTGCATTCATAACCATATAATATGGAACCCATAAAAACTTATTATATTAGGTGCAACGACAACCTAATCCTGCAATTAATATTCCTCGATAGCGAGATCATACCAATCACTATGATCAGACGAGAATTATTCTCATTATTAATGCTATTATGGTAACTCTTACTAAACAAAAATAATTTGCTGCTCTTCCCTTAACCTCTAAGTAATAATGACACAGCTCCATTGGGAGGTTAACATTACACTTAGTCTAGTGTACACTATTACCTAGACTCTATGTGAGTCACCAAGTAACTTCACAGTAGCGTGGTCGTTCTCAATGTAAAAACACACTTCTTCCATCATTAAGAAGTTTAACTTGTAGTACCATGAATTAAACACCCTTCGTAGGGAGCTAGGCATATATGCCAAGGCGAGGTGCCTAATCACACTACTATATAACAGCAATGGAGGCTGTGAAACTCAACCCTTGAATCTCTCTCCCACTAGAAATATCATTGTGATCTTATCACAATTTTAAACCTACACATCAAATGTGTTTAATTTTTTAAATTCAATGTGATCTGACTAAGTCACATCACAATAGTGTAACGTACATTTGCGTAATCACAAAGAAGTTTCATCATGTAATCCGTGAAGTAAATACCCTCCGCATGAAATGCAAGGCTCAAGGCCAAGACAATGTACCTACTCACATTACAATAAACTTAACAAAAGGTTTATTTTAAATCCAACACTCCCACTTGTTATTTGGGTTTTCTTTAGACTATTGTGATCTTATCACAATTTATAACCTTGCATTTGTAAAAGACTCTAATCTCATTAGAATCACTAACTAAAATTGAAATCCTAAACTATTTAGGATTCCTTATAATTTAATGGATTAAAAATTACTTATAAAGAACTCTATCCTTAACTTACTTGATAAAGGATTCTAATCTCATTAGAATCTATATAACTTTTAATTAGAGCTTTAATCCCATTAAAAACTTCTAATTGAAATAAATCAAGGACTTTTAATCATATAACAATTCCAATCTCATTAGAATGTTTCTTAAAAGACAAGTCCTAAACAATTTAGGATTAAGAGTTTTATTTAACTAATATCTTTAATCTCATTAGGCCTCTTAGTTAGATAATGATTAATAAATGCCCTTAACTTTTAAGAACTATAAAAATTAATCACTTTATATATAATTATGTGTAATCTCATCACACATAACCTTGCTTTTATTAAAGTTTTAACATTTAGTAAAAAACAAGTGAAAATTCAAAATTCAGTACCTTCGATCGATCGAACTTTTTCTTGATCGATTGAAAAATGAAGAAATTCATCATAAAGTCTCTGCCTGATTTGATCGATTCTCGATTCTTGTTCGATCAATCAAAAAGAATATTCAATCGATCGAAAGGAATTCTCAATTGATTGTGACTCGTAAAATTGAATTTTTTTTTTCAGAATTTTGTGGTAACCGTTTTTGATGTTTTTACTATTTTGCATCAAAACACTTTTTGATTTTATAAAAGAAAATTTATAGATCAAACATTAAGAGTTTCAAGATCAAGAACAAGAACCCTAATATGCTAGAAACCCTTGAAAATAAAATCATAATCCCATTAGGAATAAATTTCATTAAAGGATTTCTATCTTTGTATATCTCCATATAAACCGCAACATATAAAGCACTTCAATTATAACATACAGATTCAATGGAAACAACACATGTTCATAAAATGGTCAACAAGCATAATGGATACCATGTCTTATTATCAAAAATAATAAAACAAAATTGACCAAGGGAAATAAGCAACGTTACCATCCAAGAAAGAAAACACACAAACATGTTTCATTACTTGTCAAGTTCTAGCATTTAAATTCCAACAACAACATAGAAGTGAAACAATGCATTTATATTGCACTATTACGATTCTAACGCTAACTTGATAATGATAAAACAAAAAGGCTTATTTCAATTTCAATAAACATAGCATTGAACAGAAGCACACGGCACTGAAAAGAAAACAGATATAAACGTGGCCTCTTCGAACCAAACAAAACAATATATGGCATATATTAATCAATGCACACAGGGTTTATTGAATAATAAATCTAAACAAAATTATGCAGTAATTTTTTTTTTGCATAATTTTGAAACACCAAGAAAACATATTTCTTTAATTCTAAAACCCAATCACATGTTATACAAGCATGATATTGAAGTTTGCTCTAACACCAATTGTTAGAAAAACTGGTTTTGCATCTCATACAAAACCCACAGCGAAAGCAACACAAGGATCTACTTCATTCACGAGAGATAACATATAACCTTGAATTTTAGAATAAAGAAGAGAAAGCGTACCTTGATGTAGTAAAATTCAAAAACAAGACTTGAGAATACCTTCAATCTTCATCTCAATTTCACATGGTGCCCAAGATGAGTGGTCTCTCAATCAGATCTTAAGTACGTTAATTTTCCTTTCTGGAAAAGTGTATTCAAAAGATTTTTCATAGAAAAAGTGTTTTCTCTTCTTTTAATCATACGTATATATTAACTGTCTTGACAGTTACTTTATTTAATAACTCTTATTAAATAAAAATTGATTATCTAATTGGGTTAGCTTTTTGGGCCAGCCCAATTAGGCTTTAGTGTGTGGCTTGGGATGGGACCAAAGGAACTAATAATGCTCTAGCTCCAATAGGCTTTAGATTTATCTGTCAATTCTTGACAAGCCCAAAGTTACCATTAATTATAAAACAAGTACTACTATAGAAATATAATTACACTCTAGGCCTTATTAATAAATTATATCCAAGACTAATATAATATCATTTGACCCTTCCATGAAATATCCACAATGAATAAAGTCATAATTAAACTATCACTTTGTAAACAACTATTTTATTTTTTGAGTTCCCATTTTAATCTTTTAGTTATTCATATTTATAAAATTTAATTTCATAAAATATGAACTTTAGTAACTCTTTACTAAAGTGACCGGCCCTGAATAACCAGTTCCTATTAAACTTATCTCAAGATGATATTTCGTGTCTTTATGAAAGAGATTATATATTCCATCTTGAGAATATGTGTTCCCTCAACACTACGTATGGTTACCCAACATACTGAGGTTTTGACTATTAAATTAGATCTCACTCCTGATATATCAAATAACCTACATTTTATGATTGGGTTCACTATCCTCTCAGGATTGAAAGTCTATGAAATTAGAAATTGTGAGATTAATTATTCAGATAACAGTTGTTAATTGAATTATTAATCTCACAGTAGTCTAGTTCAATATGTTTTACACACTTGAGTAGGGGTGTGCAGAAAACTCACTAACCCGCCAAACCCGACCCAACCCAACCCAACCCGCCGGGTTGGGTCGATTTTTAGGGCTTGGTCAGTTAGGTTGGGTTACAAAAAAAAAATTTATAGTAGGTCGGGTTGGGTTTGGGTCATAAAATTACAAACCCGCCAAACTCGACCCGACCCACCCATATTTAATATATATTTAAAATATATTATATATTTAATAAATTTAAAAAAAAAACAAGCTTTAGGGCACTTCAGTTCCTACTATAAATATATATTATATATTTAATAATTTTTTTTTAAAAACCAGCTGGAGAGCACTTGCACTTCCTCGGTTCCTCCTACTAATACTATCATATATATTATATAATATAAAATCCTAGTAATAGTTCTTTTAATATATATTTAAATATATTATATAATTAATAAATAAAAAATTAAAAACCAGCTGTCTAGCACTTGGTTTCCTCCTATCATATATAACATCCTATTAGTTCATCACACAAACAACAAACCTAATGTGCCGCCTCCCTCTTCCCCTCCCCTCTCAGTTTCTCACACAATCACACTTCACTCCCATTTGAACTCTAACACTCTCTCCCTCTACTGAGCCACTGCCGTCCATCAGCTATCATCACTGCCTCGGTGGTGGTTCTATCTTTTTGGTGGTAGCTATCTCTTCAGGTGTTAGGTAAAGTTTCTCAATGTTTTCTCTCTCTCACTCACTCTATCTGTTTATCTCTCTTGCTATGGTGGATCAATGTTTAGCTTTTGCTTTGTTGATTTCTTAGTTTTCTTTTGGCTAATTTTTAAATGTTTTTGTCTCAACCTTCAGGTGTATTTCTTACTCTACAATATTTTCTCTTGTCGTCTTGTTGTGTCCCTTTCTCTCTATCATGCTTTGCAGGTTTGTCTCTGTCTGGCCCTCTCCCTATTGTTTTTACTATTGTTATTTAGTCATTAGTGTTGTTTGCCTTTAAGGAGTGACAATATACTAATCTTTGGTTTTTTTTTTTTTTTAAATATATTTATATTTATAGATGGCATCTGAAACTCAATGCGGCACAAATGAGGTTCCTGTGGCACCCACTCCCACAAATGAGGCTCCTCAAATTGCGACAACAGACACTAGTGCTGCTGCCTCAAATCTCCCTCCCATAGAAGCAGAAGGTAAAAAAAAAACCTAACCAAACATCATATGTATGGGGTCACTTCATCTTATTAGAAGGTGAGAGAGCTGAATGTAAGTATTGTGGCAAAACTTATGTTGCTGGGTCAAAAACTTATGGCACTACTAACTTAAGAACTCATTTGGAAGCTCGGTGTAAAAAATTTCCTTATGGTAAGAATAAGAAGGAGGATAAGACTCAAATGACTTTAGCCTTCAGACCTAAAAAGAGTGATGATGCGGAGGGTGCTAATAGTAATAGTCTTATTGTTGTAAGCTACAATGAGAGCATGTGTAGGGAAGCACTCGCTAGGATGATTATTGTGGATGAATTTCCATTTAAATTTGTTGAGCATGAAGGGTTTAGGTACTATAGTAATGTGTTGCAACCTAGGTTCACTGTCCCAACTCGCACTACTGTTGCAAGAGATTGCATAAGAATTTATTCAATAGAGAGGGATAGGTTGAAAATATTTTTGGAAAAATCTACTCAAAGGATTTCCCTCACCGCTGACACTTGGACTTCAATCCAAAATATTAATTACATGTGCCTTACTGCTCATTTCGTTGATGATGATTGGCAATATCACAAAAGGATTTTAAATTTTTGTCAAGTCCCTAATCATAAAGGTGAAACCATTGGAAAGGTGGTGGAGTCATTGTTACTTAGTTGGGGCATTGATAAAATTTTCACCCTCACAGTTGACAATGCAACCTTTAACAGTGGGACCGTAACCTACTTGGATAGGATAACTAAAGAGTGGGGTGCTTCTATCTTGGGTGGTTAGTTTGCACATGAGATGTTGTGCACACATTGTGAACCTTATTGTGATGGAAGGTTTGAAAAGCCTTCATGAGTCAATTGTTAAAGTCCGTAATGCAGTAAGGTATGTGAGGTCCTCTCCATCTAGGTATGATAAGTTTAAAGCATGTGTGGAAAAAGTAAAGATTGCTAGCAAGGGTTGTGTATGTCTTGATGTTCCAACTAGATGGAACTCGACCTACATGATGCTAGAGAATGCAGAAAAATTTCAAAGGGCATTTGAAAGATTACGTGTTAATGATGCACAATATATTCATTACTTCTTGGATGATGGAAGTGGGAAAAAAATATTAGGACCACCTGATTTTGAGGATTGGGATAATGTGAAGGTGTTTGTGAAATTTTTGAAGTTGTTTTATGAAGTTACATTACGATTTTCTAGTTCTCTATATGTCACATCTAATGTATTTTTTCATGAACTTGAAGACTGAATTGACAAACTTGTGTGAAAGTGAAGATCCTCTTTTGAGTATGATGGCAAGGGATATGTATGAGAAATTTGATAAGTATTGGGGGGACATTGAGAAGCTTAATTTGATGATGTTTGTTGCTACTGCACTAGACCCGAGGTAAAAGTTGAGGTTTGTAAATTTTTGGTTTACCAAATGGAATCCAGGAGCAGTGGCAAAGAATATGACAAAAAAGGTGAAAAAGGCTCTTGTTCGTATGTATGAGCACTATTGTGACTGTGATGGGTATTCAAATGGGCAAGGTCAAGATGGCTTTTCTTCAAACAATGTTGAGACTAGACCTATGCAAGATCCCCATGCATTGGTGAAATCTATTTATAAGATGCATTTGGTAGCGGATAGTATGGAAAGCAAATCAGAGGTGGAAAGATATTTGGCTGATTGTGTGGAAGAAGATTCTACAAATTTTTGTATTTTGAATTGGTGGAAGGTGAATTCCTCAAAATATCGGCTTCTCTCAAAAGTAGCTCGTGATGTGTTAGCCATTCCTCTCTCTACAATTGACTCTGAGTCCACATTTAGTACTAGGGGTTGTGTGTTGGATCCATTTCGAAGCTCTTTGTTGCCTAGCACAGTTGAAATGCTGATTTGTGCTTAGAATTGGTTAAGAGCTACTGATATAATTGATCTTCAAGAATCAATGGAAGAAGTTGAATCCTACGAGGGTCTTGAGTCAGGTAATTTTTCAACAAAGTGATTTTTTATGATTGTAATTTTTTTAATTATTATATAAGCCTTTTGGGTTTTGAAATTCCACTGTATAATTTTTTTTTTTTTTTTTTATTTGTCTCAAAGTTTGCATCTCAAAGCAGTATAACAGTGGAAGAGGAAGATTAGTTGGAAATTGGAATATTGGATAGCTTGGATATTTTGGTTCTTAGTGGGACTAGTATAGAACTCTTTTGAAATCCCCTCATAGAACTAGTTCTGTATATTTTGTTTATAAACTCAGTTTGATATATTTTGTTTATAACTGAGTTAGGAACTTAAGATACTAGTTCTGTATTTTTTGTTTACCGACTCAGTTACATATATTTTGTTTATAACTGAGTTAAGAACTTAGGACACTAGTTCAATAGTTCATATATATTTTGTTTATCAACTCAGTTAGATATATTTTGTTTATAACTGAGTTAGGAACTCATGTATATTTTGTTTATAAGTAAATTAGGATACTAGTTCATTTATATTTTGTTTATCAACTCAGTTGAATACTTAGACATATTTTGTTTACAACTGAGTTGGAATATTAGTTTATATATTAATGTATATTTTGTTTATCAACTCAGGTGGCAAGTGTGATACATTTTTTTCTACTCAATTTAATAATAATAGTAATAAAAAAAAAATTGTCCAACCCATGGATTCAATCCAACCCATGTGGGTTGGGTTGGACTTATGTGATGGGTTAAGTTGGGTTAAATTTTTTTTGACCCACCATAGTGGGTTGGGTCAAAATATCCCCTCAACCTAACCCAACCCGATCCATGCACACCCCTACACTTAAGACACATCAACTAGAAGTCTCCACTTCCATAATCAAGACAAGCCATCTTAGTTGATGTGTTATAGTCCTCACAAATGAAACGCCCAATTTCATCACTGACTACGAACTACATTTTGAATTTACAAGGAACTTGTGATTTATATCTTTTGTAACTAAATCACATACAATATCTCAAGGACTATGATAATGTCCAATTAGTTCATTTACAAATAGTCTCATATAATTAAATAATTTAATTATTTACAACATGCTAATAAATTGGATTTTAGGGCATAAACCCTAACACCTTGAACTTGACAACATCCTTGCCCTTCTTGATTTTCACAGAGTGTGCATCTTTTCTTCTTGCAGTGAGAAGGAAAACTTTGATATCGTGGATTTGCTTAGGCTGGGTAATAGAATAGATAACGAAAACACTTTAGCAAAACAATTGACAATGCAATCAAATAAGAAAATGAAGAGTAGGGAACTAAAGAACAATGTAAATCACTTTGAATTGCATCAAAAAAGGATAATCAGATAACAAAAGATATGGTACAATATCTTACACCTCTCAAGCATTTTTGTTGTTGTTAATGAGGAAACCTCTCAAGCATTCATTAGAGCAAGATCTACTAGTAAATATCACCTTGATCAAGATAAAATTTAAATTTTAAAATCAAAGTTCCCTTTCAACCTCAGGATAATTTGAGACTAAAATTATGACTTCTATGGCTCTGTGTAGAGAACACCCTAAGCCCTAAGAAGGAAATTTCGATAAGAGTGTAACAATTTCAAATTCAAAATTTAGAATCCAACTGAAATAAGGAAAATTTGAATTGTAGAATAAAAATCACAGCAATAAGAGATAGGTGATGTCTTCTAAATAAAAAACCACAAGTTCAACCTATTAGAATGCTCCACAATGTCTACACCTCAGCATAGGAACAAAAGCTAATGCTATCCAACAGACCTATCTAGAAAGATGTAGTAGATAGTGCTTGAACTTAACTTCAGATGTCCCTGCATCTGCAGACTCTACCATACATTTGTGTGAAGGGAAGTTATATATAAGTGTAAAGAAAGGAAGTTTCTAGATTGATTCAATTCAGTAAAATCAAGTGAGTTAATTTACAAGCTTAGTCAATATATATACATGTACAAACAGAGAAGCAAATGACGCCAAAACTAATAGCTCTAACAAAAATTCTAATTGCATAACTGCCACTATGACTACAACAATAAGAACATGACAGCTGGAGCTTCTAACTAATTTTACTTCTTTCTTTCACACGTGTTGATCTATCAAACTTGTAGTGTGTTGTTTGCTTCTTTTGCTTATGGTCTTGATTGTCGTTTAATGCATCTTGCCGTTTAGTGCTTGCATCAGTCTCAACACTCCCCTTCAAGTCATGAACCTTAAGTTCTGTGACTTGAACTGAGGAAGTTGACTTCATTTGTCTTGGTGCAAAAATATCCTTTAGGCCTAACTTTCCTGACAGTCTTGCAAAAGATGAGTAACCCAATGCCTTGGTGAATATGTCTGCAACTTGTGAATTTGTTGCAATATGGAAAGTTTTAATCATGCCTTCCATGATCTTGTCTCTCACCAAATGGCAATCTACTTCAATATGCTTTGTCCTCTCATGGAAGACTGGATTAGCAACTATGTACAATGCTGCTTGATTGTCATAAAATAGCATATCTGGCCTAGGATGATCAATCTTCAAATCCTTAAGCAACTGCAAGACCCAAGTAATTTCACAAGCTACACTAGTCATTGCCATGTACTCAGCTTCAACTAAAGATCTTGAAACCACCCCTTGCTTCTTTGACCTCCAAGAAATCAAGGATTCATCCAAGTAGACTACATAACCTGTTAGTGATCTCCTAGTGTTAGGGCATCCAGCCCAATTTGCATCACAGAAAGATTTGATATGTAAATCTGAATTGCTAGGAAAGAAGATCCATTTCCTTGGTGAACCTTTAATATACTAAGGAACCTTGTTAGCTGCAAGCAAGTGAGGCTCCCTTGGCTGTGATACAAACTAACTCAACCTATGAATAGCATAGGTGATGTCAGGTCTTGTCAAAGTCAAATACAATAATCTTCCAATCAGCCTTCTGAATTATGCAGGGTTTGCAAGAGGTTTACCTTCATATTTAGATAACCTCAAGTTTTGCTCCATAGGAAACTTGAATGGTTTAGAACTAATGAACCCTGTGTCTTTTAAAAACTCTAAGACATACTTCCTTTGGTTTAAACTGATTCCTGCATTAGTTCTAGCCACCTTAAGTCCCAAAAAATACCTTAAAGATCCAAGATCTTCAAGCCAAACTTAGCATCAAGTAACTTCTTCAAATTATCAACACAAGTGGGATTGTTTCCAGTAAGCAAGATATCATCCACATACACTAAGAGCATTGTAAAAGAAGAACCTTGTGTATGAGTGAACAAGGAGTAATCAAATCTTGACTGAACAAATCCCATCTGCAGAATTGTAGTAGAAAACTTTTTAAACCATTGCCTAGAAGCCTACTTAAGACCATAAAGGCTTTTATTCAACTTGCAAACCAGATTCTCCCCCTTGCTGTCTCACATTGTCTAGATTATACTATAACTTTTTGGAGCTCTAGGATAACCTAGTTTATACTATACTTACTAAAATAAAAATCGTGTAACCATATTTTATATCAGTTTTTATTTATAAGAAAATCTCACTAAAAAAAACCGAAAAGGCTAAAAAAAACCCAAAAGTCTGAAAAAAAAAAAGATTAAAAAAAAGTGAAGGTATAAATTAAAAATTTTGTTTGTTTTCATTGGGATGATATAGGATAGAATATGAGGGTTAACTTTTATCTTTAGTTAATTTGTTATATTTCTATGTAACACACATAGATTAAAAAAAAGTGTAAAATTTAAGTAAAAAGTTTTATGTACAGTACGTTAGATTCTCCAATTAAATTCAAATATTTGGTTGCATTGATCAATAAAACATAATAATTTAATTTTTTTCAAAAAAAAAAAATCAAAACAATCAAGTATTTAAATTCAATTTAGGAACCTACTGTGTACTGCATTTAAGGTGTTGTACCTAAGTTTTATCTATAAAACATACATTGATGTGTGGAAAAGACATTAAGGCCAAATATTGTCGTCTTAGAAAGAAATACCTTCTAAAAATAATGGTTTGTTTTAGTTGCATCTCAAATCTCAATCGCAAAATCATATGATCAATGTAGAGATCAAGTCCTTTGCTCATTTGTTAGGATTCAAGCTTCAAAGTTATAAATAATGGGCAATAGGAGTGAGGCTAAAGTTTTAGAAGGTCAAGTCATCTAAAAGCTTTAACATTTGACAATGATATTATCTTATATTGGATTGATTTGTGCTAACAAACTGATGTCTTCCTAAATGACCTCCCTTGTGATATCATTTTCAAGGATCCAAATATGCTTCCATGTATTTTAGGGTTTTGCTATGAAATTCAATTGCTTTCAGTTACTATCGACCTTTTAATTCTAAATTTGATTTCAAAGCTTGTCTTTAATCAAGTTTTCTAATTTAGCATTTAGAGGGTGTTTTGTAGGGGTGTTTAAATAACAATTTTCAGTGTTTAAATACTGAAACATGTATTTTCGCAACACTTTTTAACCCATACATATTTCTACAACACTTAAACAACGATATTAAAAATCTCTAACCAAACAGGCCCCTAACTACTGTCTACTATAGACACAAAATGTAGGCCCTAAGAGCATCCACAGCCGGAAATCTCATCTCATCTTATTTTACCATCCCAAAAAGCCACTTTATCAATTATACAATACAATTTTACAATACTCCCAACTACCCAACTTTTATTTTCCTATTCTATTCATTAAAATAATATATCCCACAATCACTATCATTCAATACAACACATTATTTATTCTTTCTTTCTCTTTCTTTCTGTTCAAGAACCACAATCACCACCACCGCTGCACTACACACACCTCACACCACCACCACCACTAGCAACCCATAATCTACAGTCAACACCCAAAAAAAAAAAAAAAAAAACACAGCAACCCACGGTCACCACTGTCGAAACTCGAAGGAAGCGGATTCGCTGCTGGGAAGCTTGAAGTAAGTTGATTTTGTTGACCCACGCGGAGAAGGAAAAATGAAAGAGAGAGAGAGAGTTGCCAGAGAAGGAAAAACGCGAAGACCCACCACCACCGATCTCGCCGATCTAGAAACCCACCATGCTGATCTAGAGAGTTGCCGGAGAAGGAAATGAGAAGAATTAGAGAGTTGCTGTAGAGTGAAGGTAATGAGAAGAATCAGAGAGCAAGAAGAAGAAAGAGCATAAAGAAAGAGAGAGAAGGAAGAGAGAGAATAATGAGATAATATAATAAAAGGAGGAGAGAGAAGAATGAGATAATATAATAATAATTTATAATTATACAATGTTGCTACAGTACCATCTTAGAAATAAGATGGTACTGTAGCAGTATTGTAAAATTTTTTACAATTGGCACATTTTGCAAGTCCAGCTGGAGCAACATGTGAAGGCTGAAATACTAAAATATCTCAACATATGCCATATAACATTTGGGCTGCGGATGCTCTAAGTTATACATACTTATGAGCATATAATTCAGCCTAAAAAATTGCCAAGCTTAACGTATGATTTGATGTCAACTCCAGCCAACCATTAGTACTGACTCTTAGCGTTTTTTTTTCCCTTCACTTTATGCTGATTCTATGCAACTTGACGTGTTGACTCAAAAGTTTATCATTTATTTTCCCTTTTTTTTTTGGTTGTCTAGCACTAAACCACCACATTATCAATTTTTTTTGAAATGAAGATATATGATTCAAAGGAGCGACTTAAATCTGCCAAGAATTATGACTCCCACTACTAAATTAATACTTTCAACATCTCTTAAATTTAGTACATGTTGCTACTCTTAAGTCTTAACAATCTAATTATCGTTAACTCCTAAACTCTTAATTGTTCAAATTTCTTATCTACTCTTAATCAGTTTATCTTACATATCCCTTTTTCAAATTACATTGCTATTGTTCTCTTATTCATTCACATTGCTAGGAAGTATGAACTTTCTCAACAACAAAAAAAACTTCCAAATCTGCTTATGTCATGTCCCCTTTTACAATAGTAAACTCGTTGTATAGGTTTCCTCTTTTTCGAATTCAAATAAATAACAGATGATAAAATATTAGAGATGATGTACTTTAATGTCCCAACTCCGCTAGAGGCATTGGTGGTAGACGGAATATCAAGCTAATAGCACCAATCGACAAAACAGTGCTGAAGAAGTGACTAGAGGTTGCTGATGAGAATATCTAAGTTGTTGGACAATCGAGAAACAGAGAGATAGGGAGATCATGTTACAATCGTGTCTCAGCCATGTCCAAAATAATATATACATCATCATCACACACGCTTTGCGCGTGTGATGAGGCTCTCTTTATTTATTTATTAATTTATTTTTTTGGTTTAGTGTTTTAATTTTTCATTCATCTCAATTTTGGGTGTCATATTTTCCAATCACAAAATAGATTACCTAATTTTTACTGACGTTCAAAGGTTAGCAATTACGCAATTATTGAATTAAAAATTTGAAATTAACTTGAGTGATAAATCTAATCAAAGTAGCAATAGCATAATCAAGAAAGCAGTTTCCATAGTGTTAAATAATTAAACAGTATAATCGTTGAGGGACAACAAGGGTGAAGTTCTTGTGCCTTCTAATTAATCTAATCAATGACATTCAAATGAAATACATAAGAGAAAAAAAAATGAAAATGAAGTATAATCGTTGATTCCCTTATTTTTACTGATGTTCAAAGGTTAGTAATTATGCAATCATTGAATTAAGAATTTGAAATTAGCTTGAGTGAAAAATTTAATCAAAGTAGCAGGAGCATAATTAAGAAATTAATTTCCATAGTGTATCAAAGTCCTAAAGTTGTAGTTCATAGCTCTGTTCCCAGTTCTGCAGCAGGTGCATCAGCTGCCACACTGGTGCAGCCTAGGCTGCAACACAGTGCAGCAAACAATGCACCAAGGCAGCACCAGCATGTAGCAAGTGCATCAGCTGCCACACTGGTGCAGCCCAGGCTGCAACACAGTGCAGCAGATAGTGCACCGGGGCAGCATCAATGTGTGCCAGATCAAGCAAGAAATTTTGATGATGTCACAGCAGGTGCCAAAGCAACACGTATGAAGATTGAAGAGTTGAGTGATTGTTTAGTAACTGAATCTAGTGTTGCACAGTTGAAGAGAACCAAGAATTGTACAGACACACCTAAACGACAGCATAAGGATGTAGCATAGTTGGAGTTGTGTTGTAAGCTACTTGTAGATCTGTATATAACTAATGGTAGGCTAGTGACTCACGTGTGGTAGTTAGTTACTTATGTTGGTATGTGTTCACACGTGTAGAGTAGTTTTATTTAGTTAGTCACGTGCTCAGTGCTCTGTTTTGGGTCTTTGAGTATATATATGTACAGATCCATTCTATCAATAACAGATTTTCTATTTTCTCAATCACAAATTCAGTTTCAATTTCTCGTATAGTGCTAAATAACTAAACTGTATAATCGTTGATGGACTGCGAGGGTAAAGTTCTTGTGCCTTCTTTTTAAATCTGATCAACAACATTCAAATGAAATATATAAGAGGGGGAAAAAAAAATGAAAATGCCTCAAGCAAAAGAATGGAACAATGAAATAAATAAAATACCAACTTAAAAAATCAGAATAAAGGAAAATATAATTCTGAAAACAATTGAACTAAAACTTTATCTAAGCGAATACGTCGAAGTACCAAAAAAAAAAAAAAAAAAAGCTAGTGAAGTACTAAAAAGAAAACAATGGATCTTTGAAAAGTAATATGAACTGTATGGATACAGTTTGTAGCCCAAACCCAAGACGTGTGGGATATTGGCCCAGTGAGCTCAGTACAATAAATTTGTAGAGAGTGGGTTAAAGAACTAGGTCCAAACAAATTTAACAACGGCTAGTATGGGTTTAAAAGATGATCAAGCAACAACAAGGCACATAGGACTAAATAAATTCACTGTCCAATGAGGCAAATCTTGGCATAAATCAATAGAACTGATTGCAAGTGCAACTTTTTGATGGCTACAATATTCTTTCTCTCTCTTTCCAATCCCCTCTCCATGGAAGGTCTTCTCTATTATATATCTCTCATTGGACCATCTTAATCTTACACTTGTTGATCATTTAAACCCTCACTTGAGTGTCTGTCCCATGTCCAAACAAATTTAACAACGGCTAGTATGGGTTTAAAAGATGATCAAGCAACAACAAGGCACATAGGACTAAATAAATTCACTGTCCAATGAGGCAAATCTTGGCATAAATCAATAGAACTGATTGCAAGTGCAACTTTTTGATGGCTACAATATTCTTTCTCTCTCTTTCCAATCCCCTCTCCATGGAAGGTCTTCTCTATTATATATCTCTCATTGGACCATCTTGATCTTACACTTGTTGATCATTTAAACCCTCACTTGAGTGTCTGTCCCATCAGTACACATAAATGCGGCCAGAAAAGTAGTTGCAGTGTATTCAATGCGGTGGTAGCAACTTTCCCTAAGATATTTTGGGTTCCCTTCCTTCTTGCATGTTCGTAAGGCACGTTCCTATCAATGGAGCTTCTTGGAGGGTCACTTTGATCTATAGGACCTACCTCTGATCTGTGTTTAGCTTATCCGAGGAGATATTCCTCCTTGGACCACCATCTCATTTACACCTAGTTCCTTAAGTCATGAGTCTGAACCGCTTAATTCTATTCGATCGTCCTCGGACTACTCGTGTTCTCAGCCAAGACTTAAGGCCCAATATACGATTTGGGCCCTTAGCCCTACAATAGCCCCTCAAAATCCGGTTTTTCTTTCTCATCCGAGGAGAAAAATGGGGTTTTGACTTCTAAAAGATAACACCAACTGATTTATTGATTCTCACGTGTAGGAGTGTCATTCAATGCACCCCATAATTGCTACTGACGCTTCGAAACCCTTGAGGTGCCATTAATTGCTCCAGGCGGCGCATTGTTCCCCAGATTTAACGATGAGGTGCAGATCCAACAGTTAACCTTTATCTTGGAATTTCGAGCGGGATAACTCCCACTCATTTTCACCCTCTATATAAAGCCTCGAGGGAAATCATTTTTCCCTCATCTTTACGAACTCTCAAGCGCTCCAGAAATCTCAAGCATTCAAACTCACAAAGCTTTCTAAGTTACCAAGCTATCCGCACCTTTCCTTCAAGAAATTTTTGAAAATTCCTCTAAAGATTTCAAAGATTATCACATATCTTAGTTTTCATAAGTTTTTATCTTTTCAAACTTCTCTTTTTCTCCTCGGCCATCTAGTTCTTATTTCTCCATTGATAAATTTCGGTGGTTTCCCTTTAACTTGTCTATATGGGTAGATTTAAGCATTTAGTGGACTCCCCTGCCAAAATAGAGGCCTTTAAGGAACAATACCACATACCACAGGAAGTCGCCCTACGATACTATTCCCCTGAACAAATACTAACAAACCGAGAAGAGGGAGAAGTCGTTATCCCCATGATAGCTTTCATAGAAGGGGGAATGACTCTCCCTATGGGTAGGATAACACGGGATGACCTCCTAAACCATAGGATATGCCTCCACCAATGTGCGCCCAACCTATTTAGGGTCTTGGGTAGCGTTGATGCTTTCAACGAGCATCTGGGTCTACGGCTCACCTGGCACGACGTGGTCCATATGTATGAGTGCCACTCCTTGAAAAATGTGGGATATTATCTCAAGTCCCACTCGAACGTTGTCAGACTAGTATCGTGTCTACCTAAATCAAACAAGGGTATGAAAGACGATTATCTGATAGCTTTGGGAGCGTGGCATGATGGCCTTCACTGCCCCGTCCAAGAGGGAGTGCTAGGTGGAATACCTTAGAGTTAGGTTCCTTAGCAAGAGCTTTAGACTCTTTAACTCTGATTGTATTTTCCTATTTTTAATGACGAATTCCAGTTTTCTGACCATGTTTTGCTTCTCGGCAATTTTCGCAGATAATAGGCAAGCTCCCAAGCTTAGTCTAACCTACGTTGAAGCTCTCAACTACTTATTGAGATCCGAGATCTTTGTAAGTGAGGACAGGCAGCTGCGAGTAGTCCACATGATTTTGGACTTCCAGCCAATCTCGGAGATATACCAAGAGATCGGCCACGCCATAAGAGCGGGTGACCCACGATTGGCCTAGATTGACATATCACGGCCCAACTTTCTTGCCCCAGATGACCTTCCACTAGTCGCACATCCATACCAACAGAACCTTCCGCTGATAGTACAACCGTTTTAGCAAGTTCTACTTGAAGCAGCGGTAGGAGGAGAATTCCTCGCTCGAAGAGGAAATTGACAAGTTTCATTTCGAAGAGGATGGAGTGCAAGCGATTCCCATCTCGAACGCCGAGAACGAACCTGATAGGAATTCTAGTGTTCACGCCCCCATTCTGGTGATTGCCTGTCTAGACGACACTTCCAAAGAAGAGGAAGACGGGATGGCTTTGAACAAAGGAAACAAAAGTCTACGGGAACTTATGGCTGAGAGGAATAGTGTCAACATCAAAAGCGACCAACAAGCCCCAAGTTCCAACTAATCTTCCACCTTCCCCTCCTCTCCTTGTGACAGAGGTGCACGACGTAGAGGAGGGTGAGATGGTTCCTCCAAAGGGGGCAAAGCAGCCCAAGCACACAAAAGACAAACGGGCTTCCTCCATGGAGTGCAGGGAGGATTCCCAAGGGGCTGATGTACGCCGACCACCACGAACTTGGTCCCCCAGACTGGAGGTGGATAATGCCCCCATCCCTTGGGACGCCTCAGTCTGAAACTTCCAGGGGGTATTCGGGTTATGTTGCTGAAGCCCTTGAGCAATCGCTTTTTCTGCCGAGGGATATGGATGCTTACAGGCGCTTCAAGCAACCTGACCTCTTCCTGTCCCTGAAGAGGGACCTTGCTATGGTAAGTGGCTTGACACGTCTTTCGGATTATACACTTGGTCACTTTTTTCATTTTTTCTTCTTCTCACTTGGCATTCTCCTGTTATTTTTATGCAGTTTACCCAATAGGTCTTTGTGGCCGAGGAGTGGGTCAGGGACAAGAGTAATCAAGCCAGAGCAAAGGCCCACTCCCGTGCCGAGATCGAGAAGATCTTGGGGGCACTTAAAGAGGAGCATGCTGAGTTGTCCAACAAGCTCACAATCTCAAAGAGGGAATGCCTAAGCGTTGTGGCTGGCTTAAAAAGCATTGAGACTCAAGCTGAGGATCAGCGTTAAAAGCTCTACACGACGGAACTTGAGCTGGCCACTCAAAAACAGCAAGTTCTGGACCTCAAGGCCGAGCTGAAGAAGGCTAAAGAGGCAGCCCAACTGGCTAAGGAGGCACTCGAAGCTGAGAAGCAAGCGTCTTACCAGCTTGGAGTGGAGGAGACGCAAGTGAGGCTTACTGAGGAGCTTTCTGAAGTGTGTAAGGACTATTGTAACGTATCATGGGATAGGGCACTTGACATTGCAGGCGTCCCCGCAAACTTAGTGTGGAGGCAGCTTGGGAGCGTCTACTACCATTTGGACATTCGTGAAGTCCCAGATGCCATCCCTTCTTCTGCCAACCCTGCTCCAGAGACCTCAGAGTAGCCCCTGACCATCCAAGTTGCTCTCCCTCCTTCTGAGGCTTTGATGGGTTAAGCTAGTGATCATGGCCAGGGAGCCGATGGGGTCAAGGACAAGAGCAAGGGCGAGGAGAAAAAGCCCTCAGCAGGAGCCAAAGACACTATTAAGGCCAAGGAAGGTGAAGCTAAGACAAAAGAAGCAGAGCTCAAAGATAAAGAAGCTGATCCTAAAGCCAAGGACGGTGCCACCTCCCAGCCAAGCCAAAAGGAAAACCCTCTTGCCCCCAAGACCAAGGCTTAACCTTTAGGATTTTCTTGTAATATATATATATATATATATATATATATATTGTAGTGATATTTTGTCACATAACACAATGTATTTCACCCTTTTGATTAATGAATGGACTTTTCTTTCTATCTCTTGTGTTTTTGCTTTATATGTTTTCAAGCTTACTGCTATTGCACATGAACTTGAGTTGCTGCCAATTTAGCTCTAATAAAAACTAACAAAAATTATTCTCTCTGTAATGATGGCTGAATCTAATAACGACCAGTAATAAACTTACGCTTGGATAAATAATCAAGGCATTTAACTTACCCAGAGTTATCAATCTGAGGAGTTGGCTATAATTTTAGATCTGTCTTGACACTTAGTGAGAAACACATAGATAACATAGCGTTAATTTTACCAAAGTATGCGGTCTGAGGAGCCTGACGTAGTTCAGGTTCTGTTTAACACTTTAGAAGAAGTGGAGAGATGTCACAGTGTGTTAAATTGCCCAAAGTATATGGTCTGAGGACATCAGGCATGACTAAGGTTCAGTTTAAACACTTATAAAAGATGTCATAGTTTCCGCAAAGCATCTGGTCCAAGGACATCGGGCATGACTAAGGTTCAGTTTAAATACTTATAAAAGATGTCATAGTGTATTAATTTCCACAAAGCATCTGGTCCAAAGACATCAAGTATGACTAAGGTTCAATTTAAACACTTATAAAAGATGTCATAGTGTATTAATTTCTCCAAAACATCTGGTCCGGGGACATCAAGCATGACTAAGGTTCAGTTTAAACACTTATAAAAGATGTCATAATGTATTAATTTTCCTAAAGCATGTGGTCCGAGGACATCAGGCATGACTAAGGTTCAGTTTAAACACTTATAAAAGATGTCATTGAGTGTTAATTTCACCCAAGTATGTGGTCTGAGAGACCTGACTTATTTAGGATCTGTTTAACACCTATAAAGATTGAATAATGAGAAATATAATGCCTTTAATAAATGAACATATTGACACAAGAGACTTTCATTAATAATAATATCTTTTCAGGTTGTTTACATTCCACGGACATGGTATTACATGTTCATCTAAGTCTTCCAGAAAATATGCTCCTATACCAACCACCAAGGTGATGCGATATGGTCTTTCCCAATTAGGCCCTAGCTTTCCCCACGCTGGGTTCTTTGCAATACCCAAAACCTTTCTCAACACCAGATCATCAGGTGCTAATGGTCTCAGTTTCATGTTGGCATTATAAACCTGCTTGAGTTTGTGTTGGTAGTATGCCAATTGAACCATTGCATTTTCTCTTCTTTCTTCAATAAAATCTAAGCTCCTTTCTAGCAATTCATTATTACTGCTCGGATTGAAAGAGCTAGTTCTTAGTGTAGGGAAGCCGATCTCCAAAGGAATAACAGCCTCGGCCCCATAAGTCATCGAAAATGGGGTCTCCGCGGTTGATCTGCGAGGTGTAGTTTGGTACGTCCAGAGGACATGTGGTAGTTCTTCCACCTATTTTCCCTTCGCATCATCTAACATCTTCTTGAGTCCACTCACTATGACCTTGTTAACAGCCTTTGCTTGTCCATTCCCTTGGGGATAAGCTGGAGTAGAATATCTATTCGTAAGTCCCATATCACAACAGTATCTTCTGAAAGATTTGCTGTCGAATTGAAGGCCATTGTCTGAGATGAGGGTACGAGGGACCTCGAATCGTGTGATGATGTTTTTCCAAACAAGTTTCTTGGCATCCCCGTCCGTGATGTTTTCCAAAGGCTCAGCTTCAACCCACTTAGTAAAGTAGTCTGTGCCGACCAGCAAATATCTCTTGTTTCTTGCTGTTTTAGGAAAAGGGCCAACAATGTCTAAGCCCCATTGAGCAAATGGCCAAGGCCTGGATAGCGGGTTAAGGACTTCTCCTGGCTGATGTATATTTGGTACAAATCTTTGGCACTGGTCACATTTCTTCACATACTCTTGCACTTCTCTCTGCATATTTAGCCACCAACAGCCTTGAGTGATGACTCTGTGAGACAAGGATCTTCCTCTTGTGTGACTTCCACAAATTCCTTCATGTAACTCCTCAAGGAGTGGCTCTAACGCCTCAGGGTGAATGCAGAGTAGGTACAACCCAGAAAACGAGCGCTTGTACAATTTTTGGACCTCGGATAGCCAGAAACGAGGTGCCTTTCTTCGTACTTTGTCAGCCTCTGGCTTGTCTTCTGGCAAGATATCATCTCTCAAGAATAGTACAATGGGGTCCATCCAGCTAGGCCCCACTCTAACTTGATGAACATGAACCACTTCTCGATTCACCTCTGTGGGCTTGCGCATGTCCTCTACAAGGATGACCCAAGGAAGGCTCTAAGCCGAGGAGGTCGCAAGTGTGGCCAGGGAATCAGCATATGTGTTTCCACTTCTAAAGATGTGTAGCAGGTCGAAAGATTCAAACTCTGATCGTAGGTGTCTAACCTGACTCAAGTACTCTTGCATTCTTTCATCTCTCGCCTCGAATTCTCCTTTCACTTGGCCGACGATTAATCTTGAGTCCGAGAACATCTCTACTGCCTTTCCGCCCATTTTTTGAACCATGGTCATTCCCACCAGTAGAGTCTCATACTCGGCTTCGTTATTTGTGGCTGAGAAGTCTAGCCTTAATGACTTCTCAATAGTGATCCTTTCGGGGGATATTAGTACTAGCCCCACTCCGGAACCCTTTTGATTTGCCGCACCATCAACGTACACTTTCTAGGATATGGGACCTTGTCGGGAGATTATGTCAACTGATTTTCCATCCATGTGTTATGCTTCAGCCTTTTTGTCTAACGGGGATTCAGCAAACTCGACAACCAGATCTACGAGGACTTGACCCTTGATAGAGGTGCGAGGCATGTACTTGATGTTGAAAGCCCCCAGCATTGTCCCCCATTTAGCGATCTTCCCTGTATAATCAGTGCTCCGGAGTAGAGCTCTGAATGGGAGCTGAGTTAGAACGACTACCGTATGAGCTTGGAAGTAATAAGGAAGTTTACACGTAGCATGTACTACTGCTAGAATGGCTTTTTCCAATGGCAAATACCGAACCTCGGCCTCATATAGTGACTTGCTCACATAATAGACCAGCTTTGTATGCCGCTATCAACTCGTATTAGGACCAAGCTTACAACATGGAGGGCCACAGCAATATAGGCAAACAAGACTTCATCCATCTCAGGATTGGACATGATAGGCGGCCGAAAGAGATAATCTTTAAGCTGTTGGAAGGATAAGGCACACTCCTCGGTCCACTAAAACCCCTTCCATTTATTCATCAGTAGGAAGAAGGGCTTGCATCTATCCACTGACCGAGAGATAAATCAATTTAAGGCAGCAGTCATTCCTGTTAATTTTTGGACCTCCTTAGGATTCTGAGGTGGCTGGAGGTTGTTAATTGCCTTAACCTAGTCAAGATTGACTTCAATCCCCCGGTGAGTGACCATGTAGCCCTAAAACTTGTCTGATCCGACATTAAAAGAACATTTGAAAGCGTTGAGTCGTAGTTTATGGCTCCTCAGGATTTCAAAAATATTCTCGAGATCTCCCTTGTGCTCGGACACCACCTTACTTTTCACCACCATGTCGTCTATATAGACCTCAATACTCTTACCCAATTGTGGTTCAAACATCCTTTTCATCATTCTCTGATAAGTGGACCCTACATTCTTCAACCCAAAGGGCATCACTTTGTAATGGTAGTTTCCAATGGGTGTGACGAAAGCCATTTTTTCTTGATCATCCAGGGCTAGTGGTATCTGGTGATATCCTTGAAAGGCATCCAAGAAACTCATTCGAGGATGGCCCACAGTTGCATCCACCAGCTGGTCTATCCGAGACATAGGAAAGGAATCTTTCGGGCAAGCTTTATTTAGATCTGTGAAGTCTACACATACTCGCCATTTCCCATTCTTCTTTTTCACCACCAAAGTATTGGCCAGCCACTCAAGGTAGAACACCTCCTTAATAGCCCTTGCTTGCTTGAGCTTCTTCACCTCATCTCTGACAGCATCAAGTGATCCTTGGATGAGCGTCGAGGTGGTTGCTTCTTAGGGGTGATAGATGGGTTAACATTTAAATGGTGATAGATGAAACTCAGATCCACACCTGGGGCTTCGTAAGCACTCCATGCGAACACATCAGTATTTCTTTTGAGGAACTCTATCAGCTCTTCCTTCTCTAGAGAAGGCAGCTGAGCCCCAACCAAAAAGAATTTCTCTGGATCATCACCAATAACGACTATTTCCAGATCCTCACATTTCGCCTCCTCGGTTAATTCGTTGATAGGTAACGCCAGGGCTGTTAATTGCTATAAGCCCCCTTCAGCAGCAGTCGAGGACTCAACCTCGGGCTGATGTAAAATGGCAGCCACCAAGCACTGCCTAGCCGTAGATTGACTTCTCAGAATCTTCTTAACTTGTCCCTTGGACGGATACTTCACCTTCTAGTACAGAGTAGATGAGACGGCTCCCAAAGTATGAAGCCAAGGTCTGGCCACAATGGCTATGTAGGGTGAGTAAGCGTCCACTACGATGAAATCCACCTCTACCACTTCTAACCCAGTCTGCACGAGTAGTCTAATCTGGCCCTTCGGAATAACGACCTTCCCGTCAACACCCTCTTCACATCATATCCCCCAATCTTGAGGGTGACCACCAAAGCATCATCGTGGGGCTGGATGGTTCCAATTTTATCCTCGTCTGAGAAGCCTAAAATCGGTTGGATTTCTAGTCTAACCTTCTTTGGCTTTCGACTAGCGTCTTCAGTGAATAGCCGAGCCACAGAAATCACTCTGGAAGGGCAAGAACCGGTCCTCCCAAGGGCAGCAAAGATGACATTTATCGTTCCTAAGGAGGGTCTTGAAGAATCATCTCTCCGAAATTCTGAGTTTGTCTGGCTCCCCTGGCCACTGGAGTGATGCAAGAGTTGCTTTAACTTTCCTTCACATACAAGCTGGTCCATTTGGTCCCACAGACTTCTGCAATCTTCCGTGGTGTGTCCATGGTCTTGGTGGTATTGGCAATAGAGGTTTTGATTGTGCGTTGCGGGGTTTCCTACCATCTTATTTGGCCATTTGAAGAACGGCTCATGCCTAATCTTCTCCAGAACTTGTTGTACTAGTTCTCGGAACACAGCATTGACCGCCTGAGTATTAGTAGATCCTGACTACCCAGCAAAATCTCTTCGCGGCGGTTGTTATTGTACCGTTCCGACCCGAAATCTCTCCTCTCCTGAGAGATAACCTTATCCTTTCCTTTCTCCTGTTGCTGATCTTTCTCAACCTTTTTATACTTGTTAATTCAGTCCATAAGTTAGCGCACATTGGTGACAAGTTTGCCAGTTAGAGATTTCCTCAAACCGTGCTCGGCTGGGAGGCTGATCTTAAAAGTGCTGATGGCTACGTCGTCAAAGTCACCATTTATCTCGTTGAACATCTCCCAGTATCTGTTCGAGTATGATTTCAGGGTTTCTCCCTCTCGTATGCTTAAGGACAACAGGGAAGCTTAAGGACAACAGGGAAGCTTAAGGACAACAGAGAAGCCAAGGGCCGAGGAACCTTGCTACAGGTGACGAATCGGGAACCAAACACTTGGGTGAGCTCCTTAAAGGAACTTATGGAGTCTGCCCTCAAGCTGTCAAACCATCTCATCGCAACGAGTCCTAGATTGGATGGGAAAACCTTGCACATCAAGGCTTCATCCTTGGAATGAATAGCCATTCTTTGATTGAAGTGGCTCACATGTTTCACGGGGTCTGTTCTTCCGTTGTACATGGTGAAAGCAGGCTGATTGAATCGTCGAGGAAGTTTAGCCCCCTCTATTTTGTGTGTGAAGGGTGACTTGGAGATTTGGTTCAAGGCCCTGCTCATAGCGTCGTTTCCTATGCCTTTACGTGGCGGGCTTCTAACTCTCCATTCCTGACGGTGTTCTTCCTTGTAGGAGAAAGATTCGCTAGGCGAGGTTCGAGACCTTCGCCTGTAACTGACGTCCCTTTCATCATCAGAAGAAGCATCTGAGTTAGAGGGGGTTCGCCTTCGACGTGCATGGCGCAGCTCTCTCTTTAACTAGTCGATCTCCAGTTGCATGCCCTTGTTACTCTTTGCATGAGAAATATGGCTTCCACCTCGAGGTTGACTCTTTTCAGTATGTGTGGTATGCACAATTCTCTCACGATCACTTCTCCGCTCAAGGTTGACAAAGGGGCTGCCATGCTAGGATCCATAGATTCTGCTTGGTGTGGACTTGATCCTACCATAGTTAACTGCCGCACTCACTATCGTACAAGTTCTCCCCACAGACGGCGCCAATTGTATGGACACGGTTTGTAGCCCAAACCCAAGACGTGTGGGATATTGGCCCAGTGAGCCCAGTACAATAAATTTATAGAGAGTGGGTTAAAGAACTAGGCCCAAACGAATTTAACAACAGCTAGTGTGGGTTTAAAAGATGATCAAGAAACAACAAGGCACATAGGACTGAATAAATTCACTATCCGAGAAGCAAATCTTGGCATAAATCAATAGAACTGATTACAAGTGCAACTTTTGATGGCTACAGTATTCTTTCTTTCTCTTTCCGATCCCCTCTCCATGGAGGGTCTCCTCTATTATATATCTCCCCTTGGACATTTAAACCCTCACTTCAATGCCTGTCCTATCAGACATCCTCCTTGGCTTTTTGTAAGTTGCAATAGTCAAGGCAATACTGTTTAAGGGTCTTCTCCACATAAATGCGGACAAAAAAGTAGCTGCAGTGTATTCAATGCGGTGGCAGTAGCTTTCCCTAAGATATTTTGGGTTCCTTTCCTTCTCGCATGTTTGTAAGGCATGTTCCTATCACTGGAGCTTCTTGGAGGGTTACTTTGATCTATAGGACCTACCTTTGATCTGTGTTTAGCTTATCCGAGGAGATATTCCTCCTCGGACCACCATCCCATTTGCACCTGGTTCCTTAAGTCATGAGTCTGAACCGCTTAATTCTATTTGATCGTCCTCAGACTTCTCGTGTTCTCGGCCAAGACTTAAGGCCCAATATACAATTTAGGCCCTTAGCCCTACATGAACAAATTTTGATAAAGATAGAATATTAAAATCCATCCTATGAGTGTTTGTATTGTTAATCATCTCATTAGATAATGACATTAATAAAAAGAAATATTTTATTAAATACCTTCAAATTCTATTTGCGTTGTTGCCTCAACTCATTCTTCTCACTACTTGTTTGTGTTTTTTGGAATTTGCAGCCTCAACTCATTCTTCTCATTACTTGTGTGTTTTTTGGAATTTGCAGGAGACTTGAGGATAGATATTGGACAACGTTGTAACTTCTTGATGATAAGAGGAAATTTGAAATTTTAAAAGAGTGGAAGACTGAACATTTAAATTTCAATTTGTAAACTGATGGGAGAGTGCAATAGTCAGAAATTTTTTTAGGGGGTGTTAATAGGTGTATTTTTACTGCTTTATCCTCAATTATTTTCATTCATTAAACATTGTATGCAAGGGTATTTCTGAACTACAAAAAAGTCCAATTCAAAGAGGGAAATCCTGTTATAAATAGTATAGATACATACTTATACTTTTTCCTCTTCACATGCTATCGACATGCAATTGTAGCATGCAGTTGTGTCTGTGACATACTCTGTGTCTGACATAGACACAATAGATTTTGCCATGTTCTTGCTTCTGAGCATTATTTACGTGCTTTACATGCTCCCTAATTAATCAGTTAAAACCATCTTATTAGTCCATTGAAGACCCATAACTAACCCCAAAAGTTTGGGGGGATTAATACTTTGTTTTTGTTGATGCATACTTTACATGCTTCAACCAATTGGTGCATCAAAGAATGAAGATCCAGAATACCAATTGGTGTTACTTCCCTGAGAACTAAATCATTTAGAAACATAATTCTATAACTACAAATAAATTAAACATCTAGATAGTATCTTTTTTATTTTTTGGGGCTAATTTAGAATAGTGTCATTAACAATATAAAAAAAATACTAATTGTAAGGTCTTTAAAAAGAAAAGTTGTATTCTAGTGCTTTTAATACCAACACACTTAATTTTTAGTTTTAACATGAATGATGAAACACAGTTATCTTACGTGGCAGGATGTGGTACTCTATGACAAACAAATAGACACAGCAATAGTTATAAACATGGTTGTCAAAATTGCGATTTGGATTGTAGGATCGCACGATTTTACGATCCCACCTCATCAAAATGTTTAGGATCATAAAAATGTTTAGGATCATAAAAATGGTACGATCATATGTAGGATCATTTAGGATTGTAAGATCGTATGAGATCCTACCGATTCTACCAAAACATCAATTTTTAATTTTTTTTTTTAATTTTTTTTTACGTGATAAATTTTTGGTTTTGATGAAGATTTAAGGGTTTTTATTTTTCTATGTTGTGATGGTATGACTTTTATTTATTTTTATATAATTATGTTAACCTAAGCAAATGTTTTCTAGTTTCTAGTTCACTTGTAATCAAAATTAAGGAATGTTTTATCATTTCCAAATGAAGAATTTATATGGCTTTACTACCTTTTAAGCTATAATATTGTTAAATTTGTGTGATTAATACACTAATTTGTGTTTTAATATTACTAAAATGTTTTTCTTATATATAATTTTATTAGGAGCAAGACTTAGGTACAATATTTAGGTGTTGTTGTGTTGTTTTTTAGGTTCCCTTCTTAAGATTCTGCCATGTGAATTTTTTCTCATGGGATAAAAGTATACTTTTTAGTTAAATAGCCACATGACTGAATCTTAAGAAGGGATCCTAAGGAACAGAACCTAAGATATTGTACTTAAGTTTTGTCATTTTACTATTATGCTTGTATTTGTATTGTTTTATAATTATTGCTAAGTGATATAACTTGAATAGTTGAGTGTGATGTTTTATTTTGATATCTTTTGCAGTTCTAGTATACAAATATACGATGTCTACATAGATAATGAAATGGATGATGACAATTAGGATAGTGGTTATAAGAACTCTCGAATGAGAATAATTAAATGTTCACTTCACCTTAATATTCATTTTACTTACTTAGTTTTTTTTTTTTTTTTTTTTTTTTGTTAAAAATACTAAATATTTTTAACACATACACACGGGGATAAGAGAGTAAGTTTTTTAAAAAAAACTTATAGTGGTGCATATTCAAAAGGGCCTAACTCTTGGATACACAGCACAGACTTTAAACCTCTTAAACTCACACTCATTTTCCAATGTGAGATTAACTCACTGAATATTAAGTATTTTTAACACACACACACGGAGAGAGGGAAAATGATTTTTTTAAAGAAACTTACAGTGGTGCATATCCAAAAGAGCATAACTCTTGGATACACAGTACAAGCTTAAATCTCTTAAACTCACACTCATTTTTCAATGTGAGATTAACCTACTGTTTTTTCATTTGATAACTTATTTTAGATTTTAAACTTGAAACTTTGAAAATATTTCCATGTGTTGATAAATATTTTGATATTTGATTACTAATTAAACATTTATTTAACTTTTTAGATATATTAAGTCAAAACTTAAATATATTTGTTTCATCAATATAGACGTAGCAATGTATGACATCTAAATTGCATCTTATGATGCAATTTTTTTTTTTTTAATGGATAAATTCACAATTTACTTGATTATTCAACATAAAAAGTCATTATCAATGTGTTTTTTGTTTTAAATCTAAAAATATGTATGATCTTACAATTTACGATTTGATTCTACGATTTACGATCCCACCTACCTCCTACGATCTTACGTAAAATTCCGATTTTGACAACCTTGGTTACAAATAATATAATCCAATATGCAAGGATCAGGTAAACTTAAATGCAAGAAAATATGCAACATGCTTAACAACCGGGCCACTATAATATTCCACTCTGCTGCTGCTAGTCTAGCCTCTTAACAGACAAGTCTAACCCGGGAGCATAATTCTATTTGCAAAAAATTGAAGAAATCGCTTAGCCTCAAACTAATTTCAAACCGAAAAGGTAAAGATAAAGAACACAGCTAAACCATCCATAAATTGAACAAACAGAAAAAACAAACAAAAGTCAAAAGGAAACTGCGATAATGCAAAATTCTTGAGTTCAGATTTTCAAATGCTTTTGAGGGGTCATATCCTCCTAGAACTTAGTGGATGACCAGGCCCAAACCCATTAGAAATAAAGTACTTCAACTACTGAGAAAAAGCCCAAAATAAAGCAAAATCTCATTCTCTCTAGTAACCATTTGACATGCTTGATCCAGGTCCCATTTTCACAGGTCTTGCACGCTCAAACCTGCAAACAAGAAAGCCTGGAAAAGTCAGCTAATTGTCAATAGAAAAAAGGTCTTTCAGTACCCAAAGATGAAAGGTAAGAAACCAAAATAAGACACCAAATGCACCCATCATGCCCATTAATAAAAAGTAATTTTTTCATACTGACCGGGAGGGAGAGATTGCTTCAACTTTTCAGCCTTCTCCGCGTCAAACACGCAAAGTGTGTACAGGTACTTGGAGCAACGGACCTTGAACTTCACAACATCCTTGCCCTTCTTGATTTTCACAGAACGTGCATCTTTCCTTCTTGCAGTGAGAAGGAAATCTTTAATCTCATGGATTTGCTTAGGCTGTGTATTGGAACAGATAACAGAAACAATTAGCGAAATAATTGACAAGGCAATCAAATAGATATGGTACAATATCTTACGCCTCTCAAGCATTCATTTTTTTTATAAGTACGCCTCTCAAGAATTCATTAGAGCAAGATGTATTAGTAAATATCGCCATGATCAAGATATAATTTAAATTTTAAAATCAAAGTTCTCTTTCAACTTCAAGATAATTTGACACTAAAATTATGACTTCTGTGGTTATGAGTAGAGAACATCCTAAGCCTTTAAGAAGGAAATTTTGATAAGAATGTAACCACAATTTAGAAAATTTAGAATCCAACTGAAATAAGGAAGATTTGAATTGTAGAATAAAATTCAAAGCATTAAGAGATAGGTGATGTCTTCTAAGTGAAAAACCACAATTTCAACCAATTAGAACGCTCCACTATGTCCAAACCTCAGAATAGGAAAAAAAGCTAATGCTATCCAGCAGATATATCTAGAAAGATGTAGTAGATAGCACTTGAACTTAACTTCAGATATCCCTGCATCTGCAGACTCTATTATACATTCATGCGAAGGGAAGTTACATATAAGAAAGAAAAACCTCTCTGTATCACTCATCAAGTTTCTTTTTACATTACCAAGCACCCATCTACATCTATCCAACAAAACAATACAGGGAAATAGAATTGATTAGTTGAAGGATGATGACACGAAAGTGCGAGGTAACACAAGAGCACAACACAAGCATGTGCCACTTCCCTCTTTGTCTTGTGCCTGTAACCACAGCACACAAAAGAAGAGCCCCATTGACCAACAAAGAAAGACAATGCGCTATCCTAGGAAGCCAACCCTCGTTCATACATCTGCAAGCATCCACCAACACATGCCTGCCTAAAAAAATTAAAACATCTATACAATTTTCCTATAGTACTCTGCTCATTGTAACAGCAATCCCTACATAATCCACTACTCCCACTATTTATTGTAATCTCCAGATAGAGACAAGGTATTCAGATTATCCCAAGAGAATATGTTACCATCTACCTAACGAAGAATTAAACCGGCTAATTTGTTAAGTTTATCTTGCTTATATCTAGACTTTCCTCTTTTTTTTCTTTTTCTTTTTTTCATAAAGATATTTTTGGAGCGTCTAAATCAATCACCATTTTTGTAGTTCAATTTATGAATTTTGAAAATTTGACCTCTGATCTATATCAATCCTAGCTATAGTATTTAAAACATAATCTAATTTTTTATTTTAACTGAAAGAAATTAATGGGTCTGAATCCCACACACAAAATCAGCATAACAAAGCTTCCAATAAAATAAACCCAAAACAATAACTACTAATCCCAACCAATACCCATGCTTTCATTTTCCACACTTCAAATAAAAAATCACAAAAAAAATAAAAAAAAATAAAATGAACATATCAAACCAAAAACAATATGATAACTGAAACATCATACAACACATGTTGTTATTATGACTGACAAAAAGAAGAGAAGATAGAGTAGAAAGATACCATGTTGCTGTGAAGTTGGGACTAGGGACGCCGAAATTGAAAACCCTAGTTCGGAGATGGAGATGGAGATGTTGAGGTTGAGGGAGGCAAATAAAGACACAACGATAGGTATATATAAGCTGGGCTATCTGTTTTTTTTTGCTTGGGTTGGGGTGGCTTTTCGTGGGCTGAGCTCAATTTGATACATGTGTCCGTATTAGGGTCCGTTTGTTAAAAACTTTTATGCGAAAAACCAATTAAAAACCCGATAAACGAAGAAAGTGAAGATGGTGTTCTTCGCACTACATAGATTGGTATCACAAAATATAACCATTAATGGGTCTATGAAACTCATCAAACATCATGAACACATTTTTTTTTTTTTTTTTTTTTTAATTTAGACAATTCAAAGATCGTTTCTTGAGCTCTAAAAGTAAAAATAAACATTTAGTTAGGAATTGAAATAGATATACGTCTTGCTAAAAAAAAGATAAAACTAAGCAACTATTTGGAATTGTATAATAGTTTATTGCTTATTTTTCCTATTATTACAGGTCCCATGTGAGTTACTTTTTTAGGTAAATTACAATTTACTCACTGTTGCTTACCTGTGGTTTGAAATTTGACACTTTACCCACTCCAGGTTAGCTTAGTTAGAGTTTCATAACCCATTTATGTTAAAAATAGGGCTAAATATGTAACTTGCGCAACTTTTATATCTCTCTCCTCCAAAAAAAAAAAAAAAAAATACAAGATTAAATAAGATTTAAAAATAACCTAGCAGAACACTTACATCATGGATTTTCAAATCACAGGTAGACAACTTAAATTTCAATCAAACCTCAGGTGGGTTAAGTGTTAAATTTCAAACCACAAGTAGACAACTTAAATTTCTGTTAAATCACAAGTGGGGTAAGTTGTAACTTGCCACTTTTTATAAATTTAAATTTTAACTTTTACTTATTTTTCCTTCTATTTGCAGATCCCATATGAGTTTCCTACTTATTTTATTTAACTTTTACCTTTTATCTGCAATACTTTCAATAAAAAGTTAGATAAACTATTCACAAACAGACACTTAAATCTCAATCTTAACTCCCAATAAAAGGATGGGTAAAATAAAGTTCACACCCCTGGGGTTTTGGATATTGCCAGCTAGATCCAAGGCTTTTCAAAATTGACTAACTTGTTCCCTAATCATTGTGAGAAAGAGGAGAAAATAAGTAACAATTTAGGGACCAAGTTGGTCAGTTTTGAAAAGGCTTCAATTTTGCTGGTATTAGCCCGAACCTTAGAGGTGTTACTGTATTTTACCCTAAAAGAATTTAATAGGAGGAAATAACTACCTCACATTGTCTAGACTCTAGTTTATACTATACTCTATTCTACTACAATCTCATTTATACTAACTAATATAAAAGAGGGTGTAGGGACTGGGTTTGAGCACCTCTATTGTTGAGTGAGTGGACTCAGGCCCAACTAGCCCAATACAATGAATTTGTAGAGAGCGGGTTCAAGAACTAGACCCTAGTGAGGGATACAACGGCTAGGCATGGTTGCATATGGATTGAATAGCATGAACATGGGTTAAAATGTGCAATGATGTTCCTCAGCCTTGCTCTCGGGAGCTTGAAGTCCTTATTACTTCTTTAGTGATTGGTTACAAAGGTTTCCGTGATGATACAAGTTGTTACAGTGTTTTATACTTCTAATTTTCTCATTTTTTTCGGTCCCCTCTCAAGAGGGATTTCTTACATTATATACCCCCTTTCAGTTGATCTTAGCCCTACATTTGTTGATCAAGCAAGTCACTACTTGAGTGCTTGTCCCATTAGCCGCCTTCCCACTTTTTCTGTGGGTTGCAGCAACCTGGGTTGCAGCAACCAAGGTTGCACTGTTCAGGGGTCATTTCCTCATTAATGCGGTCAAAACGTTAGTTGTGGGCATTTAATGTGGAGGTGACAGTTCATCCTGGTCTTACTCCTCCACCATGTTTCCATGGCTGACACGTTGTACTTGTTCTTTCTCTTTAGATGTTCTGGAAGGCTGCCTTTGGTGGCCCGTTACTTCCTCCTCCCATGGTCTTGGTTGGCCGAGGACAGGGTTGTCCTTGGCAATGTTCCCAGGCAATTTGGACTTTCACACTTCGTCCTCGGGTGTTTCTTCCTCCTCGACATGGGCCTTGGGTTTGGTATAAAGTGGGCCGGGGTTGCCAAATTCTCTGTCCCCACATAGGGTAACCAAAGTTTTAAATTTTATTTATTTATAAGAAAAACTCACTAAAAACAGATTTTAAAAAAATAAAAATTAATCAAAAGGCTTATTTAAAAAGTAAAGATAGAAAATTAAAATTTTTTTTTGTTTCATTGGATAATAAAGGATAGAATATGAGGGTTAACTTTTATCCTTAGATAATTTGTTACATTTCTATGTAACACATGTAGATTTTTTTTTTTTTTTTTTTTTAAAGTAAAATTTAAGTACATTGCCTTATGTACAAAACATTAGATTTCCTAATTAAATTCAAACACATGGTTGCATTGACTATTAAAACATAAATAGTTTTATTTTTTCCACAAAAATAAATAAATTCAAAACAATCAAGTATTTAAATTCAATTTGAGAACCTAAATATATTGTATCTAAATTTTATCCATAAAAAAATATGTTGATTTGTGGAAAAGACAAATAGTAAGGCCAAAAATTGTCATCATAGAAAGAGATACCTTCTAAAGATCATGGTTTTCTTAGTTGTGTCTCTGCCATGTCCAAAATAATATATACATATATACATACTTTTTCCTCTTCACACGCTATAGACATGCAATTATGTCCACGACATATTCTGTGTCCGACATAGACACAGGAGATTTTGCTATGTCCTTGCATTTGAGCTTTATTTACATGCTTCCCTATTGGTCAGTTAAAACTATCTTATTAGTCTATTGAAGACCCATAATTGACCCCAAAAGTTTGGGGATTAATACTTTGTTGTTGTTGATGCATAATTTATATGCTTCAACCAATTGGTGCATCAAAGAATGAAGATCCAGAATATCAATTGGTGTTGTTTCCCTGAGAACTAAATCATTTAATAATAACATAATATTCTATAACTACAAATAAATTAAACATCTAGATAGTATCTTTTTTATTCTGTTTGGCTAATTTAGAATAGTGTCATTGACAATAAAAAAATAATATTATTTGCAAGTTCTTAAAAAAGAAAAGTTGTATTCTAATGCTTTTAATACCAACACACTTTAATGTTTTTCTTCCCCAAATTCCGTTGTACTGCCCAGTAGATCACATGCACGCTGCTCACACTCCAGCTTACCCCACCTTGCATCAACTCGTTCACATGGGAATACCAGTTTGCCAAGGCTGTAGTAATCACCCTTATATTAGCTCTAACAAGTTTAAGAAGAAACATTTCTACTAGGGAGCCAAAATAAACAAGATTAAGAAGGTATTCAATGTAATTAAATTTTCTGGTTTCCAAGACTTCTAATGTCAAATTGCATCTACATTTCAGATGACAGTGAAATGTTCATACAGTCAGCAAGTTCTGCAGCGATATTTCAGATACTAACATGTGTCTTCTCAGAAACTAGCATGATCTGTTGCATGCTGGGCAACTTGGAATATATGATTGTTCATCCAGCAATGTACTAGTTTGGTTGTATGTAAAATGAGAAGGGGTCCTATTTGTTGTTAATATGTACATATATAGCACTACAAAGGGGGCAATCACCCTAAGAGAATCTGAAACAATGGCATTTCTAGCAATTTCCCATGGATTCTATTTCATCGTTATGATGACTCCCAAATTTTATGAAAACACATTCAAGTTGACGAACATATCTGTTATATACCACAGAAGATGCAAATGGTTCATTCAAATTCCTACATACAAACTGGACTTTTCCACTCCCAACATAACTATATATGCTCTATGGTATTGTTTCAGACCTACCTACATCCCCAGCAAAGGAATACAATCAATCAAGGCGGCCCACTGACAAAACAGTGTCAAAACTATGAGCAATTTGGTCATAAATAATGGAGTAGGGAATTTGAATTTGACTAAATATTTGAACAATTACCTTCTGTTGACAACATTATGCACATGACATAGCCATTGGGAAAATTCAGCATGAGATCCAGCCTGTACAGGATTTGCTCTGTCATATATGTACCAAAGATGCACCCACAAGTTAGAAATTATATAAATGGAGCGTAAGTGCATAAGCATATAGTTTATTTAGAATGGAGCATAAGTGCATAAGCATAACTTTATATAAAAAAATGATGAGCAAATGTGAGATGACCTCCCAAGTCCCATTATAAAAGGAGAGATATGTTATTTTTTATAGCAGCATGCAGCAGACAAAATGTCAAAAACTACACACTTGGTGGGTCTTGAACCCATAACCTCACTCTCCCATTGCTCTTACAAGGGGAGGAGGTGACATTTAAGCTAGAGATCATTGGCATTGAAATGGCTTAATTTCACTCCAACTAGTCCCCAAGGGATTCCAAAATCTTTGATCCAAATAGGAATGGGAGACTTGCCTATCACACCTACACCCCCCCCCCCCCCTACCCCTCTGTATTTACTATTTGCCCTTTTTTTAATGGTCAAAACTTCCACATAGCTTGGATATGGCAAAAACTAAAAGGGTGTAGTCACGGAGATCACCCCTGAGGACATTGTGGTGCGGACACAAGGTACAAGCCCCCAATTATACGCACGTATAGGAGGAAGAGCAAAAAGAAGACAGCCCAACCTATGGCCTTATGGATGGAGCCTATTAGTTATTGGGCTTGAGATTAAGCAAGCCCGAGCATTTAATAATTAGGGTTTCTTTATGCATTTTATTGTTAGCTATTTTAGCACTTTTTCTGATTATTGTAAGACAGCTTTTGGAGAATTATTAAAAACATGTGTTTTCTTTACATTGGTGCTGACTCCAGTTTTGCTTGGTGCTGACTCCTAGGGTTTATCTTTTTGTTCTATTGTTAGTGTGGTTGTCCTACGTCACATTGATTTGACCCAAAGCATCACAAGTATGAATGATATTCTATGTTACATAGATCATTATGATGTGCATAGCATTTACATATCTACAAGCATTCACGTGCATGCACAGACGATTACTTTAAGATTTGAAGAAATGACAGGTTAAGGATGTGTTGCTTGATAATTACTCTATATAGAACTCCTTTCACAACTCCGTTCTTGTTTTGCAATGATGTATTACCATTTGTGTCCTAAGATACAATCGGGGAACATACAGGAACATCACTCAAATGGACCCTCCAAAGCACATCCTTAGACTCATGTTCAGTTGGCTTAAACCAGATGTCTAAGCTTAAGTACAGTGGTAGACCACAGGCCATAAAAGCTGCTAATATAATGTCATTCCTCTTAACAAGCGATAGCAGTTTAAAATTATATAGTCCCAGCTGCAGAAAGGATTGGCAAGTTAGTTAGAAAAGATGGATTGTTGACAATGAACATGCTAATAATTGAATCTGAAACGGGTGTATTAGTAAATATCCATGGGTTAACTAAAAATCTTTAGCTCAGTTTTTATTGTTCCATTTTTTTTTTCTTTTGCAAAAATTAAGCATTAAATAAATGGTAAGAAGTTGAATTGCTATGTACAAACTATCAATCCAGATATGCAGAAAGTATAACACACAAAATTACAATAAAAAAATAGCTCAGATGAAAAATTACATAGCTGCAGGGCGTAGAGAATAATGTACCTCAGAACTTCTTTAAAGTGATCTGCACACTCCTTGCAAGGGTACATTCGAGATAATATTGCCATCTGCTTGACAAATGTGATCCTGTTAGTTGCTAACGCTAGTCAACAAGGACAACAAATACAACTATGACACTTCATAAATAAATTAAAAGAATATGGATGTTTTATACTACTATTACAACAACAACAAAAACTAAGCCTTAGTTCCAAAACTTCGGGGTCGGTTATGAATTCTAAATAGACTAATTAGGGTCAGACACATGTAATTTTTTTTTAATTACAAAATAAAAATAAAAACTTTTTATTTTTATTTTTAAAAGACGTGATTACTGGTTCCATTAGTATGCCAATCACAATTCCAGTGCAGTATCCACTAATTCGCCAAACTTTCTGATGCAGAATAGTGATCACCTCAGTCTATCTACTACCTTCACTTCAGCTCAGCCATACCAACTATTTTGGCCAAAAGCCATAACTTCTTACTATCTAAACTAAGTAGGATGTCAACTCGTGGGCCCATCCATTATCATAATAGTAGCCCACATTTCAACACGCCACAAACATCCTGCACAGTCCTCTAGGTTCATAACCCTTAAAAATAAAAGATAAACGGAACTGTGGGGGGTCAAAAGATTTAAAACAGTAGGAAAGAATGGAAGAGTGATAAAGGGGGATAAATATACCAAGTGCAGATACAGGCAGCATTACCATACCCAGTAACCAGTCTCTTGCTCTCCATTAGGGAATCCGATCTCCAAAAATGCTCCTCAAAAGGCAGGTCGGATAGTGAGATAGGGTCATGGTCGCATTATTTGCACCCCCAACCATCCGGCCTAGCATTAAATGGGTTGTGACTTGTCCCCCAGGCGGGAATTCCAAAAGCCCACGTGGGCACACATTTCAGTGCACAACAACAAGATAAGCATCTGATCAGAAAACGTGGGAATTACAAGTATAAAACTATAAATACCCCATCCCCCATTTCACACAGATATGAAATCTCACCGCAAACACTTTAACCAACAATCCAAGTCCAATTATTCTAACTTAATCATTAGAGTGCTTACTAGCGACAACAAGGGGCCACCATGATCACTGTGGTATCTGTTGGTGTGCAGGCAATCACTGGAGCCATCCTCCTCTTTTGTAAGAGACCTACCATATTCACCCACTTACAATTAACCAACCACCTACGGGAACCTAAATTGACCCAAACTAGAAACAGATACTTGAACTACATGGATTCAATCCAAAAAGAGTAACATTCTGAGCTTCTTAGATATGGTGTATATTTTTTTTTTCTTTATCAACAAAATGAAAGGTAAAACAATCTTCTGAAGTCGGTTCACAGTCATCAATCACATTTAATAGTCACTCAAGCCACACTTAATCTACAGCCTCCTATTGAGGACCTTAAATATTGCTTAATTTTCTGTAGGCATCTAGGTTTCTTCTGGAAAGACAATGTACCAGTACAGGATCAATTAAATTTTTTTTTTTTTTCAGAATTAATAAAGATACCATGAATATAGCATACAGACGAAACAACCAAAATGTCCACACTGCATTGAACGTTTTCTCTGTCAAGGACAACAATCTTAGCATATTAATTTCCATAAGAAATGGAGAATTCTTTTTAAACCAAAAGAAGCAGAAAATATTGGTGATTAGCCTCAGGGTCAGCCACCTAAGGCTGATATCGGGTTAAGTTGAGTCAATGATTGCCCTTATATCCTCAGAGCTGTTCATGCTGCAGCCCTGCCTTTTGGTGTATATAAGTTTATAGCTAGGAAGCACGGGTGCAGATTTGGGTTCGGGTGTGGGTGCGGTGCAACGACACGGCAATTTTTGAAAAAGTAGGACACAGTGTGACGGGATACGTTTATTAATTAATTATTAAATATATTTTTATTTTTATTTTCTATATATTGTTAAGCATTTTTTTTTTCATATAATGGTAAACATATACTAATTTAAGAGTAATAGTAGATAATAAAGAGAATTGAGATGATTTTAGGGTTTTTCCTTTAATGTCTGCTGGCAAAACGGTGTGTTTTGATCTAATATTTTACTCTTTTTTTTTTTAAACAAGAATTTCGGCCCATATCGGACCAATTCAGGTCTTGTTTCAGACCAAATCCAAAATATATATATATATATATATCGTCCATGGACGTGCATGCAGCCGCGTCCACAGCCACACGGTGCATCCGTGCGAATTGGACTCGGGTGTGCTGGCCAAATCGGCGCACCCATGCTTCCCAGGTTTATAGACAACAAAATTGAGCTTTACACAAAGAAGAGTTCTATCCAGATACTTCCTTCCATTGGAACCATAGTCATATTTGGCTAATCTAGTGTTTTGAAAAACCTAGATCAGTCTTTTTCATGTCTACTATGAAATTCAGGTTAAACCAGCTAATATCCAACTTAAACCACACCTATGACTTGACAAACTGTTTAATGTCACTTAGAATGTCAGCATACCTTTATCATTCAAATAAATATTCCGCATGAACATTACTTTCCTGAAATCCTTCAAGAAAGTCCATTAGGTTCTAATAAACATCATAACCTAGAATCACTGCAAATTGTTTCTTCCAGGCTTCTTCCCATCATTAACCACATAATTGAAAATCAACAGTAAACTAAACAGTGGCACAGGTTGAAGAGAAATTATAAGCAGCTTTCAATTATCAATGTAAACAGCCAATTGACAAATGAATGAAAATATCAGAACAGATCACACAAAGAGGGCCAGAGTAACATACTAATTCTTTTACATCCTTCTTCTGTTGCCTTGTTGGATTATCCGGATACTGAGAAGATCAAAAGCTCTTTATTAATAATAGAAAGACAGTTTTGTTGTTGTGGCTGCATGAGAAAGTGTAAAGAAGCATTATGAACTTCCACATATGCTTTACTTTTTGTATATTAGAGACAAATCTTTAGACAACAATGGGATGTTGAGGTTTCCTATGAGGTGATACCAAAGAGTAACAATCTCGTTCTTTTTTTTTTTTGGGAGGGGGGGGGGGGGGGGGGGGGTTTATCTAGGTCAATAAAGAATGAAAGATTCAGAGAAAGTTTCCCCAGAATGAAAGCAAGATGCATTTGGGAAAATGCTTTTTAGAAATCTATGGGGAGGAATAAATAAGGTAATAAATTGACATTGACTATTGTCTCTCTCACCGAAAAAGAAGACTCATTTTTCTTCCAGCAGGTCATATTAACCCAAAATATAAATAATTTTTTCAGAAATGAAAAACACATATCCTCTAGAGTTGTGAATTCAAGAAGCATAAGTGCATAACCAACCAGGGGGAGGGGATGATGCAAAATCATCAAGCAATGGAAATGAGAACACCTGAGCAGCAAGGGTGTGAAGAAAAGTCCATGTGGCCCTTCCAAGATCTTCTTTAGTTACAGGTGAAGCAGATTTTCCCTGAAAGAGACAGGTTTTAGAATTGAATCAATCATGCCATTTTATCACATAAATTGGTACATAAATTTTTTTTGTTAATCAATTGGTACATAAATTATAATTCAATAAGTTGATATAAATCCCAAGAAATATATATTTTTTGATGGGTAATAAAAATTCTATCAAAAAGAGACTACTTCATACAAAAAAGGCATGAAGTAGCCTAAAGAATTACAAAAGATACAAAAGACTATGTACAAAGATATAGAGACTCAATAAACATAGGAATGGAATCTCTTTTCTTGAGTCCCTAAGAACGTGCCCAATCAAAAAAAGTAACAACAAAATAGGCTAAGAGCTGGTCCCTTGTCTTCTCCATGTCAAACATTCGCCTTTTCCTCTCTTGTCAAATAATCCACATCAAACACAACGGAACCAAATTCCAAAGTCTCAACAAAATATGTAGTCGAAATGCAACTTACGAAGAAGAAACCCGTATTTCGTTTTTAAATTTATCCAACAGGATAGAAACTCACATACTAGTGATGAGTGGAGAGTATGGATCTCACTGGATCACCCTCTATACACATGGTTACTTCAGAAGTACTTAAAACCCTCCATGAAAAATCCTATGTTCTCACCCATTCAATTAGGATCTGTTAGAATGATGAAACGATCAGTCCAAAAGACACTCTTCCATGCAATTTAAATGGGTCAATTCAACATTTGGCAACAGACTGGCATAGTAGCATGTAATGGATGCATATATTCCCCACTAACCACATCCCCAGCTGAAAAGTCTAAAGTAATTGATAACATTGGCTAAGCAAACCCAATAAATATCAATGCACTCACAATACATACAACAAAACCCAGTCTTTACAATTACAAGATACACCAATGACCAATCAAGCAGAACATATAACATGGCTACAAAAATTATAAAATAAAGACCCACATGCAATAAGATACAAAAATCACAATGAAATATTCAGCTCAGACTTTCGTCAAACAGTTACTGAGCTTCAACTCCATGGTTCAGAAAAAAAACAAATAATTAAACCATAAGCACCAAAGTTTCGAATAAAATTCAAACACAAAGCGTATAAGTTAGTGTAGAGGAGAAGAAAACAAATGTGTACCTTATCGAGAATGTGTTTGGGTTGGAGAGAGGCAGCAGAGTCAGTGTTTGATGGGTTTACTTTGGATTTGGATGGGGAAGATAAAGACAAGAGAGGGTTTATGGTAGTGGGTGATGGGTGGTGAGGTTGGCCTATGAGATTGGAGAGATGGGTTTGGACGGAGTTTGAGATTTTCTCAAAGGTTTGGAACAGAGCCTGCAATGGATTCTCGGACATTCTTGACAGAGCGGGAAAGACAGCAGAAGATGGAAGGTTTGGGATTTTATTAAAAAATAAGGGATTTTTTAGAAAACAACTACAAAACCCAAACAATATTATTAGTTAGGCAACGTTTCAAACATATTGCATTTCTAACAATTCGACTTCAGAAGAGTCGATTTTACTGTTCATATTGCCTATTCCTCGCGCCACGTAGCTCAATAAATCGACTTCAGGTAAGTCGATATGTTTGTGTAGAAATCGACTCTACTGGAGTCGTTTTCTATACATAGAAACCGACTCCACTGAAGTTGGTTTCTATACAAAGAAAACGACTCCAGTGGAGTCGATTTCTTTGTATAGAAATCGAATGCTCCACACAAACATTTGCGGCAGTGTTGCTGATTTTTCAGAGGTGCGACGAACCCCAACACCGACGAGCAAACCCAGGCGCAACCCAGCAAACGAAGAAAAGGCTACACGAAAAAATCGGATCGGATCGGATCGGCGCCTGGAGTTTGTTCTTCGTTTGCTGGGTTCGTTCTTTGTTCTTCGTGCTTCGCCGTCGGTGTTGCTGGGTTCGTCGGGGTTTGGTGAAATCGGCGCCTGGGTTCGTCGGCGCCTGCGTTCGTCGTTTGCTGGGTGTGTGTTGCTGGGTTCGTTTGCTGCGTTCGTGCTTTGTTCTTCGTTCTTCTGTCGTCCTTCGTTCTTCTTTGTTCTTCGTTCTTCGTTCTTCTGGGTTCGTTCTTCTGCGTTTGTTCTTCGTTCTTCGTTTTTGGGCAAATCGACTCCACTGGAGTCGATTTCTATGAATAAAAAATGAGTGCAAAGGACTCGATTTATTGAGCTACGTGGCGCGAGGAATAGGCGATATGAACAGTAAAATCGACTCCTCTGAAGTCGAATTGTTAGAAATGCAATATGTTTGAAACGTTGCCTAACTAATAATATTGTTTGGGTTTTGTAGTTATTTTCTTAAAAACCCCAAAAAATAACGATAAAACTCAAAAAATATTATTAGTTAAACAAGGTTTGGAATAAATTTCATTTCTTACCAATCGAGTTCAGAAGACTTGATTTTGCTCTGAGAGAATTGAGTTTGAGGTGTTGTTTGGATTTTGCCAAATTCATATCTTATATCTAAAAAAACTGAGTTTTGTTAACTCATATTCCAAAAACCGTGGGTCCCACATAGATGATGTTTGTTTGGCTTTTTTTCGGGATGTTAACTCAGTTAACAAAACTGAGATATTTGGGATTTGAGTTAAGAAATTTGGAAACAAGAAAAGGTTGTTTTCAAGTTAATGAGATATGAGTTTTGTGGCAATATTGTAATTTCCTTCACTAAATGGGACCCACTGCAGTGTCTTGTCTAATCACCTTGACTCTCTTTCTTTTTTCTTTTATTTTGGCTGAAACTCTCTTTCTTTTATTTTGGTTCTTTTTCTTTCTTTCTTTCTTCTCCTCACGTCTACTTCTCTGTTTCTTCTTTTCTTTCTTTTTTCTTTCTTCTTCTCTGACCCACTGCTCAGTTCTTTCTTTCTTATGAAATATGATTGCCATACCATATTTCTCTCTTCGCGTGACCGATTTTCTGTGAGACCGATCCAGGAAGAAGCATTTTGGCGGTGGAGAGGAAGAATTGAAAACAAAATTTCTGCCGTGACTATCTGTGAGTTGTGTATTTGTAGGTTCCAATTTGTGTTGTTGAGATCTTTGTAGGTTGTAATTGGTGTTTTTGAGGGTTGTGATTGTGGGTTTGTGGTGTTCTGTGTGTTGTTGAGGAAAAAAAGAAGAAGCTAAAGAATAAATTAAATCAAAGAAAAGGAAGATGGGTTTGTGGTTACTTTGTCTGTAGTGTTGTCGACGATGGATCTGCCATGAGAACTTGCTGGTGGTATGGTGGGTTTGTCAAGGGATGTGAGTTGATGATTTTTATGGGTTCGGGTTTGTGCTTTAGGAGAGTAAAACATAGCTGAAGGGGGAAGGGGAAATGAGGGAGGGATCTAATGCAGTGAAGGCAGGGGAAGTGAGGAGCAGAAAATGAGAGGCGGAGTGGAGACTATGCTGTGGTGTGTGGGTTTCTGAAGTTGGGGACAGAGTGTTTTGTTGTGGAAAGGCCGTGAAGAGGAGAGAAGGAGACAACGCGGGTAGGCTTTGGTGACCGTTCTGTACACCTGATATGCAATTGATTTTTGTGGGACCTAGTGAGTGACATAAATGTGAGTGTTGGAATTGAAAAACCCACTGAGATATTCTGCCCAAACGACCCACCAAACTATATTATAGAAATTGGGGTATTTTTGAGCGATGAGTGATGAGTGATAAGTTATCAGTGACGAGTGATAAGTTATCAGTGACGAGTGATAAAAATTGAGTGAAGAGTGGCGAGTGAACAAAAAAAATAAACCAAACAGGGCCTGAGACACTCGATTTCTAAGTGCAAACTTACTGGGCAAAATTAAGTGTAGAAAACTCGAATTATTAGAAACCAAATATATTTCAAACCTTACCTAACTAATAATATACTTTGAGTTTTATGGTTATTTTTTAATAAAATCCGAAGGTTTGAAAGTTGGAGATAAATTTGCAGTAAAATAAAATTTATAGCTATATTTATTTTTCAATCAATAATTGAATGATACTATGAATTACTATAAATTTTATATTTTATTACATAACTGTACCTTTAAATTTTATTACAAATTTTTTACAAATTGATGAGAATTGTACTTGCAATGAAAGTTTTAAGACCTTGATTAGGTAAATTACAAGGAACTGAAAACTGATTTTTATGCTTATGCAAGTTAGAAGCAGCATCCACAGCAGTGGATCTATAATTTTAGCTATTTAGCATCACTAAAAGTTACTTTATCTATTTTAGCTACACACATGCTACAGCAGTGGATCTATTTTAGCTTTTAACACAATAAAATAATATAAACATCACAATAAAATAATATATTCTCTACACTAAAATAATATACCCTCTACAATAAAATAATATATCCTACTCCAAAAAATAAAATTCACAGCACCACCCACAACTTCCTCTGCCATCGGCCACAGCCACAACCACCACCACCATTACCGGCCACAACCACCAGGCAACCACAACACAACATAGAGAGAGAGAGAAAAAAAAAAAAAAACAACCACGGCGGCTGGGAAGGCGTGGGGTGAGGCGATCGCGGCTGGGAAGGCGTGGGGTGAGACGATCGGCGCTTGGGACGGCGTGGCTGAGGCGATCGGCGGCGTGAGATGAGATGAGATGAGATGAGGCAATCGGCGGCGTGAGGCGATCGGAGAGACTGACTGAGAGAGAGAGATGAGAGAGTTTTGAGAGAGAGATGAGATATGAGAGAGAATTTTTATTATTTTATTCAACCGGCCGAATAAAATTTTTTTTTTTTTTTTTTTTTTTTGCTTCAGCTACAGTGCACATCTATTTATAGATGTGCACTGTAGCTGAACATCTAAAATTTTTAGATTTGCCACCACTGCTGCAGCGTGAGTTTTGTGTTTGTGGAGCTAAATTTTAGCAATATAGCAATATAGCTCCACTGCTGCGAATGCTCTTATAATGGTTAATCATTAACTTAGTATGAATTATTTCAAGTAATATTATAAATTTTACTACATAAATCTTATAAATTTATTTTTAAATTTTTAAATACAACACAAAAAAGTGACAAAAAAAATATTTTTCAAAATATTTTTTTTGAATAAACAGTAATACTTATTAGAACACACACGAAAATAATAATAGTGTTTTAAATTGGGTTTATAATACATTACATAATTAAAATATAACTACAAATGTTTTGTAGTTGTAGACTGATGTAAATTATTGATGTAATACCTATCACAAGAGTTGTCATATCATGCCTCTTTCATTTAAAAAAGAAAATCATATCAATTGGTAAGTCTTTTTATTGTAAATTCGATAATAATTTTAAAAAAATTCAGTTATTTTTGAAATAGAACACAGAGAAAAGATTTTATCTAGTTTAATTAAAATTTAAACATGAGTTTTAAGATAAATTCTAGGAGGTTACAATTCACAATAGAAATACAAAATTACTTTGAAAAAAATTAAATAAATTCAAGTATAAAATTTCATAACCAAAAGCTAGATTTAGAATTGATTAAAAATAAAATTTCTTTGGTTGCCAATTTTTTTTTTTTTTTTAGTTTCTCTCTATTTATTTTATTTTTATTTAGTCTCTATGTATGGAACAAAAGTTAAAACATAGGCAGTTATAAAAAAGGAGCAAATAATTTCACCTTTGGTTTGAATAATTTCACCATTCTCAAATACAGGAGGGAATAATATTATGTCTTTTTTTTTTTTTTTTGAAAGGAAAAATACATGTCCAATTTATAAGGTAATCTTTTTTTTTTTTTTTTGAGGATTAATTTTATGGTCATTAATTTTAAACAAGATATAAATTGGGGGGGGGGGGGGACTATCTATATTAGGATTCTTTGAAGTTCTTATAGCAACTTCAGGACTAAATTCTTTAACTTCATTATGAATAAAGTGAATTGATTTTTTTTTTTTTTTTGATAATAAGATGAATTAAATTTTGTCATGTTAAAATATGATTGATATGATTTTTTTTTAATTTTTTATTGCGTAGACTAAAATAAAAGGAAAAATTTATGATTAAAAAATATGATATATGTCAAACTAAATAAATTATTACTATTCTTTGTGTTTAAAATAAAATTCAATTGAGGATAATTTTGGAAGTAAATTTCCAATTGTTAGTGTTTATTATAATTCTTAGCTCAATTCACACGTCCAAATGTTTTCAACATTCACTGTTAAAGTCTCTCCTAATCAAATTAAAAAAAAAAAAAAAAACTATTATTCATTTTTTTATATAGAAAATATGATTCTTTTGTTTGTATTCATTTTACATTATCCGTATAAATTTATATAGGCAGTCTGACACCATTCATTTGTATTTAGTTTTTTTATTTTTTATTTACGTATATGAGAATAAAGGAAGAAATGACAGTGGTGATTGTGTGTGAAGAATTAGGTATTAAAAAAATCAAGAAAAATTTATATTTCAATAAAATATAATATAAAATAGATAGTTGATGTGTAGTTTTTTTTTTTTAAATGTATATAAAATAAAATATATATAAATTCTTATACTAAAATAGACTACAATTTTTGCACCGATAATCTAAGTCTCTAACTAACTAACATTTCTCCAAAAAAAAGAAAAAAAAAGAAAAGAAGTCTCTAACTAATTATTTTTGGAGTGAAAAGATAGAAAAGTCTCTTAACTATTAATCGCATGGTGATGGTGTGACTAAGAGCATCCCAGTGAGGTTGCTAAATTGACAAAAAAATCAATTTAGCAACCAATTCTCCAAAATTATGGCTACAGCAAAGCAGTTAAACTTAAAAAAAATATATATATATATATATATATATATTTTTTAATGTAGAGGGTTAAAAAATAATATTTTAATATATTAATGGTTGTGGCGGTTGGTTATTAAACTTAAAAAAAAATAACATTTTAATGTAGAGTGTTAAAAAATAATATTTTCATATATTAATGGTTGTGGTTGTTGGTTATTGTGTTACTTATATTATTTTAATGTGTTGAATGTTAATATAAAACCTTTGTTGTAGGATGTATTATAAAGTAAGTTGTTAAAACTTAAAATAGATAAACTAGTGTTTTGAGTTGTTAAAAGCTAAGAGCTAACGGCCTGTTTATTACCGTTATTTAAACAATATTATACATTTTTTTATACACTTTTTCACGAATACATATTTCTAAAAAATACAAATAATATTTATAGACTTTTCTTACTAAACTCCCTAAATTTTTTAGACGCGTGAATGGTCTAAAATAGCCATGACAAATGCGTGATTAGTGTAGTGTACGTGCGAATCTAATGTTGCACGCAATCTCATGACAAAAGCTGGCCGCCTATTTTGTACAAAGTATCTCCAGTGTCCACCTATCCCCACGTGACGGTGACGGGGTGTGTAAATGTAATAATAAGTAATCACACAAAAGTCACAACTTTGATTTTTCTCGCAAATGTGACACCAATGGATCTCACATTTGTGCGCAGAATCAATGCCTTTGTCCTTGTATTCCACGTTCTCTGAGAAGTAAGGATAGGATAGAATCATAGAAGAGAGAGAGAGAGAGAGAGGGAGAGAGTTTTTGGAGCAAAGATTCAGAGACAGACGAACCATGAATACCCACTTTGAAAACAGGTAGTTTCCGAAAACTGAAATCCATTTTGTGCTTCATTTTTGATCATTTGGTTGATGGGTATTAAGGAATTAGCTTCATAACCCCAAAAGATCTGATTTTTATGCATAACCCAGTTGACTAAAAGTCGTGTTAAACTTCTTGGTGGTTCTAAGTTCTGTTCTCTCTCTCTCTGTGTGGATGGGTGAAGAGGGAATGGTCAGTGATGACAACAATACTGCTGTGAAAAAAAATCCAAAACTTACAGTGCTGCCTCTTATAGCTCTAATTTTCTATGAGGTTTCTGGGGGTCCTTTTGGAGTAGAGGATTCAGTCAAGGCTGGAGGAGGCCCTCTTTTGTCTTTGCTTGGTTTCTTAATATTCCCTTTAATTTGGAGCATTCCTGAAGCTTTAGTGACAGCTGAGCTTTCCACAAGCTTCCCTGAAAATGGTGGATATGTTATTTGGATATCATCAGCTTTTGGGCCTTTCTGGGGGTTCCAAGAGGGATTTTGGAAATGGTTTAGTGGGGTTATGGACAATGCTCTTTACCCAGTTTTGTTCCTCGATTACTTGAAGCATTCATTTCCAATTTTCAACCAATTGGCTGCAAGAATTCCAGCTCTATTAGGAATTACAGTTTCATTGACTTATTTGAATTATAGAGGCCTGCACATTGTTGGGTTTTCTGCAGTTACCCTTGCTGCTTTCTCTCTTTGCCCATTCGTGGTGATGGGTATTCTTTCGATTCCCCGAATAAGGCCTAAGCAGTGGCTAGTTGTAGATTTTAAAAAGTTGGATTGGAGGGGATACTTCAATAGTATGTTTTGGAATTTGAATTATTGGGATAAGGCAAGTACTCTTGCAGGTGAGGTGGAAAATCCGAGCAAGACGTTTCCAAAGGCGCTTTTTGGGGCTGTGGTTTTGGTGGTTTTATCGTATTTGATTCCACTACTTGCAGGAACAGGTGCTACAAATTCTGCACCTAGTGAGTGGAGTGATGGTTATTTTGCAGAAGTTGGGATGTTGATAGGTGGCTACTGGCTCAAGTGGTGGATACAAGTAGCTGCTGCAATGTCTAACATGGGCTTGTTTGAAGCAGAAATGAGTGGTGATGCCTTCCAACTTCTTGGGATGAGCGAGATGGGAATGCTTCCAGCTATATTTGCTTCAAGGTCAGCCATTTTGTCTTCTTTGCTTTCTTTGAGACTGTTTGCTGTTTCCTTTTGTATGTGGAATTTAAAATTTTGTAAGCAACTTTTGGGAAAAATGACCTCTTGCTGCCTATTTAATTTACTTCTAAGATAAAAAGTAAAAGCTAACCGCATAGTGCTTAACTGCTTATCTCCTAGCCCTTTCAAGTGATCAGTTCTATTTTAGAATCCAAAGTGGACCTTATTCTACCCCACCGCTGCCCAACAATCATATGATTCATGATTCTTTAAAGCATGACTTAAACTATGAATTTAATCTATGAGACAATCATGTGATTCTGATTTGAAGTCTTCTTCCATATTTTTGCTACCAATGTCCTGTACATGAAACTATCGTTTGGATGGAAAGGAAAAAGAAGGAAAAAAAAAAACACACTGTAATGAGCTATTTTATGACAATCCTCTTTTAATTTCCTTGTAGATCAAAGTATGGGACGCCCACCATTAGCATTTTGTGCTCTGCTACTGGAGTTATCTTCTTGTCGTGGATGAGTTTTCAGGAAATCTTGGAATTTCTTAATTTCTTATATGCTATAGGAATGCTTCTTGAGTTTGCTGCTTTTATAAAATTGAGAATAAAAAAGCCAGATCTTCATAGACCTTATAAAGTTCCATTGGGAACATTTGGGGTGACAATGCTTTGCTTGCCTCCTGCATTGATGCTTGTTCTTGTTATGTGCTTGGCCTCTTTGAAGACATTTTTAGTCAGTGGTGCAGTAATAATCATAGGGTTTTTACTGTATCCTACTTTAGTTCATGCAAAGGATAGGAAATGGACACAATTTGATGCAGAACAACCTCCCTTTATTATTAATAACTCTATGGAAGACCATTTAGATGAGTCACACTCACAACTGCATCAAGAAGTTCAAGATGAGGCTTCGGTTGGTCTTCTTTCAAACTTGTCAAATACTACGACAAAACAAGAATCATCTGAAATTTTATTGGAAGAAGACTTGAAATCAGACTAGGAGGTGACAACCTTGGCGTACTTATGTACTATGGGTATAGGTAACTTAACTTTCACAGGTTCACTGATTTATAGAAGAATGTATTGTTCATGTTGCTTACAAATCATTATTCTAGTAAATGCAACAATTTGTAAAAGTATTTGTGGTCTTGGTAAATAAATCTATCTAGGCAAACTTACTGCATTTTTTAGGGAATCAAATCTATAATGGTTCATTTGGATTTGGATGGAAGTATTTAAATAGAATGATCTAAATTTTAGTTTTTAGTTTGTCCATTTGTTACAACTTATTTTTCAGCTTTTCAAAAATGGGTGTTTGATAAGGCTGTGTATCTTGAAAAAAGTGAAGTTTAAAAACCTGTATATATTTTTTTTCATTGAAGAAATTCATGAATGGATTCAAGCCTTAATATGTAGATTTGTAATGATTTTTGTCTTTTAACTTAAAAAATGTAGAAAATTGTAAGTTTGTTGCATTCAGCACAGCCCTTTCAAGCACAATTTTAAAAGGTACTTCTGTGACATTTTGGATATATGTTGAATTGTTTATTGAGTTTTACATCAACTGTATTAGATCGATTTGGGTTATGTGGATGATTATAACTGTTACTAGTCTTTTTAAGCATAGTGTAGATGTGGCTAACTTATCCTCAAACATTGTGATAGCTTAGGTTAATCTGGGTTATACATTTTTCAATTATAATAAATCCTTTTGGAGTTCAGTTAGCTGCATCCCCTGGTCATGTCAAATTCAGTAAGACATGGCTAGCTATATGGAGGAGGTCTTGCTTTCAAGAGCAACACGATCTCATTTTTTGTTCTCCTAAATTGCAAACCAATTTAGTGTTTGTTTGGCAAATATTTTTGCCAATTTATTTTTTCTACTATTCATGGGTTTTACTACACTTTTTGGTATTATTTATGAGTTCTACTGTACTATTTCAGCTAACTTTTACCTTTATTTACAGTACTTTTAACATAAAGTTTTCAATTTCAACAAAATAAGCGAATTCCAAATGGACCCTTAAGTCTCCTTTTCATTTGGGAACTTCTTCAAATAAAATTTTTGTGGTTTTATTGCTCTTCTTATGATCAACTAATTATATTAACTTTGTGGACTTGTGATCATTTGTAACTCTTTACTGGGTATCCCAAAAAAAAAAAAAAAAAAAAAAAAAGAAAAGAAAATTCAACTAATGGTCATCACTTTAATAATTTCTACGTGTTTAGTTAGAAAAGGGCCATAGAGTGTCCTCAATTATACATTATCATCTTGCATTCGTGCTTATTCCTGAGATACTTGTACCGATCTCTATTAGGAAATTGCCAATTCTTAATTCTTAACTATCAATTATTCAAGGGAAACAAAAAACAGAGGGGAGAAACGATTTTTATGCTCGTGCAAGTTCAAGGCCTATAATGGTTAATCATTAATATAACATGAATTATTTCAAATGATATTACAAATTTTACTACATAAATCTTACAAAAGGATTTATTAATTTTTTTTAAATACAACACAAAAAAGGTGACTAAAACATTTATTTATTATATTGTTGATATAACATCAATCACATTAACTAATTGCTATTCTTTTAAACCTATCAAAAAAAACACCAATCACATTAATTATCATATCATACCTGCTTTCATATATATATTTTTTAAATTTTAAAAATGAGCATATACTTTGTAAGCCATTTATAGTAAAATACTACAAATAGTTTAAAATTATCCATTTATTTTTGAAGGAGAACACATAGAAGGGAATTTATCTAGTTTAAATTTTAAACATATGTTTTAAAGCTAAATTCTAATTTTGTTTGAGCTTGAAATTGAAATAGAGCCAAATTTTATTCTTATTTGCCTCCTTAGCAACCCTATTTCAGATAAAATAAATTAAAAAAATTCAAATTACATCGGGGTATATCACACAATAGATATACAAAATTACTTTGAGAAAAAATAAAATAAAATTCAAGTGTAAAATTTCGTAGTCTCTCTTTGTAGGGAACAAAAGTTAGAACACAAGACAGTTATAAAAAGGAGCAAACAAACAGGCCCTTAAATAGTTCACATAACAAGCTTCACCAATCGCACGTGTGGTCTAACACAAAAGGCCCAACTAGCCCTTAGATCTTAATCTCTGTTTGGTCTTTAAGTGTTTACCTTTCGCAGACTCAGAAATATAGAGACAAAACATCGATCACCCAAAAACGAAAACTATTCCCTATTGGGGCAAAACCACAAAAAACCCAATTTAAAAAAATAATTAAAAAAAAGAAAAAAGAAAAAAGAAAAAATCGAATTCGAGTCCAGAGCCAATTCAACGTTCTCGTCCTTGTTCAGGTGCGTATCTCAATCTACGTTGTTTCAATGCTCAATTCGCTTTTTGGGTTTTCAATTCTGATTGAAATATCAAATAGGTTTCTTTTACTTTTGAAAAATCGATGCTAAATTTATCAAATTTGTTCAATTTCAGCCAATTGAATAAGTTTGATTGAATCATAGAGTAATTTGATTGTTTGGGTATTTTTTAAATTTTATTTTTGTTGTTGTAAGTAACAATGTTTTGTTTGTGTGTACAAGTTTGTTTCTGTCTCTAGAATGTTGCTAATTTTGTTAGGAGCTGAATTTTTTTGATGGGTCTTGTTCTTTTTTTGTTTTAGATATTAAAAAAAAAAAAAAAAACACAGAATTATAGGTTGTAATTGTTTTCTGATGTGTTTTTTATTTTATTTTATTTGTGAATATACAGATGGGAACTTTGTTGGGGAATTAGGGTTTTAGGTTTTGAATTGAAGACAGTGTGTTTTGTCATCTGGGTTTTTCTGGAGAATTGAAAATTGTGTGTGGAATTGAGGAGTTTTTTTATGGGAAAAATGTTGCCCAATCAAAACTTTTACAGAATTGACACCGCAGAGCTTAAAGCTTTGATATTTAGAAAGGTTGGGCATGAGAGAGCTGAGAAGTACTTTGATCAGCTTAGAAGTTTATTCAGTTCCAAGGTTAGCAAGAGTCAATTTGATAAATTCTGCATTCGGACGATTGGGAGGGAAAATATCCCTCTTCACAACCGGCTTGTAAAAGCAATTCTCAAGAATGCTTGTGTAGCCAAAGTTCCACCACCGAGAGGTATTAGGAAAGTGGGAAGTGCCCTTGACGTAAAAACTTCAAATGGGTATCAGAGAAATTGTCTCCAATCGCTTTATGGGGATGCCTTTCCTCCTTCTCCTCGCAAGGGAAGGTCACCGGTTAATAGGGATCGCAAGTTTAAGGACCGCCCTAGTCCTCTTGGGCCACATGGGAAACCCCAAAGTGTTGTGTGTGAGGAATTGGTTTCTAAAGCACAAGAGCAGCAAAGTGCGACTGAATTGGTTTCTCTTGGTAGCAGACCTCCGGTTGAAGTTGCATCTGTTGAAGATGGTGAAGAGGTTGAACAAATGGCATGGAGCCCAGGTGTTCAAAGTAGAAGCCCTGTAACAGCTCCATTTGGTATATCCATGAATTTGGCTGGTGCTCGTAAATCTCTTTGTAATGTATCTGTATGTAATGATTATCATCCAGAGACCTGTCAGAACTGTGGTGAGCTACCTGATACAAGATCATTAAGAAGTCGTTTGCAGCGCAAGTTGGAGATGGAGGGCATGAACGTCTCAGTGGATTATGTTAACCTGTTGAATAATGCATTAGATGTGTATTTGAAGAGATTGATTGAGCCATGTATGGGTTTAGCAGTGTCAAGGGGTGGAAATAATCACTATAAACAACAAAACCATCAATTCCTTCCAGGTTTTAGTCAGATGTTACCTGGTAGATACATGCAAAGAGCAGAAAGATCTGCTTACGCATCCATGTCTGATTTTCGTGTTGCTATGGAATTGAATCCCCAAATACTTGGAGAAGATTGGACCGTACAGCTTGAGAAGATTTGCTTGCATGATTCTGAAGAATGAACAAAGCTGTATTAGCACATTGATTAGAAATTCAGTAGTGGATGAGATCATGACATGGGTTCATGTCCACATTTAGTTTGAAAATTCAATCTTTGAATTGATTATTAGTTCTTATACAATTTTGACTCACCTAATATGGAATTTTACAAGCACTGCCAAAGGGAATAAGTTCTGGATTTTAGGTTAAGTCGTGGATAAAGTTGATTAGGTTACATTTAGATGTAGGCATTGATGATTGTTGGGGAGAGGGAGTTGTTCATACGGTAAAATGTAAACTTCTAGATACAATTCAGAACCTCATTGTTTGAAGAGTGTAACACCATTTTTCAATGAATTTATCTTTTTCTTATCTACTTTGATGTACCAAGTTATGCATTTAATAAAGCATTATTGTTCAGAATGGTTGCAGTCATTTCAGTTCCCTGTTAAAATTTTACTGTGTTTAGAACTTGATCTGTAATCAGCTTTTTAGCTGACGTTACTTGATTTGAATATATCATTCCTCCCTTATAATTACATCTGCCTGCTCCTACCATGACCACTGTTATTTACATATCTAGAGTGCAAAATGCCAAAATCGCATGAACTCCATGAAACAGTTCCAGGACGGTGGAGATTTTATTTATTATGTAATATGTTTAAAGTAAAATATTCCAAAGCAGAAGCTCACCAACTATTGCATGAAGGTTTAGCCATTGGACACACTAAAATTGCAGGATTTCTTTCAAGCGCAGAGTTTTTGGCTGGACGACTTACTGCTAGGTCCCCTTTTGGAAAGTCTGTTTCTATTTCTGAGAGTTCTAGACTTGTAGTATTTTTTGAATTCGTTGGATTTTGGAATTGTACCGTTAGAATGGATGTGGGAAATTAGAGTTGCAGGAGCATGTGTGCAGTCATTGCTTCTCTTTTAAGATTTTGAAATTTTGTTTGCCATGCAAGTCAAGGGTTTACTGCAAGTTTCAATCCGACACATAGTTTTTGGACTGTGGCAGTTTATTTGTATAATACTTTTACTATGTCACAGCAGATGTAATTTGGACTGGACCTAAATATCATATTAGCTTAGGGGCTAGTTATTCACCATTAGGAGACCATGCTCACCATGTGTTAAAACTCTGCGTTCTTCTTTTTCCTTTACAAAGAGGAGAGGGGATTTGAACTCAAATTATTCTTTTCCTAAAAACGTGTAATTAATTTATGATTCATTTAAGTTCAGCTTGCTAAATGTTACTGTTAAAAATATTTTTTGGAAAGGATCTAGCTAACCTCTAGGTTTCGCTGCATGCTTTTCTGTAGTATAAAATGTGATGATCTGATCTTAAGTTTAGTGATCATTGAGTTGTAGTCTTACGGAAAGGACTCCTTTAAATATCTCACCACTAAAAGACTAAAAAATTTATTTCAAAAAATCGTTTTGGGAGGCGACTGGTTTAGTTATCATTTAACAGTTAGCAGAAGAATTTAACAACTAATACATCTTTTACAAAATTGTTTTGGAAGCAAGTTAATGAGTATTCATTTTACAGTTAGCAGAGGAATTTTGAAACAATGTGCCAGAGCCGCTAGCAGAGGTATAATGAGTTGATGTTTGGATTTTCAAGACCACTTATGGGGCATTTGGTTCGCTTGATGTTACCACAAGGTGTAATGTTATATTACAATCGTAATTCAAAAATGAAATATTCATATAATTTTTTCATAAACATTTTTAGAAATAATTAAATTATTATAATAACAAATTGATTGGAAATAACTTCAACACCCAAAAAAAGCCAAGATTACCCTTGAACCACAAAATACCATTGGATGACCCAAAATGACCAAATTACCCCTAAAATCTCAAAAAATACACTTGAAATTTAAAAAATATCAAAATACCAATATAACCTCTAAAATTACCAAAAATACCCTAAATCCAATAAAAATGACCAATATACTCCTAAAACCTCAAAATGACTAATATAGTCTCGAAATCTCTAAAATGACTAAAATAGTCCTGAAATCTCTAAAATGATTTGGAGCACTTTTGAGTTGTGATTACTTCCGAATTATCAAAATAACTTCAATTACCCTTTTTTGACATACCAAGCTCGTCATTGGGGCTGGAGACTAAAGGTTATTAACCGGGTACGAAGTGAGGTGTTTACAATATGTCAAACAATGGTTTATGTTCAAATAATATATGTCCAGTAGTGAGGGATCAATTGATTAATGTATATGTTTATTAGTGAAATCATGTTTATTAAATAATAATATAATATCAAAGTAATTTTCTTCCAGCAATATAGTAATAATAAGTTAATATGTAGTTAACAACATGGTTTTCAAACTCGGACCATTCAAAGAACCTGTAAAGGGAGAGGTTCAAGGTTTTTAAGGTTCGACCAAGGTCGAACCGCGATGACGTCATAATTACTTTAATAATTAATTAAAGCCCAAAATTGACTAATATATCTGATGGTGTAATGAAAAAATCCACAAGTCATGTCTCGTCCATAAGTGTCGTCCAAAGAAAAGGAAGTTACCCCGTGCTCGTCCATAGCAACCTCATCCGTCCGTCCTTAAGGGACGGACGAGGTTGTTGTGTCCTGAGCACCTTGAGCCTTAGACGAGCATATTTTCACCAGGCGTGAGAAAAGTCGAACCATTGTAAGCCAAATCCAACCGTTGTGGAATGCATGTCCAAATAATGTAACTTCCATGGCAGTTATGGAAGTTACGTCTGAATCTTTCGTACTACTCAGCAATAGGAACGATTATCAATAAGTAACCGTTGTCCACATGCTATATAAACGATCGCCAACGAGAGGGTAAGACATTTAGATACTTCCAACACTTTTGAATTACACAAAGTCTAACTTTGCCATCGGAGGATTCTTGGCCGGCTTCCCCCGGTCTCCTCTGATTCTGTGTTTATTTTCTCAGGACTCAGTTACAAAATCGTCAGCATCTGAGACTTTCAGCCCACTGATATAACAGAATTCATCAGTTGGCGCCGTCTGTGGGAAAGAAATTTGTCACCCTTGAACTTAATTTGTTGAGTTCTGCAATTTCTTTCTCCGACAAAGGGTTGAAATGGTTCGGACAAGATCAAGGGCTACTAGTCCAGGCCCTCAACAGAGCAGGGACGCCTCCAGTAACCCTCATCGCGACTGTCAATCGGCGCCCACCATGCAACCATCTTCTGTCCAACACGTGCAATCCATGGCCGCTGCTATGGCGGAGTTAACCCGCCAGAACCAGGAGTTGGTCAGACAACTTAATTTAAGGAGGCAGCGTCACGAATGGAACACTGAAGGACAGGCCCAGAGTCAAGAAGATGAAAGGAATGTTGAACTTGAAAGCCAGTCAAGGGGTACCGCTTCACGGAGGGTACCTCATTTGGAAAGAGAAATGGACCAAATGAGAAGAGTTATGGATGAGATGAGGGAGAATATGAGGAAAACGAACCATGTAGAAGATTTGGTTCACAGGACTGATTCACCCTTCGTGGCTTCCATCAATGCTCACCCTTTGCCACCCAAGTTCAAGATGCCTTCGTTAGATTCGTATGATGGGACGCGGGATCCTTTCGATCATATTGCCACCTTCAAAACTACCATGCACCTTCAAGGGGTTCCGGATGAAATAATGTGCAGAGCTTTCCCTACCACCCTCAAAGGACCTGCACGAGTGTGGTTTAGCAAAATACCTCCTAACACAGTGACATCCTTCGAGGAGTTAAGCAAGTTGTTCGTTAATAATTTTATCGGAGGGCAGAGGCACAAACGTTCTTCGTCTAGCTTGCTAACCATAGAGCAAGGAGAGAATGAAAGTTTGCGGTCCTTCATCACGCGGTTCAACAGGGACGCCTTGGCAGTGGACGAGATGGATGATAAGCTCCTTTTGGCGGCATTCCATAATGGGGTTCATTCTGAATTGTTCATCCACAAGTTATATGAACAAGAGCCTCAGACCATGGCTGAACTAGTCCATTCAGCCCAGAACTTTATGAATGCAGAGGATGCTATCATAGCCAAGAAGAGGAAGAGGGTTGAGAAAATGGAAGCCAACCCAATGCGTCATTCGGAACAAGGTCCTCCTCCTAAGAAGGGAGGAACAGAAGATAGGAAAGACCGAGACAAGAAGGCAGGTCCTTCAGCGCGGAATCAACAGTACACACCATTAAACATGCCGCTTGAACAGGTCCTCATGCAAATCAAGGACGACCCTACTTTGAAGTGGCAAGAGAAACTGAAGGGAGATCCTAACAAGCGCAACAGGAACAAGTACTGTCGCTTCCATAGAGACCATGGGCATGACACAGATGAATGTTTTGATTTAAAGCAGCAAATTGAGAATCTCATAAGGCAAAGGAAGCTGAGAAATTTCCTTGGACGAGACCACAAGGATGAGAAATTGAAAGGGAAGGTAGAGGAATCATCACGACCACCACTAGGCGAGATAAGAGTCATCATAGGGGGAAGTTTGGCAGGACAGTCGTCCAAGTCAAAGAAGGTGTACTTGAAAGTAGTGCAGAGCGCCCAACTTTCTGGACAATCACCAAAAGCAAGGACCACGGACGAGCAAGCAATCACTTTCACGGACGAAGATGCCAGAGGAATTCACCACCCTCATGATGATGCTATTGTCATCACCTTAGTTATTGTTGACTACATAACTAGAAGAGTATTGATAGACAATGGGAGCTCGGCGGACATCCTGTATTATTCTGCTTTTCAGCAAATGAGGGTTGGACGAGACCAACTCCGTCCAGTACACTCGCCTCTAGTGGGCTTCAGAGGAATGAAAGTACAGCCTATTGGCACTGTTACGCTGCCAGTAGTAGTGGGGGCACATCCGCAGCAGGTAACCAAAAATGTAAACTTCCTTGTGGTAGATTGCTCGTCCTCTTACAATGCCATAATTGGAAGCCCAACTCTAAATAGTTGGAAGGCAGTCACCTTCACTTACCACCTGTCAGTTAAGTTCACTACGGAGCATGGGGTAGGACAAGTGCAAGGAGACCAACTGGCAGCAAGGGAGTGTTATTTGGCCATGCTCGCCATGGACGAGCAGCAACAGATGAGTATAGAAGAAAGGAGAATTGCGGCTGAACCCATTGAAGCGTTGGAAGATATTTCCCTAGACGAGTATAACCCTGAAAGGTGTACCAGGGTTGGAGCAGACCTGAGAGATGAGGTTAAGAAGGACCTCGTCTGTTTTTTGAAGAAAAATATTGATGTGTTTGCTTGGAGTAACGAAGACATACCGGGTATAGATCCTAGTGTTATTACCCACTGTTTGAATGTAGGCCCTTCCTCTAAGCCAGTGCGACAAAAGAAAAGGGTGTTCGCCCCTGAGAGAGATAATGCTATTAAAGACGAAGTTCAGAAATTGATGGCCGCGAAGTTTATACTAGAAGTGTACTACCCCGAATGGTTGGCCAATGTAGTAATGGTGAAAAAGGCGAACGGCAAGTGGAGGATGTGTGTGGATTTTACTGATTTAAACAAGGCTTGCCCCAAGGACAGCTATCCACTACCACGCATTGACCAACTGGTGGATTCTACTGCAGGCCACAAATTACTCAGTTTTATGGATGCTTTCTTAGGATACAACCAAATAAGGATGGACGAAGCAGACCAAGAGAAGACATCCTTTGTTACTAGTCAGGGATTATTCTGTTATGAAGTAATGCCCTTTGGCTTGAAAAATGCTGGAGCAACATACCAATGACTAGCTAACCACATGTTTCGTCCACAAATCGGGCGGAATGTGGAAGTCTATGTTGATGACATGCTGGTGAAAAGTCAGGACGAGGAAAGACATTTGGACGACCTGAAGGAGACGTTTGACACACTGAGGCAGTACCACATGAAGTTGAACCCTAGCAAATGTGCTTTTGGAGTATCATCAGGGAAATTCCTTGGATTTATGGTCTCCTACAGAGGGATTGAGGCGAACCCTGATAAAATTCGAGCAATATTGGACATGAAGCCTCCGTGCAATGTTAAAGAAGTCCAGTCCCTCACCGGGCGAGTTGCTGCCCTCAACAGGTTTGTTTCTAAAGCTACTGACAAGTGTTTACCATTTTTCAAGGTTCTAAAGAAAGCATTTGAGTGGACGGACGAGTGTTAAAGAGCCTTCCAAGACTTGAAAACGTACCTCGTTACGGCTCCGTTGCTGAGCCCGTCCGTGACAGGAGAAGAGCTGTTTTTATACCTGGCAGTAACCCCGCATGCCGTGAGCTCAGCATTAATAAGAGAGGAAGGAAAAGTACAAAAGCCAGTGTACTATACAAGTAAAGCACTGAGGGGAGCGGAAGGACGATATCCACTAATGGAAAAGCTGGCTTTCGCACTAATAACGGCCTCCAGGAAACTAAGGCATTACTTCCAAGCTCATGTCATCAACGTCATGACGGATCACCCACTCAAGAAGGCAATGAACAAATTGGAGGCTGCAGGACGATTGATTCAATGGGCTGTCGAGCTCAGTGAGTTTGACATAAAGTACCAACCAAGGCATGCCATAAAAGCTCAAGCTCTGGCAGACTTCATTGCAGAGTTTACCCCAAGTTATGACGATGTAAGTGAGATGGAAGACAACCAGAAGTGGATCGTCCATGTGGATGGATCGTCTACACAGCACGCAGGAGGAATAGGTGTAGTTTTGCAATCTCCAGAAGGGGATAAGTTGAAACACAAAGTTCGCCTGCAGTACCAAGCAACTAATAATGAAGTTGAGTATGAAGCTCTTCACAAAGGGCTGGAATTGGCCAAGTCTGTGGAAGCAAAGTCAATACTCGTCTTGGGAGATTCTCAGTTAATCATGGGCCAAGTGAATGGGATGTATGAGGTTAGGGAAGAACGAATGAGGAAGTACCTTAGTAAGGTGATGCGCCTTACGAGAAAATTTGAGGGAGCTAGCTTCGTTCAAATCCCAAGGGAGGAGAATATGGAAGCTGATGCCTTGGCGAAGGAAGCCTCAGCGAATGAAGCCGTGGACAAGTTTGATGAGATTCAGTATATGCCAAGTATAGACATCCCAGAAGTACAACAAGTGGAGAGCAGACGAAATTGGAGTCATCCAATTATATCATACTTAAAAGACGGATAACTTTTAGAAGAGAAAGACGAAGCTAGAAAGTTAAGGGTAAGGTTGACCAGGTACGTACTTATGGGCGAGGTGTTGTATAAAAGAGGCTTTTCACATCCTTATCTTAGGTGTTTGGCTCTCGATGAAGCAAACTACATATTGAGAGAAATCCATGAAGGGGCGTGTGGCAATCATTCGGGAGCCAGATCACTCGTTCACAAAGTCGTCCGTGCAGGATACTATTGGCCAAATATGCAAGCAGATGCAAAAGCTTATGTTAAGGTCTGTGATCAATGCCAACGATTTAGCAATATCCCCAGGCAACCATCGGAGTATCTAACCCCAATGACGGCCCCATGGCCCTTTGCGCAATGGGGACTAGACATCCTGAGTCCTTTTCCACTAGGTGTAAGGCAAATGAAATTCCTCGTGGTTGGTATTGATTATTTGACCAAGTGGGTAGAGGCAGAACCCTTAGCTAATATCACACAACAAAATGTCAAGAACTTCGTATGGAAGAACATTGTGTGCAGGTTTAGAGTGCTCAGAGTGCTGATATCCGACAATGGACGACAATTTGACAATGCACTCTTCAAAGATTTTTGCATGCACTTCGGTATTCAGAATCACTACTCCTCCCCAGCCCATCCATAAGCAAATGGCCAGGCTGAAGTAGCAAACCGATCCTTGTTAAAAATAATCAAGACTCGGCTTGAGGGGGCAAAGGGAGTATGGCCAGACGAGTTACCAGGTGTTCTGTGGGCATATAGGACTACAATAAGAACTCCGACAGAAGAAACTCCTTTCAAGCTGGTCTATGGAACTGAAGCAGTCATACCCGCAGAAGTGCACATGGCCAATCATAGGGTGACAACCTATCAGGACAAAGATAATGAAGAGTAACTCCGTTTGAACCTCGATCTAATAGACGAGGTGAGGATGAATGCTGAACAAAGGATGGCAAGGTACAAAAACCTTATGGCTAGGCAATATGATGCAATGGTGAAGCTAAGGCGATTCAACATAGGAGACCTCGTCCTGAAAAAGGTATCTTTGGCAACAAAGAACCCAGCTCATGGGAAACTGGGTCCTAATTGGGAAGGTCCCTACAAAGTTGTTAATTGTAAAAGACAAAGATCCTACTACTTGGAGACCTTAGACGGGAGGAAATTGGAGCATCCTTGGAATGTTGTGCACCTGAGGAGGTACTACCAATAAAAATGACAGTCTGGACGAACATGAAGACCATTTATATACTTATCTACATAAGTTTATTTACCTGTCTTTAGTGTTGCTTTGTTATTATTATATTAAAGTCATGGACGAAGTTATGGTTTGGTTTGTATTTATTTTCCTAAGAAGGCATGAACTTCTAAATGTGTGCCTCGTTTGTGAGCAATATTTATGCAATGTACATAATGTTGTGTGAATTCACTGACATATTACTTCTGTACAAATCAACCCATGAGAAGACAAAAAGCTCAAAGACGAAAAAATTATCTGGACGCAAAGATGTAACGTCTAAGCTTGTCTAAATAAAACCAAGGTGCGCTCGTCCAAAGTAAAGGATGAGGTAAAACCCTATACCTTGAGCAAACCTCAATGCCCAAGGCATACTCGTCCATATGATGGACAAGGTAAGACGTACAAATCCAGACCATGGACGAGGGAATGTATAGACAAGTATTTACAACTTGTTAATGCACCAAAGATATTCCAGCGCATGGACGAGGAAAACATAAAGTCTTACCATCATTAAACGTGAGAATCAGCCAAGTCTAAGGACGGGTAACGCTGATAATTACCATTTCTCCTGGATAAACTACACTTAGTAAAATTCCAATAAAAATTGTTCAAGTATATATATGAAATGTAGACGAGCAAAACAAGGAATCCTGTATATGAAAATAAAATCTCTCGTCCATGCATATATAAGAGAAACATCATTCATTCAATTGTTTCAAGGGCGGACGAGAAACATCCAAACACCCTTACAAAATTAAAACTTAGTTTTATAAAAACTCATCCTTAAACATGGACGAGCCTAATGTGCTTGGATTACATATATATTAAAAAAAAAAAAATGGAATGAGAACATAAAACATTGAAATGTTCTCTAAACTGCAGCGTCGACATTAGGTTCGTCCTGAGGCAGGGTCGTGGCGTCGTCCTCTATATTGGCGTCCTCAGAGCCGGTGTGAAGGAGAGAACTAGTGGCAGCAGCATTCAGATTAAGTACAATGGAGTTAAAGTCTACGCTAGGGAACTTTTCCGTAGCCTCCATTCTGAAATCTTTAAACCCTGCTGCATAATTAGTGTCCAAAACATTAGTATACTGTTTGGACACTTTAAATTCAGCCACTGCGTCTTCCTTCGCCTTGGAGAGAAGAATACTATGCTCGTCACTCTTTTTCTGCAGGTCCTCAAGACGAGCATCTTTCTCCGCAGCACTGGCCTTCAACTCCTCAACCAAAGTTTTCAACTCCTTCACCCCATCCGTGGTTTTGGCAGCCACTTCAGCCTATTGCTTAGCCTCATCCTTCAACTCTTGAATCCTCGTCTCTAACAAGATCCTCGTCTTGTCCAACCCTGTGGCCTGTCTAGACGCTGCTATAAACTTTGACATGCCCTATAAAAAAAAACAAAACAACAACAACAAATAAAAGTTAAAAAAAAAAAAAAAAAAAAAGAAGAAGAGAGAAGGAGAATGAAAATTTTTAGTCAAGACGAAGTATAGATGTTACCTTGAAAAGGTCATGAACACCAGAGTGTTCAAAATCTTTTAGGGACATGTCATAGCAAACGTTTATATCTTCGTCAGAAACAACGTTCTTGAAACGTTCCCAGGCCAGGTCTTCATTTTCAATAATATTTGAAGGGATCTTTCGGGAAGGTTGAGACGAGGTTGACACAATTGTTTTAGACGGAGGAGTCTTGGACGGAGTGGTCTCAACAGGAGTGGACGAGTCAACATCAAACACTTTGGCAAGCTGGTGGGACGACGGAAGATTAGGTTTGACTACTTGGGACGAGCCATGCCTGGTTTTCTTGCCACGTCTACTAGGAAGATTTTCCAAATCTAAGTTTTTTGATAAAGTCTTCCTCTTATCTCCAACCGACGGACGAGCTTGAAACTCAGGCTCAAGACGAGCCCCCTCACCACTTACTTCTTTTCCTTTGTTTCCTCTCATTGTTGCCATTCCTATAAAGAAGAAAGGGGAAGAAAGTTTTCTTTGGCACAAATGAAAATAAAAATAAAAGGTACAAGGAATGTTTGGAGTTTGAAACTTACTTTTTCTCATGGTAATCTCGTGTGCAAGTGCTATTTCAGACGGGTTAGGGCCTAACCCCCACTTGGCAAGTCGTCTAAGATTAACCAAGGAATGAAAATCCCTGTCTGTGTGTAGACGAGCCCTGTGGACGCGGTCTCGATGCAGCTTGCTCAAGGAAGGTTGTTCAATGGCTGTAATGAAACAAGGGGAGGTTAACTAACAACAATAATAATAAACAAAAAAGGAGAAGGGGAAATCTAAGGGACTTACCTACAGGACGAAGGTTCCCTAGGTCCCCAGTAAAACGACCAAATGTATCCAGGCCAACGTCTATAGGATTTTCAGCCCAGAAGCCAGAGACGAAGAAAAACTCCGTCTTCCACTTTCTGTCAGACGAGGCCAAGGATTTCACCAGTCTACAATCTTTACCTCTGGCCGTCAATTGATGAAAGCCAGGGGATTGATGAATTTCAGAGGGTTTGTAACAGTAGAGGAACTCGTCCACAGTATTAGGACGGTCCCCTCCAAACACTTCCCTCCACAAAATTTGCATAGAGATAATCAATCTCCATGCGTTTGGGTTAAATTGACATACTCCTAAACCTAGTCTAACTAACAACTCTCTAGTAAAAGCATTTAAAGGAAACCTAAGACCCCCTAGAAGGTAAGCCTCATATATACCTATCCCAAAATGAGGATTACAACACCACTCTCCGTGGACGGGCAATCTAGGATTAAACTCGTCCGGAATTTGGTACCATTCCCTAAGATTGTTTAGTCTTTCCTCGTCCGTCTTGGAAGGAATATCTATAGCACAACTATACACAGTTATCTCCGTCTCGTCCAAAGGACTAGATGGAGGGATGAAGGGCGAGGTGCCTGCCTGGGACCCTGAAGTTTTTCTAAGTTGTTCTTGCACTACTTCTAAGGGAAGCCCAGGACCCCCTGAGACATATTACTCATCCGTGGTGTTTCCCCCACTACTATTACTGGTGTCACTAGAGCTATTACTACCCCCGTCATAATACTCGTCTATAGCTTTCTCTGTACTATTGCTAGACGAGGAGATAGTTATTTCTGACATTTTTCGAAAAGAAAATTTTGGAAACCCAAAAGACGAGAAAAGAGGGAATACCTGGCTCTAGGACGAACAGAAACTATGGACGCGAGGAAACTCCTAGACGAGGCTCTAGACGATGAATGTCAAAGAAGGAAAATCTCAGAAGTGTGGAGGGCAGGGGAGGCATTCCACTATTTATAGAGGGCTGACCTAAGCATATGAAACAACACAACCAATTAAATGATGACACGTGGTCTTCGTCTCGAAAAAAGGAATCGACGAGACTGGCCACCATTGAAATGGTGACACGTGGCATATCAACACATTAACACTAGTTAGACTCACCCAAGTAACGCAAGGTTACCTCTTTCCCTTTAGGCGACCCATATGGACGAGGGGGCAACTGATGGTGTAATGCAAAAATCCACAAGTCATGTCTCGTCCATAAGTGTCGTCCAAAGAAAAGGAAGTTACCCCGTGCTCGTCCATAGCAACCTCATCCGTCCGTCCTTAAGGGACGGACGAGGTTGTTGTGTCCTGAGCACCTTGAGCCTTAGACGAGCATATTTTCACCAGGCGTGAGAAAAGTCGAACCATTGTAAGCCAAATCCAACCGTTGTGGAATGCATATCCAAATAATGTAACTTCCATGGCAGTTATGGAAGTTACGTCTGAATCTTTCGTACTACTCAGCAATAGGAACGGTTATCAATAAGTAACCATTGTCCACATGCTATATAAACGATCGCCAACGAGAGGGTAAGACATTCAGATACTTCCAACACTTTTGAATTACACAAAGTCTAACTTTGCCATCGGAGGATTCTTGGCCGGCTTCCCCCGGTCTCCTCTGATTCTGTGTTTATTTTCTCAGGACTCAGTTACAAAATCGTCAGCATCCGAGACTTTCAGCCCACTGATATAACAGAATTCATCAATATCTATATATGTGAGGAAATTTAATGATTTTCAAGCATATATTTACAAATTAAATAAGAAAGTTAATAAAATAAAATAAAAACCATGAAAACATTAAAATTTATGATTAATTTTTGAAGTAAAGTTGAATATCTTTGAAAGATTTTAATTATAATTTTTTTATATTCCTTTAAAGAGATGGATAATTTAATTAAGTAGAATAGAACTGTGTTAAGTTGTTTTTAAAAAAATTAAAAAAAAAATTGCGTTAAGTTTACTTCAAGTATTTTTTTTTTTTTAATTGTTGAGCATCAACTTGCAAGCTTAGCCGCGTGGTTAGACTCTAGCTCCAACTCTAACTGTGCCTAGGTTCTAAACCTGGTAAGTGCACTTTTCTAAATTTTTCTTAATTAACAAGCATGCTTGAACCGCAGTTCATGCCATCGATTCTGCATGAACCGTGCAGTACAACTGCGGTTTAAGGGGTTCACAGAATTTCAAATAAATCCGGTTCTTTATGTTTAAAAAACAGGATTTCAATCTAGTTTTCGGTTAACCCGGTCGGACTGCCTGGTCCGGTCCGGGTTTGACAACCTTGCTTAACAATGTAAATTTAGAGATAGAGACATAATGACTTATCTTGAATAGTTTATGACTCTAGTTGTATAGTATCAGAGCATCTCCAATGGTATAGCTAAAGGCAAAATATTCTCTATAATAGAGAATGAGACCAAAAAAAGGGTCTCCAATAGATTCTCTACACTCTAATTTTTTTTTTTCGCTTATGAACAGTAGCTCATCAAATCTGATGGGCTACTATTCATTCTTCAAATGTTTTTTTCTATTATAATAATCAGGTGTTGAATAAAAAAATATTGGAAGATGTGTAGTTGTTAAAAAGAGAATAAATAATGAATGAAGAAATAATATTAAAATGAGATAGAGAATGAGATAAAGAATCTGTTGTAAAGTGTATTTGAAAAAGTGAGTAGATAAAAGGTAAAAGTCACTGTTCATTCTCCAAACAGTACAAAAATTTGATGAATTTGCTGGAGATGCTCTCAGTGAAATGATAGCATTCTAGCAGCATGATAACATGAATCTACCGGAGGAGAGACAATATGCTATGATGGAGGGAATTTGCAGAGTAGCGGTTAATAGAGATTCAATGTAGTAAGTTAGGCAACGTTTCTAAGCTTTAAGAAAAATAGCATCTCGAGTTTTAGAAACTTGAGATCCATATTAAAAATCGAGTCCCAAAGACTCGCTTTGCGAGTGTTGGCTGGATGACTTGGACTGAAAATGCCACATAGATCTTGAGTCTTTAAGACTCGATTTCCATGCAAAATTTCAAGGAGTCCTATAGTGGTGTTTTTAAGTCCTATAGTGATGTTTTAAAGCCTTATAGCGGCATTTTTCTGCAAATTTTTTTTGTAAGTGTCATCATCCCATACCAGGATCAGGGAGCCCTATAGTGGCGTTTTTAAGCCCTATAGTGACATTTTAAAGCCCTATAGCGGCGTTTTCCTGCAATTTATGCAACTCGAGTCTTTAAAACTCGATTTTCACGTAGATTTTTTTCCACATCAGACCCATCCGCTTACAAATCGAGACTTAAAAACTCGAGTTTTATCTTGGAACTCGAGTTTTAGACACTCGAGATGCTACTTTTCAACAGTCTTTTCTGCCGTGATAACTAACTAAATTTTTTAATATTTATTGTTATTTAGAAAAAAAATTCTGCTATGATGAGTTCTTCAATGATGACTTTAGATTGAAGGGGACTAAACCTAGGATCAGACCCATCATTACCCTTGGTCAATGTATTTTTTATATTTATTATTTAATAATCTTCGCCACATAATTTAAAATGTAATAATTTTAAACAACACTCCAATTAGAATTTTATTTTAATTTTCAAGAAGTTCACTTCAACATGAACACAATATTTTGAGCAATACTTTCATCATATAAGTTTGACGATTTACATTTTGATTTTCATATTTACTAGTAAATTGATATGAACTTCATATAATCCAATATAACATGTCAATCACACATTGTGAATCAATATATTATTTTCAAACTTTTAGAAATGTGTTTTTTGATTTAATATTTTGTCATTAGTGATTCATCCATCGTCACATGTTCACTTGAAATTTATTGCGCCGTTGCAAGCATATGTGACTTTTGTAAAAAAAGGAAATGTTAACATAAAATTATTCTAAAATCTTTTGATCCTAACCAAAAGACGTTACTTACATAAACCACTTAATTCAATATTACTCATACTTTAAAAAAGCCACAATTCTTAAAAAAAAATAGTTGAAGAATTTTTTAGGATTAAATCAATTTATACATTTTTTTTATTTTAATTTGGGTTCATCATTCAAGTGTATATAAGACATAAGAGTTGAAGCCTTAATTGTAATCCTAACTTTACCATCAAAATATATGTGACTTTTGTAAAAAAAAGGAAATGTTAACGTAAAAATTGTTTTGATATCCTCTGCTCTAACCAAAAGACATTAATTACATTGCCACTTAATTTAATATTGGTCATACTTTCCAGAAGTCACAATCACAATTCTTAAAAGACAAGAGTTGAAGCCTTAAATGTAATCCTAACTTTACCATCACGTAAGACAATTTTTAAAATAGGAATAAATCGATGGATAAGAAATTCAAGAGGAAACTTTTGTTGGGGATGATGATGATATTGATAATTCTTACTGTTATTGAAGTGCAAGCTATAGACATTATTATGTCTAGCTTTTTCTATCCCTCTTTAGTTTCAATCACACTTCCTCAACTCTCAAAAGTGGATGTCATTCATTCGTCATTAATTACTTGCATTAACAAGGGAATAGATGGTTGTGAGCGGAAAAAAGAATGAAGAAGAGAAATATAAGAAATGGGGAATGTGTCTCATACTAAGGTTTCACAGCTGCTTGCTTAACCCAGTTTATATAGTAGACAAACATTACCGGCCCGTTTTCCAGTGCTTGCTTTTTTGCCGCAAGTTATATAAAAGAGCTGTCATCGTTTGTGGACATTGTTTAAGAAATTGTGTCATACTAGTGTCGTACCGATCTTTTTATATTATAATTTTTCAAAAATTGCTCGTGTTACCGTGTTGTACTCGTATCCGTGTCCAAGCTTCCTAGAATCATATATTTGTGCTTGAAGTTAGACTACAACAGTCCGAAGGTGCTAGGTAAAAAATTTAGAAAATCAAAATGCAAAAAAGGAAGAAGTACATGAATCTAGGAAATAAAAGGAAAAAAAAAAAAAGAAGAAAAAAGAAAAAAAATGTATAAGACCACCAAGATAGCGTTTATGGCTAACTTATGTAGTTTCTGACTTTCTGGAACTATGTGCATACCCATTGTTTGCTCGGTGATCCTTGATCGTACATGTTGTCTATGAATCAATTGTTACTATCAATCTCCTTAAAGTTCTTCAGTACCCTACTTTATATTATGATATTTTTAGTTCTCTTTTTTTTTGAAGATGAAACTAAATATTCATTCAATCAGAGACAGAACAGGTACAGAGCAGAAAAACAAAGACAACAGCAGGACAAAGCACCAACAGAGACCACATACAGCAAAGCCAAAGAGAAAAGGAGAACAAGAAAAAACACTAGATCCCTTCTAGCCTACACAAGTTTGCTAGACTCTTAGGGACCACACCAATCCACTTGCTTTCCTCTCCTGATCTTTTGGCTTGTTGAGCTAGCTCATGGGCTATTTTGTTGCTATTCCTGCAAATGTATCTAGCTTCTGCATAATGAAAGCCACTCATTCCTTGCAGAATACCATGAATTATATGACCTGCAACTCCCCACACATCTTTGCTGCATATTGCTTGAACTGTTTGCATTGAATCTCCTTCCTAGATGACTTGATGTAATCCAAGCTTCTTGGCTAGAACAATGCCCTGCTCCATAGCAATTGCCTCAGTTTCTTCCACTGCAAATCTACCCAAAAGGGGCATGCTCAAGGCTGCAACAACTTGATTATTCCAATTTCTAATTATAATTCCTATTCCTGAGTTACCTTCCATTGCTGGTACTGCCCCATCTACATTTATAAGATAAACATCTTTTGGAGGAGGTTTCCAGGCTTTATCTCTTGTCCCTTTTGGCTTTATTAATTGAATATTTGCCTCCTTGAAGTCTTCTATCAGTTGGATAGCTAAACCCTAGACATGATCAGCTGCTACACCACAATCCTCATTCACAACCTAGTTCCTATTATACCAAATTGACCAAGCCACCCCAAAGAATTTCTCCAAGTCACTTTGAGTTCCCTAGCTCATTAAGTTGAGAGCCAAATCAGTGACATCTAGGTTGCAGTCAAGAATTCTGATAGGCCAGTCAATCCATTTAGCCCATACTACCATAGCAGAATCACATCTTAGAATGGCATGCTCCATTGTCTCAGGGTCTTTTTTGCAGATAGGGCATGTGAAATCTGTCTGGATTCCTCTTTTGAACAAATTGGTTAATGTGGGGATTGCATTCATACATAATCTCCAAGCAAATATTCTAATTTTTTCTGGTATATTCAAGTGCCACATCTCTTCCATAGCGGAGCACACACATCACCCAAAGAGGATGTGCCATGGCATTCTTTTTCTAAGATCCTTCTAGCCACATAATAGGCACTTTTCGGACCCTTTTTTATTGCCCACCCAAATTATAGAGTCCTCAGGTAGATGATAACTAAAGGGGATATTGAGTATAGTTTCCACCTCAAAAGGTAGGAAAATATTTTCCGGTCTGTCCCTCCTCCATCTTTTTGTGTCCGTATCTATGAGTGCAGAAATCATGGGAAATTCTCCAAAATCTTTTGGTGGGGAAACAACCTTGTATGTTGAAGGAGTTGTCAGCCACTTGTCATCCCAGATATGAATTAATTTCCCATTTCCAACTCTCCACCTTGTACCTTGTCTAAGGACTTCTAGACTTTGATGTATGCTTCTCCAGGCATAGGATGGGTTGCTCCCTATTTTTGCACTCAGGACATCACTGTTTGGGAAGTACTTTGCTTTGTACAAATGGGCCATGAGTGAGGATGGTTCTGCTAACATACGCCACCCTTGTTTTGCCAACATTGCAAGGTTGAAAGTCTGGAGATCCCTAAAACCCATACCACCTTCCCATTTTGATTTGCACATCTTTGATCATCCAACCCAAGCAATCTTAGACTCTTGCTGCCTTTGTCCCCACCAGAAGTTTCTCATCATTCTTTTTCAATGTCTTCATATAACCCTTTCGGGAGTAAAAAACATCCCATTATATATGTTTGTACTACCTAAACTACTGCTTTTATCAGAATTTCCCTTCCAACTATGTATAGCATTTTTTTCTTTCCATCCCATTAACTTCTTTCCCACCCTCTCCTTTACTTCATTGAAAACTTGTTTCTTTGATCTGCCAATCAAGGATGGAAGGCCCAGGTATTTTTTAGGTTGGGCATCAAGCATTGGGCCAAGTATTTCCTTCACTCCACTTTTTGTTCTTTCATCTGTATCTTGACTGAAAAAGACAGATGACTTGTCTGTGTTTATTTTCTAACCCGATGCCTCTTCATAAATCTGAAGGGTGTTTACTAACTCCTTACTTTCCATTCCTGATGCTTTGCAGTATAAGATGCTATTGTCAGCAAACAGTAGGTGGGTTATTCTTGGGCTGCCTCTGCATATTGAGATTCTAGATAGCTTTTTGTTCCCAGCTACCTCCATTATCAAGCTTGTAAAACCTTCAGAACAAAGGAGGAATAAGTATGGAGAGATGGGTCTCCTTGACGCAAACCCCTTGTTGGGGTTATACAGCCATGAGCAACCCCATTGATAAACACAACATAAGAGACAGTAGATATACACTTCATAATTAAATTAATCCATTTATCGTCAAAGCCCATTTTCTTAATTAATTTTTCTAGAAAGCCTCACTCAACCCGATCATAAGCTTTGCTCATGTCAAGTTTTACTGCCATATAGATGTCCTTCCCTTCCTTTCTTTTCTTTAAATAGTGCATAATTTCAAAGGCTACAAGAACATTATCAGTTATAAGTCTGCAAGGAACAAAAGCACTTTGATTTTATGAAATAATGGTGGATAGAATTGGTTTAAGCCTATTAGCAAGAACCTTGGATATTATCTTATATGATACATTGCATAGGCTGATGGGTCGAAAATCACCATTTTGGTTGGGTTTTTTATTTTGGGGATGAGGGCTATATTCATTTGATTCAGGTCTGGCATTGGTGCATTTGAATTAAGGATATTAAGGATTGTTTTAGCCACATCATCTCCTATGATATCCTAGTACTTTTGATAAAAGATAGCAGGCATATCGTCGGGTCTTGAAGCTTTTGTTGGGTGCATACTGTGGATGGTTTGGAGAATTTCCTCATTGTGGAATTCTTTTGTAAGGTGCTTATTCATCTCTTCAGTGATTTTCCTTGGTATTAGCTTTGCCACCTTATTATCTCTAATTGGGGATGAAGTTGTGAATAACTCCCTGAAGTAGTTAGTTGCTACATTAACAATGTCCCTCATTCCTTCACACCATTTTCCTTCTTTTTCCCATAGTCCATTAATTTCATTCTTCTTCTTGCACTGGGATGCTTTGTGGTGGAAAAATTGGGTGTTCCTATCCCCTTTTTGGTACCATTGAACCCTTGATCTTTGGTCCCACCTTGTTTCTTCCACATCCAAGAGCTCATTAATTTCCTTGCGAAGCCTGTCAATTTCTTCCCCATTGCTACCATCCTGATTTGCCTGGATCATAGCTTGAAGGCTCTTTCTTTTTTCTTGAATTTTCCTTGGAATATGGCCTAGATCAGATCGATTCCATCTTGCTAATCCAATAGCACAATCTTTTAACCCTTCTACTAGCCCATTTGAAGATTGCAGACCCGAATGGTTCTTCCACATTTCCTGAATGATTTCTATACATTTTTTGTATTTGGTCTAGGCTGCTTCAAAATGGAATTGTCTCTTTCCATGGTTAGGCAGGGCTTGTTGATCTATCAGTAAGAGAGCACAGTGATCTGAAGTTGAATCCACTATGTGGTATACCTTTGAATTACGATAGAGCTCCATCCAATCAACTGTAGCCAACACCCTGTCCAATCTAAGACGAATTCTCTCCCCTTCAGATCTTCTTTTGCACCAAGTGAAATTAGGCCCTTCCTACCCCATATCTTGGAAGCCACACACATTAATTGCATTTCTAAATCCTTTCATCTGGTTTTAAGATCTTTCAGGTTCTCCATGTTTCTCAATTGCTGACAGGATTTCATTATAATCTCCCATACACATCCATGGCGAATTCAACATTTTAAGGAGATTCCAGGACTCTCTTCTCAAGTTTGTATCTGGGTTCCCATAAAACCCAGTTAATCTCCATTTGAGGTCTAGAGATTGATTTGTAACAATCGCATCAATATGGAATCTCGAAAAGCTTTTTATTTCGACATCTATTTCTTTGGTCCACAATAGGACAATTCCACCACTTTTACCTTCACTAGGGACAATTAAACCATTTGGAAAGCTAATCATTTCTTTTACTTTTGTCATTCTTCTAACACCTACTTTTGTCTCCATGAGGAAGACAATCTTAAGATTCCATTGTTGCACTAAATCGCGCAACACCTGAACTGTCTGAGGGTTCCTAATTCTCCGGCAGTTCCAACTTAAGGAATTCATGGCTCTCGGCGATGCTACCTAACAGTCACCGCCGTTAATTGAAAGAACCTGACTCACCTACACGTGCCCTCTTTTGGCATGGCTTCTTCATTTTCTTCCTCTGCCCAAAGACTACGCTTTATCCCCACTATGCTGTCACTGAATTCCATTTCTATTCCATTGCTTTTTGTTTGGCCTCGGGCTAGTTTCTTCCACTTTCCTTTCTTGTCTTAGGCTTTTTCTATCTCTTTGTTGACACTCTGTTCTCTAGTTGGCTCTTTTTGGGCTTTTATTGGGCTTGTTACTTCCTCATTTTCGGCAATTTTCTAATGCCCTTGGCCTATTGGTGGTTCCCGAATCTTGCTGCTCATTGACTATTCTTGGTCAATACTTCCATTTGACCCATACCTTTTTTTACCTACTTCTGCTTTTCCAAGGCCCACCCTTTCTTCTTCTATTTCCCTAGTTTGACTATTTTGAATTTGAATTTGAAATAAAGAGTTTGACAAGTCACTATCATTATTTGACACACCAGAAGAGTTTTTACTAACCTTTTGCTTTTCGGGATTCCCGCTTGTTTCCAAACTCCTCATTTCTGCATTTTTTCCTCCTTTTCCTGCCCTTTCCGATGATGCATTTTGTCTCATCGCTACTGGATTTTGGATTGTGTATTGTGTTGCCGTTGTCTTCGCCGGATCATTATTTTGACTACCAATCTTATTTCCTCCCTGGGCTCTTAACCAATCACCATACCGAGGAGGTTCGTCTGTTTGCCTTACCGGGCATGTGCAATGTCGATCATCATGTCCCATTACTCCACAAAGAAAGCAAAAGACAGGGAGTCTTTCATAGCGGAAATAGACTTGAAATTTCTCCCCTTCCGGGCTAGCCACTACTCGACACCGCCTTAGTAGCTTATCCAGGGGGATGTTCACTGAGATTCTCGTGAATTTCACTTGATCTGAAGACCATGATCTCGAATTCGCAGCCATAAAATTTCCAATACTGTTGCCAATGTCTCTTCCAATTTTTTCCGACATCATGTCAAATGGTAAACCCCAGATTTGTAGCCAGAATGGGGAGTGAGTGAAGGAGATGTTGTTTGCTGTCATCCCCTTTTCCCACCTTTTGAGAAGCAAAAGATTTTTCTCAAAATTCCATGGACCATTTGTCTCTACCCATCTCATCTGATATTCATTTGAGAACTTAAACTGGTAGGTATCGTTCACTACATCCAAAATCCTCTGATTTGAACTTGTTTTCCATGCCAATCGCAGTGTGTTTTTCAGTGCTTGTTGATTTTGCCATCTGTCTGACATTAGTCTTCCAACTAGGCTCAAAGCGCACTCTTCGATCAGCTCCGTTCTGCCTTCCCCTGATACTGCCTTCGATCAGCTCGTTGATTTTTCAGTGCTTGATTCCTTCTATTAGATTTTCCTCCATGGTGGTTTGACTTCCTAGGACGATTGGCCTTCAGCTTAGATTAGAAATAAGAACCTAGCCTTTGCTACCAACCTTATTTTTGTGTTGCCTTTTTCATTTCCCTTCTTAAAATTATGAGTTAATTGGAGATGACATGTATAATAATACTGTAAATTTATACATGATGGTCTTTCACTTTTTGGTTTCACATGTGCAAATCTATTACTATATTGAAAATTATATTAGCTGATTCAATTGATTACAAAGCATAAACCTAAATGATAGGATAAAGGTTTTTTTTTTTTTTTTTTTCCCCTCTCTTTCTTTTAATTATGGTAGTTGATTAGAGGCTATTAACTGGATAGGTAGTGTAGGGGTTTGGGTCCAGGAGCTCATTATCTATGTATATATTGGGTCTGAGGCCCAATTCGAGGACATGAAGTCGTTCGAGGAGGAGTAAACATTATCAGGGAAATCCTTGTTAGTAAATGAAGAAGTTAGTTTTGGTTATAAGGGCCCAGGAGGGTAGTCTGAGGACGAATACTTCCTCGGCGGAGCAAGGCCGAGGTAAAAAGGTATGGTTTGACACTAAGAGCAATGTCCCGGACGATTCCACTGATGAGGATAAGTATCCAGAAGGAACAGGACAAAAGGAGGCCATGAAATATCTCAAGAGAAAGCTGCTACCACCACATTAAATGCTTTACAGCTAACTCTCTAGCCGCATTAATGTGGAAGTGATACATGAACAGTGGGTTTCAGCCTTACAGCTACTATACAAAGACTTCAGGAATGTGCTGATGGGATAAGTAACAACACCAACCATCTGGTCCGCACGTGGAGGGTGGAGATGAAATGGGAAGATAGTATAAATGAAGAAAAGGGCAATGAGACTAGGGGATTGAGAAATGAAGGGAAAAAGATTGTAGCAATCAAGAATTGTATTTGTAACCAAACATGAGAGAAATATATAAGAAATGATCTCCTTGGACTATGCTGAGGACAATTTTCTTTAGTGTAAACTTGTCTGTCTTAGTTCTCTTGTCATTTGAATCCACTTTAGAGGTTGTCTGATTTATTAAAACCCAGTTTCCCAACCCACTCTCTACAAATTCATTGTTTTGGGCTTTTTGGGCCTAAGTCCATCCACCTTTTGGGCTAGGGACTTAAATTTGGTCCTTACAGGTAAAATTTCCTAACAATATTTTTAAAATAACCTTGATTCTTCAAGAGTTTTGTTTCTCGACGGGTTGGTACCTCTTGATATTTTTAACAAAGACATTTAGGGTTCAAATCCCCCCACCTTGACTATCAAATTATCAAAAAAAAAAAAAAAAAAAGCTCTTGATTCATTATTCTCTTTCCTATGAAAAAAAATCAATTATATTATTCAAAACCCAATTTTTGTGAGAAATCTATTAAATTGATTGATTTTGTATTTTTTTTTGGGATGCTTTATGTGTAGAATATGTTACTTTGGAGTTTTCAAGTTATTCTCATAACAATTTAAGTAATTTAATAGATAATAAATTCTTGCGTAATTTGAAATCTATGAATTTATATACCAATAAAATTGACATTGACTAGCCTCTAGGCCCTAGAAAATTCTTAAATACTCTCGGAGCACGGAGAAATAGTGCTCTCTCATCTCATATTCATGATAGAACTCACTATGAATTTAATGAGTAGATCTCACTATGAATGTGAGAGAATGAAGCATTATTCTCCGTGCTCCAGAAGTAGGCCCTAGACAATTGCCACAAGAATTTAGATATTTAATTGCAATTTCTCTAAATGACTAAATTGTGATTGTGTTGGTTAAGTTGATATATCTCTGGTCAAAAAATAATGCTACAATTACAAACTATTTTATAACATTCTTACAAACCATTGATGTGTTAGCTTCTTATTGGTTTTCATCTAGACCCACCATTAATATCACTTTTTCATTTACCAATAACTACTGTTACTCACTACATTAGCATATTGTAAAAAAGTTTGTATCTCTAGCATTACTCCTAGTTAGGAGTAATGTTATAGTTACAAACTATTTTATAATATTTTTACAAGCTGTTGATGTGGTTAACTTTTTATTGGTTTTCATCTGGTCCTTATTAAGGTCACTTTTTGGGTGGCCTTGGTATATTTCTTGTTTTAGAATATGTTGATCATATCCGTTATACAGTATAGTGGGAAACGTTTAGATACACATGATTCCCTGGTGACTGTGTCAATGTAATGGACATGCTTAGGAGTATGGAATCATAACAAATCTTTGTATTTCCTTTCTTGCCATGCTATTTTTTTACCCACTTTGTTTACTAGGTTGCAGTTTGTTCATATTCAATTAGATAAATGCCAATATTGGTGGAAGAGAAAGACCCGCTATATGGAAATTTCCTAGTGCCTCTTGTCTTAATTATCAACTTTTTTTTAAAATATTTTTTTTATCAAAATAATATTATTCAAGGATAGCATTACCTGAATTCATGCTATAGTATATTTAAATTTCAAAACTATTTTGACTGTGGCGTTTGGGCCCCAAGCTCATGTCATGTTGGATAATTTCTAATAAGTAGTCGTATATATTGTACTTTGGGAATGTAATGTTTTATGTTAGCCAATATGCATGGGCTATGTGAAGAAGAAATGTTGAAGAATGATTAAGTAGATTATGTGTAAATCATCATGAAGGTATTTGGGCAACCGATTTTGGAAAAGCATGACTATATTTTTGTAGGACAAAGTTTAGTTACAAATTTAGTTGTAGTTTAAGATTACAATTTTACTTAATATTTTTTTATTGAAGGTGAATTTTGACAAATCCACCATTACTCTATTGGATTACATCTTTTTCTTATATCCTCCATGCTTGCAAAATTTCTAGAAAATTAAAGATTAATAGCTATGTCATCAATAAATTGTTTGAATTGTAAGTTTTTTTAGTTTAAAATTATGCATAAAATATAAATTTATAGATCATATAGTATATAGTAAATAATATCTGATTGCTACAAAATTTGACATGAGTATTGAGAGCGTAAAGAACATGCAATTTAACGGTTAGATTTTTAAAATATGCAGTAACGTTTATTTTATTGAGTAAGATTGTAACCAAATGCTACAACTAATTTTGTAACTAAACTTTGTCCATTTTTATAATATGTCTTGAGATTCTATTCTATCAACTTATGGGTTGAACATCCTTTTGGATTTTAGAAATCTGTTTGTTTCGTTGGAAAACCTTTTGTAAAGATAGTGCTCCAGATTTTCCAGTGTTTGGTAGTATAAAAAAAATTGGTCAACAAAAAACTATTTTTGGTCAATGAAAAACAAGCTCTTTCTCTCTCTCACACGCCGCTTAAACCCCTATAAGTATTCTCTTTTGTTTGCCGTGGGAAACAATAATTGGTTTGGCGCTCTTTCACTCTTTCATGGTAAGCATATCAAAAGAAGAAGCCATCTGGTCAAGCTGAAGCTATTGTAAAAGAATCAATTGATTCAGATATGGAAGAACAGAGCAACAGAGGAAGTCCAGGTGTAGCAGAGCAGAGTACGACATGTAGTTAGCTGCTATATACGACTTGTAGTTTTTGTTAGAATATAGTATATATGTTCACATGTGCCAACTACTGTTAGTAATACGTGTGCCAAGAACTGTTAGTATGTAGTTAGCGCAATTCGTGGGAGTTAGTTAGTGTTAGTGGTGGCTTGTTTCACTGTATATCAGTGTATATATAGATTAGCTTTGTAATTCTAATGAATGTAATGAAATCATTTTTTTTTTTCCCAAATTAGTTTTTCACATGGTATCAGAGCACAAAACCTAGGGTTTTCTTCTCTTAACAAATTTGGGAACTTTCTTCTTCATTTCTCTTCGTCTTCTTCAAAAGCTTCGAAGCTCCTTCCATGGCTGCCACTGGTACAGCTACTGCTTCAACTTCTGAGACTCAATCTTCAACACAGGATTCATCAAATGTGAATGATCCTTTGTTTTTACACCATGGAGAAAATCCTGGTGCTGTTCTTGTTTCTCAACCTCTAATTGGTGGAGAAAACTATCCTGCTTGGGCTCGGTCTGTCAGGAAGTCACTCATCGCTAAAAATAAGCTTGGCTTCATAGATGGCTCTCTCACCTTGTCATCTCCAATTGTAGATTCTCCAACTGCAGTTCAAGCCTGGATTCGTGCAGACAATATGGTAGGGACTTGGATAATCAATTCAGTCTCTCCAAGGCTTCAAGCTAGCGTTGTCTATAGGGAAACTGCTTTGGAAATTTGGAATGATTTGAGGGACACTTTCTGTCATAAGAATGGTCCAAAGATTTTCAATTTGCAAAAGCAAATCTCAGAGCTCCATCAAGGTGAAGTTTCAATTACTGATTTTTTCACACAATTGAAGGTCTTATGGGATCAATTACAAAGTCTCAGCCCTTTTCCCTTGTGCACTTGTGGAAAATGTCAGTGCAATGTAAATCGAAGGCTTACTGATCTTCAAGCCAAAGAATCAGTGATGAAGTTCCTCATGGGACTGAATGATTCTTTTTCTCAAGTCAGAACTCAGATTTTACTCATGGATCCTCTACCTCCTGTTAACAAGGTGCATTCTTTATTGATCCAAGAAGAGATGCAAAGGAGTGTTAGTATGGGTACGAGGGTTGAATCTACTGCTTTAGCCACCAAGACTCAGAATTTCACTAATGGGGGTTCTAATGGTAAAGGCAAAGAGAGACCATTGTGTACTCATTGTGGCAAGCTAGGCCATACCATTGACAAGTGTTACAAATTACACGGATTTCCCCCAGGTTACAAGTCAAAGACCAAGTCCATGGCCCATCTGGTGTCTTCTACTATTCCAGATCAATTTCACAATCATATGGCACTGACTCCTCAAGAAGGTGTGCTTGGTCATGCACCTGTCACTACTCAAGCACCTTCTTTCACAACAGATCAGTACCAACAGCTGCTAGCTTTGATTGGTGCACTACCAAGGCCGTCTCAGCAGAATTCTACAGGGCAAGAGTACCATATGGCCAATACTGTGGGTTTTCCTAATAACACAGTAGCAGGTATGCCTTTAAACCTCAAGCATTCTGTCTTTTCTGCTCAGTTTGTTAATAGAAAAGCCTATAACATGGAGACTTGGGTTATTGATACTGGGGTTACTGATCATATAGTTTGTTCTGTGAGTCTACTAACCTCAATTACTGCTATTTCACATTCTATGGTACAATTGCCTAATGGAGAGTCAGCTGTTGTCACACATGTTGGAACAATTCAACTTTCTCCACATCTTGTCCTTACAAATGTCCTTTGTGTACCTTCTTTTTCTTTTAATCTTTTATCTGTCAGTTCCATGACTAAGACACAATCCCTTTGTCTTGTCTTTCTTTCTGCCCATTGCTTTATACAGGACCTTACCAACTGGAGCACGATTGGAGTGGGTCAAATGTCTGATGGTCTGTACCTACTGCAACAATCAAGCTTGTTCTCAGCTTCTAGTTCTCTATCTGATTTCCTGTCTAAGCACAACATAGCTTCTTTTACTGCTTTTTCTTCTAATGCTCATCACAATAATATGTCTTCTCTGTGGCATTCTAGACTAGGACATCCTTCTGATGTTAAGCTTCAATCTTTGAGCAATGTTTTTCCTTTCTTGCAAAATTGTTGTACCAAACAATGTACTGTTTGTCCATTAGCAAAACAGAAAAGATTTCCCTTTCCCTTCAATAATAAAATGTGTGATTCTTCTTTTGATTTGGTGCATATGGATGTTTGGGGTCCTTTTTCTGTTCCTACCTCAGCTAGTCACATATATTTCCTTACTTTGGTTGATGATGCAACCAGGGCAACTTGGCTTTTTCTCATGAAGGCCAAGTCTGAAGTCAAAGCCTTGATTGTTTCTTTTTATAACATGGTTTTAACTCAATTCAATTATAAAATCAAATGTTTTAGATCTGATAATGCTCTTGAATTCAAACTTTCTGAATTTTATTCTACTAAAGGCATAATTCATCAAACTAGATGTGTTTATACTCCACAACAAAATTCTGTTGTGGAGAGAAAACACCAACATATCTTGTCTACTGCTAGGGCTTTACAAATCCAATCTAATCTGCCTCTTTCCTTTTGGGGTGATTGTGTGCTCACTGCAGTCTATCTCATTAACAGACTGCCCTCTCCTCTTTTACAACATAAAACTCCCTATGAACTTCTGTTTGGGAAGGTTCCTTATTATTCCCATCTTAGGACTTTTGGTTGTCTATGTTTTGCTTCCACAACTGGTCCTAAGTCTTCCAAATTCTCTCCTAGAGCAAGGAAGTGTGTTTTTATTGGACATCCCTATAATATCAAGGGTTATAAGGTCTTTGATCTCTTATCTCACACTGTTCTTGTGTCTAGGGATGTAGTTTTTCATGAGACAGTTTTTCCCTTTTCTGTGGTTGATGTTGTTTCTTCTTCTTCTACTCTTATTCCACTTCCTGTCATGACCCCCATTCCACCTTCCTTTTATGATACTTCTCCATACTGCTCTTCCCTTCCTTCAGCTTCTTCCCATAACATTTCTGATGACACCATTATTGATATTCATCATGATGTTGATGAAGATCTTCCTCAGGATCTGCCTGAGGCTCCAGATGAGCTTTTGGTTCCTAACCCTCATCTTAGGAGGTCTACTAGAGTTTCTAAACCTCCATCTTATCTTCAAGCTTACCATTGCAGTCAAGTAACCTCAGTTTCTACTCCTAATCTGCCTCAGTCAGGTACATCTCATCCTCTTTCTTCTTTTCTTTCTTATGATCACTTGTCTCCATCCTATAAATCTTTTTGTTGTTCTATTTCTGCTATTGTTGAACCACAATACTATTCTCAAGCTGTGTCTGACCCCAAGTGGCAAGCTGCCATGGATGTTGAAATTGCAGCATTGGAGGCCAATCACACTTGGACTCTTACTCCTCTTCCACCCTACAAAAAGGCCATTGGTTGTAAGTGGGTCTACCGGGTTAAGTATAGGTCTGATGGCTCCGTGGAGAGGTATAAGGCTTGGCTGGTTGCAAAGGGATTTACCCAAAAAGAAGGCTTGGATTATATTGAGACCTTCAGTCCTGTTGCCAAAATGGTTTTTGTGAAGTGTTTGTTGGCTGTGGCTGCTGTGAAAGGTTGGTTTTTGAGCCACCTTGATGTCAACAATGCCTTTCTTCATGGGGATTTGCTTGAGGATGTTTATATGGCTCTTCCACCTGGCTTTCACAGCAAGGGGGAGGTTGTTTGCAAATTAAACAAATCACTTTATGGCTTGAAGCAAGCATCTCGGCAATGGTTCTCCAAGTTCTCTGAAGCCTTGATTCAATTAGGCTTTGTGCAGTCCAAAGCAGACTACTCATTGTTTACTAGACAGCAAGAAGAGTCCTTTATTGCTTTATTAGTTTATGTGGACGATGTATTAATTGCTAGCAATGACAAGGACAAGGTTGATCAATTCAAGGTTCTATTGGATCAGAAGTTCAAGCTCAAGGATTTGGGAGATTTAAAATTTTTCCTTGGTTTAGAAGTTGCAAGGACTGATAAGGGTATAGCTCTTTGTCAAAGAAAGTATGCTTTGGAAGTACTAAGTGATGCTGGTATGCTTGATTGTAAACCTTCTAAGGTTCCAATGGAGCAGAATCTTAAGTTGAGCAAGTATGATGGTGATTTGCTCAATGATCCCAGCAAGTACAGAAGATTAGTGGGGAGGCTGCTATATTTGACAATCACTAGACCTGACATCACTTATGTTGTTCATAAGTTGAGTTAGTTTATGTCTAAGCCTAGAAAACCACACCTTGAAGCATCATATAGAGTCTTGCAATATTTGAAGAATGAACCAGGGAAGGGAGTGTTCTTTTCAGCTGCCTCAGAGTTGCATGTGAAAGGCTTTACTGATTCAGATTGGGCCGCATGTCCAGACACAAGAAGATCAGTGACTGGATATTGCATCTTCATTGGTGAGTCCTTAATTTCTTGGAAATCCAAGAAACAGTCCACTGTTTCACGATCTTCGGCAGAAGCTGAATATAGAGCGATGGCAGTAGCTACATGTGAAGCGGTATGGATTCTTTATCTTCTAAGGGATATTCAAGTAAGGCATGATAGAGAAGCTTTGCTCTTTTGTGATAGTCAGTCTGCTCTCCACATTGGTTCCAATCCAGTGTTTCATGAAAGAACCAAACATATAGAGATTGACTGTCATGTGGTCAGGGATAAGGTGTTGGCTAAGGTGATAAAGTTAATTCATGTCAGGACTCATTGCCAATTGGCTGATGTGCTAACTAAGGCTTTGAGTTTTAATCACTTCTCAGAGCTCATTTCCAAGATGGGACTGATCAATATTTATTTGCCCCCAGTCCATCTTGAGGGGGAGTATCAAAAGAAGAAGCCATCTGGTCAAGCTGAAGCTATTGTAAAAGAATCAATTGATTCAGATATGGAAGAACAGAGCAACAGAGGAAGTCCAGGTGTAGCAGAGCAGAGTACGACATGTAGTTAGCTGCTATATACGACTTGTAGTTTTTGTTAGAATATAGTATATATGTTCACATGTGCCAACTACTGTTAGTAATACGTGTGCCAAGAACTGTTAGTATGTAGTTAGCGCAATTCGTGGGAGTTAGTTAGTGTTAGTGGTGGCTTGTTTCAGTGTATATCAGTGTATATATAGATTAGCTTTGTAATTCTAATGAATGTAATGAAATCATTTTTTTTTTCCCAAATTAGTTTTTCACAGCACTCTCAAATCTTCTTTTCTCTTCCCTTCACTTTTTCTTTTTTCTCAGTTCTCACGCCCACACTGTCACTCTCTAGTCTCTTATCTCTTCCAAAAATTCTGCATGGGTTGTAATCACTGCAGTGGTAATTTGATTCATTCCTTTCTTCTAAAATCCTAATTTTATTAGATAATATTTGGTGTTTTTGTTTGCTGATTTTTATTACTGGTTCGGTCAGTGCTACACATTTTTATGCGTTGTAGCATGATTTGTATTTGTTCAAATTTACAGATTTTCTTACTGATTCGGTGTTTATTTATTTATATAATTTCATCGGTTATAGTTCCTTTTTTTTGTTAACATTATCACATTTGTTTTTCACTTGTTCTCCAACACGTGAAGCCAAAACCAACGGGGTCTTTTAATGCAACAACCCCACATGATTTAAGGATGTGTGAAATCCTCTTTTTCTTTAATCAATTGACTTGTGCGGTAGGAATTTTACTGTCACACTACTTGATTGGTGTTACATCATTATAAGGATTGTCTGATGTGTGAATGATTTATCAATACCGTTGCAATGACTTATATTGCTATACTTATGATTATATACCTATATACTTATAATTATATTGCTATTAACGGTGAATTTTTTTTCATTCCTTTGTTCCAAAATATATTAGATATTCGATGTTCATGTTCATGTTGAAAAATGATAAGCTCCCTAGACAATGGCTGTAGAACTTTTTTGACAACTATTTAAGCCAATTTTGATAATGTAGGTGTATTTTGTTAGAATTTGGACGTGTCTATTTAGATAATTTGGCATTTTGGTATTTATCAAATTATTTGTACTAGATTATTTTGTAGGTTAAACTATTTAGCCTATATGCTATTTTGAACTATTTGAAATGGAGCTTATGGTTATTTTGAATTATGAGAATGAGAAATATGGATATTTTGAATTATGAGCTTATAGAGCTAATATGTATGAGAACCAAATTCATACTTTTTTTAAATATTTATTTTTTTTATTTTATTTTTATGTTGATTACAATTTCATATTATACACGTTTTAAATTATACAAAAAATGTTACAAAAAATTTGTGTATACCAAACATCAGAAAACATTCTCAAACTTATTTTCTAAGTTGTTACTGAACACAGAAAAATGAGATAGCTTTCCAAAAAACGTTCTTTGAAAAATGACTAATTTTCCAAAAAACGGAGCGTAGATATAACATCTTGATTATCCATTATGTCTCATTTAAGGAAAAAAAAAAAAACTTAACTCCCTCAATTAACCCTAAAGTGAGAATATAGGAAAATAATTAGACACTTGTACATTTTATGTGCAACCTCCAATATTTTTCTACCCATAATGCAATGCTAAATATGAGTGAAAGACCAAAATACAACCCAAAAGGAATGTGGTTGCCGTGAATACGGTAATGGTAAACTTTAATGTCCTAGGAGGGGGAACTGCTATAGTAAATTTCATTTTCCTACAAAAGACAGATTCATGCATTAAAATTCATTTTAAGCACAAAATTAACTATTCAACATTATTCCAAAATCAAATAAAATTTGCATTTTTATGCATGAATTAATACAAATAAATATGATAATGCTTTCTAATAGTGATATAATTATGCAAAATTAAGCTATTATCAAGAACAATGAACTTTATTGTAGATACATTTTATGCAAGAACACCAAGAATGGGGATCAATGTAACAATGACAAAAATCATGAAAAAGGAAAAGTTAATGTTACTATGTTTGCATGGTTGTGAAGGTCTGGAAGGCCTATATATAGCCTTCCACACCTCATTAAGATACTTATAGAGGCCACTTGCCGTCAGTATGGACATTACAATAATGTTTTGAACAGTTAATATCACAATAAGTTCATTTACTTGCCAACAAAGCCAAAAAGTAAATGAACTTCTTGTAATATCATATTACAAGAAGTTCATTTACTTTTTGGCTTTGCTAGCAAGACTGTATACTTTATATGTACGCTGCAATATTACTTTTGAGTTTTGAGCTCTTATATTCATTTAGCAACAAGACTATATATATGAAGTATAGATGTCTAGCTTCATAGTTATGCTTGCTATTCTTTTCATTTTCGTTTCAAAGAGACGTATTTGGACTAGCAAGACAAGTTGATCAAGCACTCTTATCTGAAACTTGGTTCCTTACAGGTTTGGGCAGTCAGGACAAAAATGGGAACACAGGTTATCACTAGCTCTGGAATTTAATTCGAAGAAAGTAGGTTCAAGGATATCATATAACTGTGCTCTTTTGAAATTGGCTGTGTTGAGTTAACGGAAGCTCTGATATCAAATTGTTGAACAAAAGACTAAACAAATAGCTTTTATTAAAAACTTTTAACTCTTTGAATTACAATACTTAACAAGCTCTACTATTGATTATTTGAGAGTTGAAAGAGAGAGTTGTTGATAAGGAATAAATAATAGCAGCATGGTAGTCTTAGTCCGTCAGCGTGTACTAAGGCTGACGGTTTGACATCGCCTTAGGCTTAACCCGTCAGCTTACGTCAGGCTGACGGTTATACATCCCCACATGCTTAACCCGTCAGCATATACTTATGCTTACAGTTCATGTGGCAAGGGTTAAACTCTAGAAGCTGACGGGAATGACATCCCTGGTCAGGCCGACGGATCATGAGGCCGACGGTTCAAGAAAATCCTTTACTTGGACATCACGCCCAATGATAGAGTCCTATAAGGAAAGGGTTCCGTAATCTACGCTCACATGAATTCCTATATGGAAAAGACTTCTACTCCAAGGAAGAGAGGTCAACCCTCTACTACTATAAAAGCCCCAATACCCTCACAAATCAAGGTACGCACAATTAACCCCTCTCTAGCACTCTAGAGTTGAAACAAGTCCTAACTTGACCTTCGGAGGGTATTTGGCCGGCACCACACCGGTGCTCTCTGTTAGGTCTTCTCCTTTTTTGTTGTGCAGGTGTAGTTCCGAGCGTACAAGCATTGTGCAACTCACTGGTGAGATTTTCGGCATCATCAGTTGGCGCCGTCTGTGGGAAAGACAACGCTGTAAGCCATATTACCGTTTCCCGGACTAAAGAGTTGCATGGTACTCACTCGCTCAATGGCAACTACTAACGACGTTCAAGAAGAGGAGCAACCCACGACTGCCCTCGAGAGACAAGTACGGACTCTTGGTGCCGCCGTGGAGCGCCTCACCAAACAAAACCACGACTTGGAGGAGCAGCTGCGCCAGAAGAATGCAGCACTGAACGACCAACAAGGGGATCAAGAGGGGAACAGCACTCCCAAGAAAAATCAGGAGAAACCGGAAGGCAGCCACGCCCCAAGCAAACCAGAGAGGCAGAACTTAAGCATGCCATCCCTCACGGATGCAACTCCACCGCATGTTGTCGCAGAGATGCAGGCAATGAGGGAACAGATGGAGGTTATGATGAACGCACTTAAAGGACGGGTGTCCAGCGATCTTGACGACCTAGTCAACCGCACTGACTCGCCCTTCACTGTGGCTGTGAACTCTTTCCCCTTACCCCACAAATTTCGCATGCCGCATATCGACAGCTATGATGGAGTAAAGGATCCTCTAGACCATCTAGAAACCTTCAAAACCCTAATGCATCTTCAGGGTGTAGCAGACGAGATCATGTGCAGGGCCTTCCCTACAACACTCAAAGGCTCCGCGAGGGTATGGTTCAGCCGGCTGACTCCCAACTCCATCAACACCTTCAAGGAACTAAGCGCTCAGTTCACCACACACTTCATTGGAGGCCACAGGTATAAGAAGTCCACGGCATGCCTAATGAGTATCAAGCAGCGAGAGGACGAGACACTGAGATCCTACATCACACGCTTCAACAAGGAAGCGTTATCAATTGACGAAGCCGACGACAAAATACTTGTAGCAGCCTTCACAAATGGGTTGCGAAAGGGCAAGTTTTTGTTCTCATTATACAAAAACGACCCAAAGACCATGTCGGAAGTACTCTACAGGGCCACTAAGTATATGAACGCTGAGGACGCACTGCAGGCTCGAGAAGAAAAACCAAGGAAGAGGGAAAGGCAGGAAGACGCTCGACAGGATCAAGGGCGGAAGAGGCCAAGAACGGGAGATCGTAGGGACGAGAGGCGTTCTAAACCTCCGGGAGGAAGGTTTACAAGCTTCACCCCGCTAACCACCCCGATAGATCAAGTCCTAATGCAGATCAAGGACGAAGGGACTCTGGCCTTCCCTGGAAAGCTGAAGGGGGACCCTAGCAGGCGTTCTAGAGACAAATACTGCCGCTTCCACCGAGATCACGGCCATGACACGGCCGACTGTTACGACCTGAAGCAGCAAATCGAGGCCCTTATAAGACAAGGGAAATTGCAGAAGTTTGTAAGCAAAGAAAGAACGGATCCACAACCTCAGGAATAGCCCCCAAGACGGGACAATGACCGGCCAAGACCGCCCATTGGCGACATCAGGATGATTGTAGGAGGGACGCCTGCCGGGTCATCCAAGAAGGCTCGGAAGACGTACCTCAGGATGGTTCAAAATGTGCAGCTGACGGGCTCAATACCAAAAGTAGCACGAAGAGAAAGTCCCGTCATTGGGTTCTCCGAAGAAGATGCACGACGTCTTCACCACCCCCACGACGACGCGCTCGTTATCAGTTTGCAAGTGGGGGACTACAACTTGCACCGAGTGTTGGTTGACAATGGGAGCTCAGCAGACATCCTATATTACCCCGCATTCCAGCAGATGGGAATCAGCAGAGAACAATTGATTCCGACGAATGCCCCCCTCGTCGGTTTCGGAGGAACGAGGGTGTTTCCCCTGGGTGCAGTCACACTGTCTGTAACGGCAGGCAACTATCCGCAGCAGATCACAAAGGACGTAACGTTCCTTGTAGTCGACTGTTCGTCGACCTACAATGCCATCTTGGGACGACCCACCCTCAATTCATGGAAAGCGGCAACCTCAACTTATCACTTAATGATCAAGTTCCCCACCGAATATGGAACAGGTGAACTGCGTGGAAATCAGGTGGCCGCGCGCGAATGCTACGTGGCTATGATGGAAATGGATGATCAACTCCAAGCCATGAGCATAGAAGAGCATCGAAATGCGACGGAACCCGTCGAAAAGCTTGAAGAAATATCCCTTGACGACTCCAGACCTGACCGAACAACAAAGGTTGGCACCCTTGCAAGTCCCATGATCCGACAGACGCTTGCAGCCTTTCTCAGAGAAAATCGGGACGTGTTCGCTTGGAGTCACGAGGACATGCCAGGAATAGACCCTTCAGTCATGGTGCACAAGCTGAATATATCACCATCCTTTCCACCCGTTCGGCAGAAGAAGCGGGTGTTTGCCCCCGAACGGGATCGAGCCATAGCTGAAGAAATTTGCAAGTTACAGGAAGCACACTTTATCAGAGAAGTTTACTACCCCGACTGGCTGGCCAACGTAGTGATGGTCAAGAAAGCTAGCGGGAAGTGGAGGATGTGCGTAGACTTCACCGATCTAAACAAAGCATGCCCCAAAGACAGCTACCCCCTCCCGAGGATCGACACTCTAGTAGACTCCACAGCTCAGCACCAGCTTTTAAGCTTCATGGACGCTTTCTCCGGCTACAACCAAATCAAGATGAACGAAGCCGATCAAGAGAAAACTTCGTTCGTGACCAGCCAAGGCCTCTTCTGTTACAAGGTAATGCCGTTTGGTCTAAAAAATGCGGGCGCGACATACCAGAGACTTATGAACAAAATGTTCGCACTGCAAATCGGGAGAAACGTCCAAGTCTACGTAGATGATATGCTGGTGAAAAGCCGAAGGGAGGAAAATCACTTGGAAGACCTTAGGGAAACATTCGACACCCTTCGCTCTTACAACATGAAGCTGAATCCAGGAAAGTGCGCCTTCGGGGTGACGGCAGGAAAATTCCTAGGATTCATGGTTTCCCAAAGGGGCATCGAAGCCAACCCGGACAAGATCCGGGCGATAATAGAGATGGCACCACCAAAAAATGTGAAGGAAGTGCAGAGCCTTAACGGCAAGATAGCAGCGCTAAATAGGTTCGTGTCAAGGGCGACGGACAAGTGCCTACCATTCTTTCGAACATTGAAGAGATCTTTCGAATGGACTGCCGAGTGCCAGCAAGCGTTCGAAGAGTTGAAAGCTTATCTCTCCTCCCCCCCGTTGCTGAGTCCCTCACAACCGGGTGAAGAACTCTTTCTCTATCTTGCTGTCTCCCCAGCCGCTGTCAGCGCTGCCTTGATCAGAGAAGAAGAGAAAGTGCAGAAGCCTGTGTACTACACCAGTCGAGCGCTACGCGGAGCTGAAGAAAGATATCCGCCCATGGAAAAACTCGCATTTGCGCTAGTTACAGCCGCACGCAAGCTAAAACCGTACTTTCAAGCCCACACGATGATCGTCCTAACCGACAAACCTTTGCGACGAGCAATGGGCAACCCTGAAGCCGCTGGGCGATTGGCACTATGGGCTATAGAATTAAGCGAGTTTGACATCCAGTATCGTCCACGAACCGCCATTAAAGGACAGGTCGTTGCAGACTTCATAGCTGAATTTACAAATGGCGAAGACAAGGGGGCAGAAGAGTCTCCCCAATGGAGCATACATGTAGACGGGTCCTCCAACAGGCAGGCTGGGGGAGCCGGCATCGTACTACACTCACCCGAAGGAGACATGGTCGAGTGTATGATCCGCCTTGAGTTCCCTACCACCAACAACGAGGCGGAGTACGAAGCTCTGATAGCAGGACTTGACCTCGCCAAAGCTGCAGGAGCTGAAAGAGCGATCATTCACTGCGATTCTCAAGTCGTGGTCAACCAGATAAATGGGGATTATGAGTGCAAAGGCGAACGGATGAAAAAATATCTAGACCAAGCAAGATGGAGGGTCAGCGAGCTGAAGGCCGAAATCACACAGATACCGCGAGGAGAAAACGAGCAAGCCGATCGCCTAGCCAAAGCCGCTTCAGCCGAGCATATGGCCACCCTTGGTAACGTACTCTCTTTCGTTCAGCTCTCTCCGCTTATAAATTCTGTCGATGTATAGGAGCTTGTATCCGAAAGCAATTGGACTACGCCATTAGTTTCCTACCTGAAGAACGGCGTACTACCGGATGGAAAGGAGGCTGCAAGAAAGCTGAAGGTTCAAGCAGCGAGGTTCGTCCTAATAAGAGACATCTTGTACAAAAGAGGTTTCTCCCGCCCCTACCTACGATGCTTAGGTCCTGAAGAGGCAGATTACGTCATGAGGGAAGTGCACGAGGGAATCTGCGGAAACCACTCAGGATCGAGGTCGTTAATCCACAAGCTAGTACGAACAGGGTACTTTTGGCCAACTATGCAGAAGGATGCCGAGGCCTATGTAAAGCAATGCGACAAGTGCCAAAGGTTCAGCAATGTTATCAGACAACCATCTGAAGAACTTACCCCGATGACGGCGCCATGGCCATTCGCTCAATGGGGACTGGACATCATGGGACCGTTTCCTACGGCAATACGACAACTAAAGTTTCTGGTTGTGGGCATCGACTACTTTACGAAGTGGGTCGAAGCTGAAGCCTTGGCCACCATTACGGAGAAGAACGTACGCAGCTTCGTCTGGCGATGTATCGTATGCAGATTTGGCATCCCTAGAGTCTTAGTCTCGGATAACGGGAAGCAATTCGACAACGAGGCCTTTCGGGACTTCTGCTCACAATTAGGGATACAGAACCACTACTCCTCCCCCGCCCACCCTCAAGCCAACGGACAGGTCGAAGTCACGAACCGATCCTTGTTGAAGATTATCAAGACTCGGCTCGAGGGGGCAAAGGGTATATGGGCTGAAGAGTTACCAAGCATACTTTGGGCCTACAGGACAACGGCAAGGACACCGACACAGGAGACACCATTTCGGCTAACATACGGGAGTGAGGCAGTCATCCCAGCCGAAGTCGGCCTCACCAGCTACAGGGTGCACAATCATAACGAAGGGAAAAATGACGAAGCCCTACGTCTACAGCTCGATCTAGTGGACGAAGTCAGGATAGCAGCAGAGCAAAGGCTCGCGCGATACCAGGACCGCATGGCCAAGCACTACAACTCCCGGGTCAAGCACAGAGACTTCCAGGTTGGAGACCTCGTTCTAAGAAAAGTCATGGGCGCAGCAAGAGACCCAACTCAAGGAAAACTCGGCCCGAATTGGGAAGGACCCTACCGAGTCACGGCGTGGCAGAGGAAGGGCACCTATCATCTGGAGACACTGGACGGACGGAAGCTACCGCACCCTTGGAATGCTGAACACCTGCGAAAGTACTACCAGTAGAGGCGATGACATGAAGAACAACACCTATCTTTTTTATTTTTTAGATTTACTGTTTGCTTTTAAGTATTCACTACAATAAGCCCAACGGGCATGTCTTTTACTTTGGTTTTGCTACAATAAGCCCAAAAGGGCAGGTTTTTCCTTTTTTAAGTATTTTTTATGCAGATGCATAACAATAAGAGGGATTTATTCAGAACGACTGAAGTTTCTACTTGCAAATCAAAATTAGTAAAAGACCGACGAAAAGTGGCTAAGTCCACAAATCAGCAATTAAGCTGACGGCCTAAATAAAAGGCTGACGAAAAGTGGCTAAGTCCACAAATAAGCTGACGGCCTAAATAAAAGGCTGACGAAAAGTGGCTAAGTCCATAAATCAGCAATTAAGCTGACGGCCTAAATAAAAGGCTGACGAAAAGTGGCTAAGTCCACAAATCAGCAATTAAGCTGACGGCCTAAATAGAAAGCAGACGAAAAATGGCTAAGTCCACAAATTAGCAACTAAGCTGACGGCCTGAAAACAACACCCCACAAAGTGGACGAGCCAAAAGGCTGACGGCCTAAAAATGACCAAATCCATAAAATGGACAAGCCAAATAAATGAACGGCCTAAAATGACCAAGTCCACAAAAGTGACGAGCCAAATGGCTGACGGTTAAAAACGACGGTTCAAAATGAAGTCCACAAAACGGACAAAGCAGTAAAACTGACGGTACACTAAACTAAAAGGGCCCACAACCCTGATTTCAATCTTCCAAATCAAAACATACGAGTAAAACAAGCCAAGCAAAAGTGATTACATACAATCAAGAGCAAGCGACGCTGTAAACAAATCAAAAGCCCAAAAAGGCATTAAAAAAGCTGTTAAAATATTACAAATAGGGGCCCAAAGGGCACTCGATAAAGCTGTTTGCTAGACAGATAAAAAGAAGGGAAAAAATGAATTACAAGTCGTCACTCCAAAAAATTCTATTTTTTAACAGAAGGGTCCTCTCCGTCGAGCAGCACCACAGGAGGGGTCGCGGTAGTTGTTGGAAGGATCACAGCAGGCTGGGCCAGGACGACTCCACTACCTCCATGAGGAGAATCCGCTAGGTCATCTGTACCTACGATGACGGAACCAGTAGCAGGCGTCATAGGTTGGGCGTCGTCCAGGGAGATACCAGAAAGATCCAACTCGGGAAAAGCTGACGCCACCTGTCTGAGGCAATCATCAAATCCCGTGCCATAGTATCCGCCACAGGAATCAATAAAGGAGTCCGACGCCTTGAAATTATTTACCGCGTCAGCCCCCGCTGTCTCCATCTGTGCACGAAGAGCCGTCAGCTCCTTCTCAAGCTCACCCTTCTGACGACCCTCCTCTTCCAGCTTCTCCCTCACTTCCTTCAGCTCGACGTTAAGGACACGCATTGCCTCCTTATATTGAGCCTGCTGGTTTCGCATGTTGGCATTGTGTTTATGGACGCGAGCGACGACTCCCTCCTTAGCCACGCACCTGTCCTGAAGTGCCTTTACACGAACCAGGGCCTAGAAAAGGATACAACCGTCAGTCATGTTAAATAATAGTAATAACAAAAGAAGAAACATCCAAGAGAGATGGCTTACCCGGGTGAGGTCAAACAAAGCTGACGACCCCAACTCATCCGTCGCCAACAAGTCACAAGGATCTATGTCAGCAGGCTTGATGAAACACTCCACTGCCTCAACAGCAAAATCCTTGTGAGTTAGCAGGCAACGGGGCCCCTGCAGGACGGGACCAGAAGAGGTCATTACACCTTTCCCTGCCCCATGACTGGACTTAGGTGACGGCCTCTTTGGGGGCTCACTCCCGGAACCGACGGCTGCTTTCTTAGGTGGACGGCTGTTATCCCCGTCAGTCTTCCTCTTGGAGGAACCCTTGACGATCTTGGGGGTCGACGAGGGTGCCGTCTCCTCCTGTGCCTTCTTCTCTTCCTTCAAACGGGCAGCTGCAGCCCTTATCCGTTGCTTGGCCACGTCCATCTCTACGAAAGAAACACGTTAGTAAAAACCGACGGTAATAAAAGGATGAATTCAAAGATAAGGGTAAGGTACTCACGGTGACGGGAGAGTTCTTCCAGCCTGCGAGCCTCAGGCGTCGGTACAGGACCACCACAGTAAGCGTGAAGATAGTCGAGGGTGATTAAGTCCCGACACGACCGCTCCTCTAAGGGAATCTCCAAAACCCGACGGATTAAATCCTCTTGCTCACCAGTGATGGAGGGGCGAATGAGGGCTGAAGAGTGCAAATAAACCGACGGCGTTAGAACAATTAAAAGACCAAAAATTATTACTTGCATAAACTAAAGACAAAAGCTGACGACTAAGACCTGACTCTTTTATAAACGCCCAAGTGTTGTCAAAATAGCCGTGAGGTATCGTTTCCCATTCTTCTTGACGACACACCCAGTCCGTCCCTTCAACGAAAAAGAACCTGCTCTTCCAGGCTCTATTCGAATCCGGCGTCTCAGACACCAACCTGAGATTTCTCTCCCTGACGGCAAAATGGTACATCCCTTTGGAAGAAGAAAGGTGCCGAGGTCTATAACAGTAAAAGAATTCGTCCAAGGTAAGCTGACGGTTTCCTCCACTCAGACGACCCCACAACACCTCGGCACCTATAAAAATCCTCCACGCATTCGGAGCAACTTGGCTGACGGATAAGCCAAGAAAGTCAACTAACTGACGGTGTAATGCCGTCAGGGGTAGTCTAAGACCAGCGGCAAACATGGCGTCGTACATACCGACGTCTGCAGTTCTTCCCGTGTAACATTTTTCACCATCTTCAGGCAGACGGATGGGAATATGGTCGGGGATTTGGAAACGGGTCCGTAACTCATTAAAAATTTTAAGAGTCATCTTGGGGAGAAACTTATTTACAGCCCACTCTTGGGGAAGGATGAAGGGACGGTTGCCTCCAGGACTCACAGGAGTCCCTTCACTGGACTCGTCATCACCTTCATCCCCTTCACTAGACCCGTCATCACTTTCATCCCCGTCACTATATCTCTCTCCTTCCACTCCGTCACACCCCTCACCTACTTCCCTCTCCGGGCCATTGTCTCCGTGACCTCCTACCTCCTCGATGGGAGTTTGGGCTGACGTCTCCCTCTCTGAAGACCAGGACGAGCTCCCTGACTCACTACCTGAACCAAACACCTCGTCGTAGCCCGCTCCATCGCGGACCGACGACCGGTCACTCGACGCGTCACTCGACATTTGACTACCTACAAGTGACGGGTGTAATCTAAGCACCTAGGATGACGACTCGGCTTAAAAAATATAAAGCAGGAACAAAAGGAGAAGAGAACTTACCAGTTCCTCGAAAGTAACAGCCGAAGAGGTGACGGAAACAATATTGGCAGGTGCTGACGGAAGATAAGCGACGGATAGCTCTCCAGGAATCAGGGAAAGTGAAATAGTGAAAATGAGGAGAGGTGGGCCATCTATATATATAAGGGAAATGCACGGAAGACGAAGCGACGCCCTCAAACCAGGCGCCGAGCCAACCAGAGCACGCCACGTGTCCTAGCATTTAATGTTGGTATGACAGCTTATAATTATTCTCTCTCCCGGTTAAAGCAGTTGGTAGGAAAAGATGAAAACTCCATAACCCGTCAGTTATAGCCGACGGAGATATGGAGTAGGGGGCAACTGATAAGGAATAAATAATAGCAGCATGGTAGTCTTAGTCCGTCAGCGTGTACTAAGGCTGACGGTTTGACATCGCCTTAGGCTTAACCCGTCAGGCTGACGGTTATACATCCCCACATGCTTAACCCGTCAGCATACACTTATGCTTACAGTTCATGTGGCAAGGGTTAAACTCTAGAAGCTGACGGGAATGACATCCCTGGTCAGGCCGACGGATCATGAGGCCGACGGTTCAAGAAAATCCTTTACTTGGACATCACGCCCAATGATAGAGTCCTATAAGGAAAGGGTTCCGTAATCTACGCTCACATGAATTCCTATATGGAAAAGACTTCTACTCCAAGGAAGAGAGGTCAACCCTCTACTACTATAAAAGCCCCAATACCCTCACAAATCAAGGTACGCACAATTAACCCCTCTCTAGCACTCTAGAGTTGAAACAAGTCCTAACTTGACCTTCGGAGGGTATTTGGCCGGCACCACACCGGTGCTCTCTGTTAGGTCTTCTCCTTTTTTGTTGTGCAGGTGTAGTTCCGAGCGTACAAGCATTGTGCAACTCACTGGTGAGATTTTCGGCATCATCAGTTGTGAACATGAGAGAGTGATGAAATGAGAAGAAGAGAGTGAGGTACAGAGAGGAGAGAGAAACAAATACTAAAATAATAGATAGACGAGCTACAGTAACCGTGTAAATATACATGGTTACTGTAGCTAATGTGTATATTTACACATTTTTACACCTACTGATGTGAGTGTTTTTTTTTTTTTTTGCTCAAAAGGTGTAAAATGAATACCTTTTTCTATTTTAGAAGACTATACACATGCTGATGTGGTTGCTCTAATGTCCTCCACTCAATCCTCACCCAACTGTGCTGATGCCACCGATTTCTTTCTCCCTCCTCGTCCCTGAAACCAAATCCACAACAGGTTGTACCTCCTTCCTCTGTCCTCGGCGTAGAAACTGAACCCAGCATTAAATTCCGTTGGTGCTCTGCTCCTTGATCCCGTCGGTGGTGGTTGAAGAGACTAACCTCGATACCGTCACTGTTGTGTGTATCCCAACCCAATCCTTGCCCCCTGAAAGTTCCAATCACCATCGTTACTTGTGGGTACGTCTTGTTCTTTATTCGCTTTTTTTTTTTTTTTTTTTTAATAAATAAAATAATTGACTCTTTCTCATTGTCAATGTGTAATTCTTATTTATGGGTTCTTGAATATGTCTTTACTTCGTTGTGTAGCTTTAGTGTTTGATGATTTACTTCAGTCGATTTTCCTCTTTTGCTTTGTGTTCTGTAGAAATTGTAGTAGTATTTTGTGGTGGTAATCTTGAGAGTTGCAATCCTCTTCTCATTGGTTCAGGAAAATAAATAAAAAAACTGACCGTTTGCCAGTTAAGCATAAAAGATTGCATTACCACCAACAATCTTCAATTATTAAGAGAGAGACAGAGAGCCACATTATTGTCATCCATAGTTTGTGTGTGTTAAGATGATTTTTTCCCAAGAAGTATGGTAATTCATTGTATATTTTGGTTCAGAATGTTGAAAAAAAAAATTGCTTAAAAAAATTCACTATTCTTTGAATGGTAGCTGATTTTGGTTCTTCCTATGGCCCATATATTGGATACTACTTCAATACAGAACAGCCCCCCGGACAATTTTCCAGTGATCTTTTTAAGGTAGAGACATAGTAATTACATTTTTTCTGATTTTTAGTTACAGGTATTAATATGCATACAGAAAGGGAGTTTGATTTCGATTTTCAGTGGCGGGGTTCAGTATATTAGGTGATGGTTGTGGTGTATTGCATTTAATGATATTTTATTAGGATGTGGAAATTGGGGCAAACCACAGATGCTTCAGTACTTGTGCCTCTTTGGATTTTCAACCACTGTCTTTTCCTCGACTACTGTTTTTTCCATTGACGAGAAGAAACCTTTGCTTGAGAACAACTATGTCCAATGACTGAAACAAATACCAGAAACAACGAAAAGTTTTTCCAATACTAATGCCAAAATCAGTACTATTAGGGACTTGCATGGTGATTTATCCAATGAAGAAGCTTCTGTTCCTTTTATACATATGTGTACGGGTCTTTATATGTGTTCCCTACTGCGCTTATTTCCTATGAAGAATTTTTAACAATGGCAAAGTAAATACTTAGATATTGCTGATTTCTAAATATTATGATAGAAGTAATTAATAACACTTGTTGCTGTGGATTGCTATATAACTTGAGCACAATAATTTCTACTCTCTGCCCTGTGTGTGTTGTTTTAAGTGTGGGGGCAACGCAGGCAATGTCTTCCGTCAATAGTTACAGCTCCACTTCTAGTCGGCATCTATGAAGCACGGGTGTGTTTCCAGATTCAGGTGCGGGTACTGGTGTGGGTGCGGGACACGACAATTTTTAAAAAAAGGTTAATGCTAACGAGTGCCCTTAGGGCACTCATTAATAATCTATTTTAAGAAAGTTTTGATACCACTTTTATGAGAAATGAAAAAAGCTATCAAAATATTAATTACTTTTTTTTTTCATTTCTCATAAAAACTTTCTTTAAATGAATTATTAACCAGTGCTCTAAGGGCACTCGTTAGTATTTCTCTTAAAAAAATAGGGTGCGGGTGTGGCAATTAAAAAATTATTTATGTATATATTTTATATATTGCTAAGCATGCTTTTTTTTTATATAATAACAATAATTGAAAACTTAGATAATAATAATAATAATAATAATAATAATAAATAGATAGATAGTAATAAGTACACAAAAGTTTTTGACACTTAAATTATTGACAAAGGTATTAAAATAGATGAAGCTTCCCATAAATAAATAAATAAATAAAAGATGTGGCTTAGTGGCTCATGTATTTGGTCAGCCCAAAAACAAAATAAAGGATATATGTGGCAGGTATTAAAATCGGTGTAGTTTCCCATTAAAAAAGAAAAAAAAAAGAGAAAAAGAAAAAAAAAAGAAAAAAGGGAAGGTGTGGCTCACGTGTTTGGTCAAAGAGGCACAAAAAACAAAATAAAGCCTGGCATTTAACAAAACTTATCCTATCGTTTTACTATTTAAAAAAAAAATTATCAAAAAAAGAAACAAAACAGAAGGCAGCGAAAAAAAAGGAAGAAGAAAACGAAGAAGCAAAGAAGAAGAAGAAGAAGAAAGGGGTTAAGGCCACTAGTATCTTGTGACAGCGACAACGGCTATCTTGTATCAATATCTACTAGTATTTTCAGTTTAAGTTTTAAATTTTTTTTTCCTCTTATTGGCCGATTTCCTTTTTCTAGCTGAAACACACCGATATTCGGCCGATTCGGCCTGAATTGGCTCGAATTGGCTCGGTTCGGCGTGAATTGGCGCATGTAGGAGCCGAATTGGCGCAAATCCGGAAATGAAAAAAAATGAAAAAAAAAAAAAAAAAAACTCATGCGCGGCATCGACGCACAAGTAGTTGCGTTGGTGGCCGCACCCCGCGTCGAGTAGTGTCAGACTCCGGTGCGGCACCCTCCCAGCTGAGTCGGTGCTTCCTTGGTTGGCATATGTGCAACATGGACCAGTGTGTGCTTAGGACGTCCCTATCTCCCCGTAATTTTGGAAGGAGGTTTTATGGATGTCAGCATTGGTCACCAGTCTGTATCATATCCATTTAGTATTGTACTATATTTTTATGTGAACTTGTGAATCTCCTTAGTTGCCCATCATATATATGGTATGCATTTTGTTGCAGGATTCCAATCAGCATTGTAAGTTCTTTCGATGGTTGGACAAGAACACATGTCCTCGTGGCCGTGAAACAACACCAATTGTGTAGGAAAGGTTTACAAGGCTGGCAGCTGAGGTTGAGGTTGAGGCTGCTAGAAATGAGAAGGATGATGCTCGTGCAATGGAAACAGAAGCACAGGAGCGAGAAAGGATAGCACAGCGCAGGGCTAAAAAATCTAGGCTCACACTCCGGATTGCTGAAGAGAAAGTGTACAAGTATAGGGTAGCTTTAATTATGTCATGGATTGTACTCGGGGTGTATTTTGTATTTTCTACTATGTTTGGGGGCCATGGATAGACGCAACTGTGCCTGCCATGAGTTTATTTGGGGTCACGTTCACAATGTTTGATGCTATTTCCATGCCATGTTTTATTAAGCTATATATTTAACAGTTGTTGGATAGGGTACTATTTTGGACATTTCATAGTATGCAGATAAGTAATGGCAATATCTGGACGTATAATGTTGGAAAGTAGCATACCATGTATTGATTGCTTATGGGTCAATGAAACCTGCGTGAACCTCTTGACAAAACCGACAACATGGTGGCCAAGTTCATAATTATACCGATACTATGATAGATACATGTGCGCGTTACAAAACCAATAGTTCCAAAATAGTGCAATAACGTTACATAATTATGCGAATAATATATTACAAGCATGCATGTACGTGTTGTGATGTAGTTCCAAAATAGCGCAATAACGTTACATAATTGACTAATCCCTAGATCCGCTTACGTGAATGCTAATTGCTTGACATAGGCTTTACAATGCAGCAACATAAAAGGTCAATGGCCACGGGCAACATAATCAGCCCACATTGCGTCAGTGATATTGTCCCTAAACTGGGCCATGAGTCTTTTCGCTTCATTTGACATTTCCATTACATGCCTTTGGGTTGCTGAGCTACTTGATGCTCTAGTATTGCCAGTGCCTTGGCTATTGGTGGCACTTCCTTCAATCTCAGTCTCCCCCTATGTGCTAAATAGTTCATCACCCCTGTTGTTAATGCGTATGAAATTGTGCAGAGTACAACACACAATAATTATGTAATGCTACCTACTTCACTTGAAGTTTGGCATTAAATTTAGAATGGGGAAATGGGCCTTCAGCATTCTAAAAGATCGCTCAATAACCATCTGCAAGGACGAGTGTCTATAGTTGTACAACTCATTCTCGGATGTTGGTCGTCTATTGTGCGAGCGGAACTCTTGAGCATTGTACCTAATTGACTTTTGAGGGGGAAGAAAACTAGTGTCAATTGGTAGGCCCAAATCTACCAAGTAGTATGACCTTACACACACAGCGAGCTAGTAGACACTTATTACTTTCATAAGCATATAACAAACTCTGAATGGCAGATAAAGTCATAGTAATGGATAGTACTCGTTGGTGGTCATGAGAATCCATGCTTTGGGTCATTGATCGCTTCATCGAGCACCCTTGAGTCATTGGCACTGCCCTCCCACCCAGCATGGACATAAGTGAACTGCATGTCAATGTTACATACACATAACACATTGGTTGTTATAGTACTCTTGCGGCTCCTATGTGCCTAAGTCATATTTGCAGGAGGTCGGGCGCTCATGTGTGTGCCATCAATCGCTCCTACACATTTCTAAACATGAAAGTTTCCAAAAATCTTAGGTACCACATATCAAATAGCATGATATATTATTGTAATGGGAAGTTTGATAGGCCAAGAATGTATTGACCATTTTGGTAAATTAATCAATTAATTAGCCAAGTGAAATTAATTAGATTCAATTTCATGCAATAAGCGTGGTAGCACAAACAAATCACCAACTAAGCTAAATACAGCGGAAAATAAATTTGACATAGGTAATTTGTTTACGAATAGGGAAACCACCGAGGAAAAACCACACCGGGTGAATTTAAAGTCATCACTCTCGAGAATTCACTATTATCAAAACAAGCGGTTACAAGTAAAAGGAATCCTAGTACCTAATAACAACCTACAGTTGAACCCTTACCCTAATACCCAATTGGACTTGTAATGTAGCGGCAATCTCTCCTTTCAATGCACGGCTCCCAGTACGTGACTAACCAATGATACATAGATCCTAGTATGTGACTAACACACCAACTTAAGGAAGATGTTGACTGCAACGTTTTTCAGTTCATCCAACAATGAAGATTAAGAAGCTCCTTGGTTACAAAACCTTAGGCGCAAAGACGCAATAGCTTCTAGAGAGAATATGATGAACTATGGCAAATTGTCTTCGCTCACAAAATGCATGAATAATCACTTTGCATCAAGTTGCCTCGTCATGTGACGGCCCTTAAAATAATCCTTATATATGTTTAGGTTTATGAGAAAAGAAACCCTACACAAATACACATGGATATGCATGAAATTAGTTTTGGAAATTTTGATTTCGTAATTCTTGACAGATATGGCTGCTATCGAGCTTCAACATTAAACCTCGATAGATATGATTTTGTTGAGATATCTGTCGAGCTTTAATGAATAGTACTTCTTCACTTGTTTCTTGAACAGATTTGCATGACTTCAATACTAAACTTGAACACTTGTTTCTTGAAGTACTAAATCCATCCTAAATCTACCTAATTACAAGTAAAGTGCGTTTTGTCAAAAGATTAGCCAATTTACATCACATATGTTTCTAACACTTTCCATATATGTCCTAACAAAGTTAGTTAAGTAGGGGAATTTAGTGTACCTCGAACCGTGGCCAGTACTTGTTCACTTGAAGATGTTCGGGGAGGCCCATGACATTCGGATCAGGTTTAATCAAATGCTTCACATATGAGTGAACAGCTTGCAACGCCCGATGAAAATGGCAGGACACCGTTTCAGTTGAGTGTTGAAACCTGTCTGCAACACATATGTAACGGGTGTTGTGCCCAAGTATGTATAATAACATGGCTACCGCCTGGGTGGCATTCACCCCACCCTACCCGTCCCTCAAATAACCATGCCGATTCAACTCGTCCATTAAATGAATCAATAATGGTCGTGTTATGCAAAATATCTCATAACACTTAAGTGGATTACCTTTATAAAGTTCGTCCATATATCCACGGTCGGTCAACATACTTGTACGCATTGGCTGTTTATTGAAATGCCGTTGCATATAGGCATACATCTCCCTGACCATAGGATTCACTAAATTGAACTCTGCTTCTTCATCGCTATCACACTCTGAATTCGTCCAATCATTGTCATTATCTTCACCGGCATTATTAGAATCAATGTCGTTGAAGTAAGCATCATCAAAGTCATACTTTAGGAATGTATCTTACCATTTGTTTCCTGGCGCCATAAGTGACCTACACAATGCAATAATACACTCTTCAACTAGGTTATGAAAGGCAAGATATATAAATAAATATGTTATAGTCAACAATCTACACCTCAACCTGTAATCCAACCATAAAATGAACCATCAACATAGGAAATACCTCTTAGAAAGATTCCTATTAATAACAATATCACTTAAATATGTGTTGAACATAGCGTATCATTAAATGAAAAAAAAAAAAAGCAAACCAAACAATCAACCATAGATTATAACAAGGCAAACCCTACAACCTCAACAACTTCATAAACGCCTAACCCAACAATCATCCTTATAAAATAGAAATGCAAACCACTAATCAACCATAGATTATAACAAGGCAAACCCTACAATCATCCATATTTCATAAACACCTAACCCAACAATCATCGTTATAAAATAAAAAAAATAAACAAACCCAACAAACATCCATAGATTATTAAAAGCCCTACAATCATCCATATTTCATAAATAAAACAAACCCAAGAGTCATCCATAGTTTTTAAAAAGCAAACCTACCAAACATAAGTTCATAGAATGCTCCTAAACGTAGAAATACAACTTCAAAGTACCACATAATAATCAAACACAAAACTCAATCCTCCTCTGGGTTAAGAATGTCATCCATCCATGTTTTCCTCCTATGCTCCGGCATGCTCATTAACACCACCCTATTATCCTTTTGTTGCGAGCCTTTGAGATCTTCACATATGCCTGGTTCCCAAGATCCTCGTACTTATTAAGTACCTCAATTGCCTTGCCAAGTGAACAAGGATCACCTTCAATTGCGGATTGAGCAAATTGTTTAGATGTACCACTTGACTTGCCCTGTTTACCACTAAACTTCTCCCTTGTCATTACGGTGTACTCCTTTAGGGCCACAGTCATGTCGCTTACCCTATCCGCTTTCTTTGATACCTCTTACCCTTGGCACTTGCATCTTGCATTGAATGTATTCTAGCCCTTTGGGTTTGGTCTTCAACCTCAGTATCCTTCACAGTCTAAGGGATACTCTCTAAGTTTGGAGTGTAACAGTCATCATCCAGATGGGTGCGCACAATTTCATTTGCAAGTTCTTTCTCCTGGGCACGCTCTTCATCACTGTTTAGGGCAGGGGTGTTTAAAGAGATCTGTAGGCTTCCAATTGCAGTACTGGGGGTAAACAACTGTTGTAGCTTGTCGTAGTTTGGACATCCCTATTTCCGTAAGTTTGCTACTTGACGATTGCCCTATAGCAACATTGGAAACATAATTAAAAAACAAGCAGTTCAAACAATAGCAATTTATAAGCAATTACCATAATTAATTAACTGCAATAAGTTACATAAAAAGTGAACAGCAGTAAACATACTGCCACCACCTGTGCCCAAACCTCATCAGGACCAGTAACTGTTTGGGTGCTCTCATCCCACCCAAACCTGTATGTTTAAGCAATTGACTCCACTTGCGTTGTTTTAGTCGAAGCCTATTGTGCTTTTGAAGAACTTTCTTAGAAAGAAAAGATTTTCCAATTCGTGTATTGAGTTCTGTTGTCATTGTTTGCCACATAGGACCCCTAAACACATCATTCTCCATATTACCCTTTAGTTGTTCCTCCAACATAATCTCAATAAATATGTGTTCTAGATGGGGAGGCCACATTTTGTCATCCGCCTCTTGTGATTCATGTGCCATCTAATTCAAATATTTCATGGTAAGCTCAAGACACATTGAATAAATAGGTAAATAAGAATGAATATATAGGAGTTTCTTGTTTGTGCTGCCAAGTAGGTTTACTTATCCATATATACACACCAGAAAAATATTCCACAGTTATATTTAACAGATTCCCACAAGTATTAAATGAAGCTAATAAATGAAGATAATATATAATCCGCTATCGTATGGTACTACAAATACAATGTGACCAGATACACATACAAAAAGCTGGAAGATCGAAGCAATGAGTTACTAAACTTAGTGGTCACAAATAGGAATGGATTAGTGCATGCTGAAGTAGATGCTAATAATAACAAACTAGTCTACCAAACATAATGGGAACAAAATATGTTAGCAGAATCACAAAAAGAACATGCACTAAATTGCTTTAACTAGGCATCCATCTCTTACTGAGGCAGATTAGGAAACAATTGGTCTGGAGAGGGCACCAGTTCAACATTCCCAAAGTGACCATATCTACAAACAGTTGTCATTGTGTGATACCATCTTCAGAGTGAAGCGAACTTCCTAAGCACCTACCTCCTGCTAAAAGCCTTCCTAGTCCGAGCATTGAGAGTGTGTGTGATCACCTCCCAAACATGGTCATTGGCGGAATAGCGATACATATTCCCAAGCATAAATTGCCCAAACACAATAACACAATAAAGTGTGAAAACTCATGATTTGTGAGAAATGGGAAATTAGGGTTCATGTCTTCATATTGGGAATTTGGGGAAATTAGGGTTCATGTTTTGATTTGAACTAGTTCATGGGTTGTTGTGTATGCATGTTAGTGACACATTCTCTATCGTTTATATTCAAAATTTTCACATTTCCAGAAAATGTTGGTTCAAGGATTAATCTTGTTCTTCACGGAATTTGGGGTTTTGTTCGATTGGGTATAATTGCCTCAAATTGACCACCGTCTAAAGTTTGATGGATTGTTAGTCACTGGTTTTACACCCACTGCACAATGTGCAGTATAGGTCCACATGTTTTTCAAAGAACTTGACTCCATGGGTCAATTTTCATATATTTTCAGAAATTGATCATTTGAATGCATTAATTCATGCTCCAATTGTATCCATGCATCATGTAGTGGTTGAAGATTAGCATATGTACATTGTGTTTATATGTCTCTAACACAGTTCTGAATATTGGTTTTCTATTGTGCTTTTGTTCCCTCTCTGTAGATCCTAGTTATGGCTCCTAAGAAGTCTAAAACCATTAAAACCAAAGCCAAAAGAGTGTTTGCCTCCTCATATAAGCCTGCAGTTGCGTTTGATCAAATATGGTTTGAAACAGTTACAAATGAGCAAATGTTTGAAAACTTAATTAAGCATAGGTCTATTTGGGCAGAACGACAAATCAATCTAAATGAATTACCTCTTTCTGTCCATAGGAATCTACAGTGTAGAAATTGGTTGTCTTTGTGTAAAGATTTACAACCCCCTCCAGCTGCCCTGATTAGAGAGTTCTATTCCAATCTCTATATTCATTCTGATGATAATCTGAGTACTTGGATCCGAGGTCAAAGTTTTGTCATAACTAAGCAAGATGAATCTGATGCTCTTAATGTACCTTGTGTTCATAGACCTACTTATCCATACTCGGAGTGTCCTTCTATATCTGATGTTATGACTCTTATTTACGGAAGATCAGTGACATTGGGATCTGACCCAAGAATTAACTCAAGTGAGTTAACTGAGTTTAATTATATCTTCTTTAGGATAGCTAGTCATAACATCTTCCCCATCTCCCATGTCCATACTATTCCTATAGAGAGGTACTTTTTTTTGTATGCCCCTGTCACGGATGCCTCCATTTGTTTTCCTTTCCTTTTTATTCAAACGCTTGTTGAGGCGCATAGGAGCAAGTCTAAGAAGCATGGTCTATTCTTTCCAGTTTTCATCTATAGGGTTCTAAACTTTTTACAGTTAGAAAACTTTCCTTCCCTAGAGTTAATCCACATCACAGCCCCTATAGGAGCCACCTTTCTCAAGCAGTGGAGTGCACAAAAGAAGAATGTTGGAATGAGTGTTGGTTCATTAAAAAGACCACGAGTACAGTCCACCGCTGGAGATGTTCATGCTAAGGAGGGTCTTGTTGATCTTGCAACTGCTGTCGCTGACCATGGTGATGATGAGGTACGTGTTGACACCGCAGATGCGGAGCCCACCGTTCCTCCTCCTCTCTCTCTTCATGCTATGATGGAGACCTTTATGACGACTCAAGCAATTCATGGACAACTTTTAGATGGGCTTATTGCTAAGGTTGTTGCTTTGAGAGTAGATTTTTCAAAGTATAGGAGTGCTTTTCCACCCCCTCCACCGTTTGACTCTTGATGATTGCCTTTGACAATACATAACAAATAGGGGAAGTAGAGATTGTAGCTTAGGGGGGAGAGTTGTTTTTGTAGTTTTCATAGATTATATGAAAGTTATTTAATGTGATTTTCAAGTATTTGTATATTATTATGTGTACTCTTCAAGGTACACAAACATGGTTTTAATTTTATGATAATATGACCATTTTCACAATGTGTGATGACTTTTATATTGAGTGATCCTTTTCTTTCTTCTTTTTCTTCAACTGGAATGTGGATAAGGTAACCTCACTGATAACGTATACATATTTCAAGAAAAACTACAGACATTCAAATGATAACAAAAAGGAACCTACCTCATTAAATGCATTATCGATTAGCTTCGCAATGACTATACCAAAAAAAGAAAAAGAGATCATAAAAGTAGAATAAACATATATAAAAGTGAGCTCAAACCACCAATAGCAAAGTTATAACAGATTTAAAAGTCAGTTCCAGTTAGGCTTCACTTCAGACTGACGAGTCTTTGATTTAGCTCCCATAATAAAAGGTATATGACCACGATGTTTGATCGAACAGTTGAGTAAATATGTATTCAAAATCTGTAGCGTAATAGTAATTGGCTACGATTGCAAGAGATATTTCAGTGTTTCAGGGTGTGGGGCTGCTTAATTTGTAAGAGTGATGGTTCTTAAAGCAAAGTGATGCTTTTAATGTACATACTTATGACATGTGATTGTTTGACAATTCAATTTCAGCATTCAAGATGGTTTTACCATGTGCTATTACTACTAACCAGTAGTCACGGATTATGGGAAGAGCATTTTGACTAGCATCCTTGAAAATGGTAAAAAATAATAAACACCATGAAGTTTAATGTTTTGTGAAAGACCAAACACGATTAATAATTTAATATAGCGAAATTTCAGTTTGAAGGACCAATCATAATTAATACAGCGAAGTTTCAAGATAACCAAGTTTGAACTTTGAAGACACGTCATTGGCCGTTGCTGTAGCACCAACTGTAGTCATATCAAACCCCTTCAACGAACCACATGCGCCAACAGATGCCACGGTTTAGCCAAGTCATGTTTGCAATTTCGCCTGTGTTGCTCAACAGCTCGACACTATTTCACACACTGTCGAGTCATATCATCTTTATTCACGTGAATACTTACCCTTACATATAGTCACATTCATGTGAATACTTGCCTTTGCAAAACTCCTATATATAGTCACATTTACATCTATCCTTGCAAAACATCTATACATACCAATTTGAAGTCACATTGTCCAATGTTAACGCGTAATTGGATGCTACCTCGTTTTCCACATAACTATAGGAGGGAGAGAGATTCCGATGCAAGGGAATACTATGCCGAACTGAGGTGGGAGTGAGACTTCTTTATGAACGAGTCCAAAGCTCTGCACAATGATCCCGTGCGACTTGGAGCGCCTCTTGTCGACCGTATCTCACTCACACTGCCACGACAAAACATGGACCAATATCAGCGTGTAGTGGCTAAAATAAAAAAGGAGAACAATCTTATGCTACTCCGTAGGTGTAGGTATCACATAACTTACGGAAGAGCTGGCTGCTGTAACCAATAGGCTACTCACTCTAGCGGAACGTAATAATGTCCTCAACTATGAGGACTACCTGTCAGAATGAATGCCTATGTACGACATCGCCTATCTGGGTTCTATGTGGTGTGTGTACTATGTCTAAGATTAAGTTAATAATGTTAGTACCGTTAGTGTTCGATATGCAGTGCATGCATATTGTTGGTATTGTGTAAGAATATTTAAGTTTTCTGTGTTATGCATGTAATAAATTGGTTCGATATGCCGTAGGTGCATATTCAAAAACATCTTGTGCAGGAATATTTAACTTTTATGCGTTATGTGGGATATTGAAGATTACGAATAACATGCATGCTTCTCACAATCAATAATAAGGTTTACATAGTACACATGCAACAATAGTGACATACATACATATAAAACATAGTTAGAAAAATAGCTCTCCAACAAAGTCCAATTACACCACGACATGATTACTCTTCATCTGACATCTCCACGTCTGACTAATAAGAACAAGCAGCAAGAAGTGATTGCATGTATCGTGCTTGCTTGTACAACTTACACTCCACTAACTCACGAATCTCGACTTGGGTCCGATTTTGATAAAAACGTATGTTCATTTGTCTTAATTACATTCTAAAAATGAAATGCTAACACTCCATCTAACCATAACGTAAATATATGAATAATCGTACCCTGGTGCTAGGGACATAGCGTTGTGTCAATTAAAGATGATGCTCTGTTCAAATACATTGTAACTACTGCGAACATCTTGAAATCTCACTGTAACATTGGGAACATTTAAAATCTTGTTCATATATTGTTTTTCCAGCCTGTATTGACATGACAAGCCCTAATAACTGAAATTATAATGCTTGGACCATGAAATGAGGTTATAAATGCACTACAATAATGATCTAATTTCTACACCACTAACTTCTTAGATTGACTAAGCTATGAGTTGCAATGCCTCAACATCAAATCGTACAATACGAAACAAGTTTGGATCTACTTCAACAAATGGATCATCACAAGTTCTAGCAAATCAACAACTACAGAAATACACAGACCACTATGGAGGGAAATGGGTTGGAAAGAAGAGAGATTTCGTTAATATGCCAATATACACATACGAGAGTCTTGGAAGCGTTGGCCACATCATGGTCGGCAAACCTACAAAACTAAGTACAAATACCACCACAATAGAGTTCATCGTTGCAGAACTACCATGATCAACCCTATACAAGAAAAGGTGTGAGTTGGAGGTGTATTGTCGATGGCACGGGTTACGAGTTCCTAAGGCACGCTCAACCGAGTTACCTAGAGACAAACCTGCCAACATACTTGCTCATTTTGAATAGGAGAACAATCAAATGCAAAGGCAACTAGACTGTTTTCATGCAAGCCAAATTGCTAGGAAGCATCTAAAGGGGAAGACTCAAGAGCGAGCTATCAATTCAATTAATGAAATTACTTCATTAGATGATGAAAGAGATATTTCAGACTACTCAGATTCAAGCAATGATGATTTCTAAAAATTTCTACTTACAAACATTAGACCTTGTTGTTAATGTCTACACGTTGTGTGCAATACAGAATGTTGTTTTAAATGTCTGACAAATGATGATTATGTACGTTCAACTTTTGCAATTCTAAAGATTAACTATTCATTAGTTTTGACTATGTTTATATGAAATCACTTGCTCTTTTTTGCCCGCTGTTCTTTGTTGCTGCATATGATTCTTGTCCTTTTGTTGGACAATGTCCTCTGCTTTGTAATGTAGGAAACACCTTATGAAGTGAAATGCCTCCAGTTAGATATGTTGTTGTTTTTAATATTTTGTTTGTGTAATTTGAAATATTACACACATAACACTCATCACTTAAATTAGATTTATTGCACGTTACTTGTAGCAAAACTTAATAGATTCAATACATACAAACTCTGAGACTCGTCTAAACCACACAGACCAACCACTCTTTCACAGAAAAACCATATGGCTCCTAAAGCAAGGACTCAACGGAGTAGAGTGGGGCCCAACTAGGACCATCACCGGCCGTCGAGGTCTAGACACTCACATTTCTTCAAGATAATACTCCCTTCTACCATTTGTGACATGAAACAAACTGGTAATATATTACATTGCTATGTCAATATGTTGCAATGTTTTCTATTTTGGCTAAGTTTATATGAAATCACTTGCTCTTTTTTTCCCTGCTGTTCTTTGTTGCTACATATGATTCTTGTGCTTTTGTTGGACAATGTCCTCTGCTTTGTAATGTAGGAAACACCTTAGGAAGTGAAATGCCTCCAGTTAGATATGTTGCTATTTCCAATATGTTGTCTGTGTAATTTGAAATGTTATAATGGTTGGGAGTTTTTTCTTTTTTTTTTTCATTTAAAGTGAGTTACAAAAATAATCAAGTTTCTTGACCTGTCACAAGGAAAATTTATTCTAACACAACACACTGTCACAACGATATTTGGTTTACTTAGAAATAGGGTAAAAGCCTAAAAGCCTGATCAACCTCTAAAATGTTTCATTCAATTTATTGGTTTATTGTAGCATTGCTCCAAAGCTACCTAATGTTGCAATTGTGATGATCAGAAGCCATTGATGTAAACCTTGTAGCACAGTTTTCTTCATGTAATTTTACATTGACGTTAAAAAAATGTAACAAAATTTTGTACCCGTAGAGACTCCCTATAAAGTTTGTAAGGGAATATAGGGATAAACTCTCTAGTGCTTCTACACTCACTGCTTCTAATAGTAGCATTTGGCAAGTAAGGTTGGAGAAGGCTAACATAGCTTGTCACTGTTCAGCCAAGTCATGTTCACAGTTCTGCATGTGCTGCTCAACAGCTCGGCATTGTTGAACCCTGTCCACAAGTACCCATCCACACTCACATGAATACACAGATATGCAACCCTTTGCAATGCATTGTTTGCAAGGATGCAGAGGATCCCTGAAAAGTTTATGCAAAATTTTGGGGATGAGCTATCCACCGTTGCTACATTGATGTTCGCAGTTCCATATGTGTTGCTCAACAGCACGACACTATTGACCTTGTCCAGTCATATCATCCATACTCCTGTGAATACACAGACATGTAGCCTTTTGCAATGCACTGTTTTCAAGGATGCAGAGGATCCTTGAAAAGTTTATGCAAAATTTTGGGGATGAGCTTTACACCGTTGCTACACTGATGTTCACAGTTCTGCATGTGCTGCTTAACAGCTCGGCATTTTTGAACACTATCTAGTCATATCATCCACACTCACGTCAATACACAGATATGTATCCTTTTGCAATACACTATTTTCAAGGATGTAGAGGACCCCTGAAAAGTTTATGATACATTTAACATAACTCGGCACTGTCTCGTCAAGTTAAGTCAGATGAAGCACAGGAATGCTGAACAATCTTCACGTGAATAAATATGCAATCTTTTTTGCAGTACACATCACTAGCCCACTGCTGTAGCACTAGCTGTAGTCATATCAAACCCCTTCAGCAAACCACATGCGCCAATAGATGCCACTGTTTAGCCAAGTCATGTTCGCAATTCCGCATGTGTTGCTCAACAACTCGACACTGTTTCACACACTATTGAGTCATATAACCTTTATTCACGTGAATACTTACCCTTACATATAGTCACATTCAAATGAATACTTGCCCTTGCAAAACTCCTATATATAGTCACATTTACATCTACCCTTGCAAAACATCTACACATACCGATCTAAAGTCACATTTTCCAATGTCAACATGCAATTGGATGCTACCTCGTTTTCCAAATAACTATAAGAGGGAGAGAGATTCCGATGTGAGGGAATACTATGCCGGACTGAGGCGGGAGTGGGACTTCCACATGAACGAGTCCAACGCTCTGCACGATGTTCTCGTGTAACTTAGAGCGCCTCTTGTTGAATGTATCTCGCCCACATTGCCACGGCAAAACGTGGAACAATATCGGCGTGCAGTGGCTAAAATAAAAAAGGAGAATAATCTTATGCTACTCCGTAGGTGCAGGTATCACATGCTACAACTTGCAGAAGAGCTAGCCGCTGCAACCAATAGGCAACTCACTCCGACGGAACGTAATAATGTCCTCAACTACAAGGACTACCTGTCAAAATGAATGCCTATGTTCGACATCGCCTACTAGGGTTCTATGTGGTGTGTGTATGATGTCTAGGATTAAGTTAATAATGTTAGTACCGTTAGTGTTCGATATGTAGTGCATGCATATTGTTGGTATCGTGTAAGAATATTTAAGTTTTTTGTGTTATGCATGTAATAAATTGGTTTGATATGTCGTAGATGCATATTGAAAAACATCTTGTGTGGGAATATTTAACTTTTATGTGTTATGTGGGAATATTCAAGATTACGAATAACGTGCATGCTTCTCACAATCAATAATAAGGTTTACATAGTACAAATGCAACAACAGTGACACACATATATCTAAAACACAGTTAAGGAAAATAGTTCTCCAATAAAGTCTAATTACACCACAACATGATTACTCTTTATCTGACATCTCCACGTTTGACTAAAAAATGTTTGCTGCAAGAAGTGATTGCATGTATCATGCTTGCTTGTACAACTTACACTCCACTAACTCTCGAATCTCGACTTGGGTCCGATATCGTATAAGACGTATCTTCATTCAATTATTTTCTTCTCTTATGCGGTTCAATGCTCTACGAAGTTCTTCAATCATGTCTCTTGGCATTTACGAAGCAAGTTGCCAAGGCACTGGCAACTTATATCCAACCAACTCATCATAAAACATTTCCTATTCACAGAGTAACCTTGCCCATTCTTGCCTTATGGTATTGTGAACCCTTGCACTATTTCACAGATTCGGATCGATTGGATAGCTAAACTTATCTTCTAATACCCAGCAACGACCCATCGCAGTGAACACATCGCGAGGTCTACAAATGTAAGGGTTGCTAGAACCAGACATTGATGTTGAATACAATAACATCAAATGATCGAGTTAACAGTGTACATCAACTGTTGGTAAATAATGTATAGCTGCATAAGATGGTACACGACAAAGACATTCATAAAGTTGTGTACTATTACATGCTAAAAATGAGATGCTAACACTCACATCTGACCATAAACATTAAATGTTGTTGTTAATGTCTACACGTTGTGTGCAATACAAAATGTTGTTGTTAATGTTTGAAAAATGATGATTATGTACGTTCAACTTTTGCAAATCTAAAGATTAACTGTTTATTAGTTTTAGCAAATCTAAAGATTTTTATTTTTTGTCAATAAAATTTACACCACCAAAGACCCAATATAAACCAATGTACACCCATAACACTCATTCAAGAAAATACCAAAGCACAAGTAATACAACTTATCAAATGAAAATTCTTCTCTAACAAAAACATACATTATGGATGATAAACTTTTGTAATATCTAAAACTACTCTTTACCTACACCATAAAATTCTCTATGTACTTCAAAGAAGAAAATAAGTTTCTCACCTGAGATGTTAGAGAGATCACACCAACTCTAGGGATGTATAGCTGTGGTTCTTATTGAGGAGAAGTTGATCTGAAAATGAGGAAATTCTGTTCTATGCATTTCTGAGGGCAGGGGTAAATAGCAGCATAACTCGATGATGATAAAGTCGAGTATGGGTTACTAAGATCGATTTTGTCTTAATCGGGTTAGGCACACGACAAAAACACTTCACGTTCAAACAGGTAATTTAAATTCCCTCAGTAACTCGATTTCTTTAGGATTGAGTTATTTTAGTAACTCGATTTCTTTACTGCCGAGTTTTGAACAGTCCAGCTGGAATATTTTATTGTGGAAAAGCCACGATAGTGATCTAGCATGGCAAAAACCTGATCAAAACTTGGCTTTAGTTGAGTTTTGTGTATAACTCGATTATATGGTGGTCGAGTACCAAAACAGGGACACACCCCTATATAGTTTTGAAACATGGACATATAGCTTAATTTTTTGCTCAATAGGGGCAAAAGCCCATTTTCTCTGGTGTACCAAGGCTTAACACTGAATTTGACTAGAACATATTAACAGGCCCTCTAGGTATATTAACTGAGTCATATTTAACTCGTTTTATGAATCCAAAAGTCTAATTAATGGAATTCCAATTCTAACATCAACAACCCAAGTGTCTTGACTCCCATATTTTCTTTGTTTAGTCTACAATGTAAGATTTACATTGATATAATATAATGTAACATTTACAAAATGTACAAATATTATACATTTTTTGCAAATGTATATAATATTGTACATATTTGTTCAATTTACAATGTAAAATTTATATTGAAAGTATAATGTAAGCTAAGAATTTGGAATTACTTTGAACAAGTCTTTCATGCTCTGATTTGATCGACAATTTTTTATGAAATGGACAAAAGAATAAAACATGAACTTAAGAACTTATCTAAGCCATGTTCATATAAGCTTCCATTGCGAAGGTTTGAGGCTTTCTTAGAGCATTCTCATCAAGAGTTTTATAAATTTTAGCATTTTAGTACTTAAAAAACCAACTTTATAGCATTTAACACATCACTTTACAATACACCTAATATCAAAACTTCTATTTTTTTTTACCACTTCATTAAAATATTATTTATTTAGTAAGATGTTATTACTAGTGGGGTGTTAGTAATAACATCTTACTGTAGCAAGGTGCTAAAAAAATTTAAAATTTAACACCATTGATATAGGGCCTTTATAGTGGTTTTGTTGCTAAAAATAGCTTTTAGCATGTTAGAAATTGGGCTGGTTTTGACCCAACCCATAAACTATGGCCCATGAATGGTCCACATGGGTTATCTGATAAGTAAGTTTAAATTTAAACTAACTGATATTGGTATGAGTTATCAATATTAGTAGTAGAGTAATTTAAACTTAACAGATATTGATATGAGTTATCAATATCAGTAGTAGAGTAATTTAAACTTAACATATGAGATCTTTTAGGGATCACATATATCTGATAGTAAGTGAATCTCTACTAGTATTTAAAATACTCCTACATCAGTCAGATCAAGGTGAGATACAGTGAGTGAATACGAGTATAGTTTTTGAGTGCTCTCTCAAAATAAGCCATCTCTCTGGGACATCATCTACTGTTCCCTAGAATTTGGAGTGTGGAAATCAGGAGAGACTCTAGTAGCCTCTCCTGCGACTTGGAGGTGTTCCACAAAGGAGACCGTGAAGAGTTTGTAAAGCAAGCAAAGAACAAGATCTGGCAATTTGGTGATTTGTTCCACCAAAGGTATGTGCCTATATGACCTCTAGTAAAGTATATAACTTTTCAACATTGGTATCAGAGCCATTTTATGCTTGTTTTCACTCTTGAATGATGCCATGATCTCTTATATATGTAATTCTATATGCATGCTAAAATTAAAAGATTAAGTAATTTTTAATTTTCAGATCTGTAATTTTTAGAAGCATGTTATGGAATGTAGAGAGTGAAATAAAAATCTATAATTTTTTGATTGTTTACATGTAATCCGAAATTTACAGGCTTATTTTGACCCATTAAATCTTGTTTAATGTCAAATATTTTTTAATGGTTTGAAAGTACATTCCATAAGCTTTAAAACGACAGTTTACATGCTTAATTTATACTTTATATGATGATTGTGATTAAAATGGAACACCCCGTTCTATTAGTCCTACACAAAGGACCAAGTGAATAACTGTGTATTCACTATTCATCGGCCAAGATTTGGTTTGGCGATGAGTCCTGGAGGGATCCACTAACCACTAATTGTTTGAGTGGTTATCTAAATAAAAAATAAAAAAAATTATAAAATTAAAGAGCCCCACGTTGATGTTAGTGTACTAGTTACACTTGAACAGAACATTATCCTTGTTTCTTTTAACGAGGATATTGTGTAGATCACGTTGGTGTATAAGTACACACAAATTGTTGTTGTTTCCTTCGACAAGGAAACTGTGCAAGTAATAAGCCACACGCAAGTAGCTGTGTGGATTTGTAATATTATTTACAAATGCTGTGTGGATTTGTAACATAGTTTACAAAGGAATTGGGTTATAACAATATAGAAAATTATATCAAAATAAAATGTTATAACATGCACAGTGGGTTTTCTTATTATTTATTTTAATTTATAGTAAAACACTATATATTCTTAATTTTGTTTAGACCACATTTTTTCTAATATGACATATATGTAAATTGTAGTGGCAATTTTTTTTTTTTTAACTGTGATGTTAAAATAGAATTGTGATAATATGAGAAAATTGTGAAATTAGTTTTCTAATTTTCTGTACAATTATGCATATTTTTAATCTTTGAATTAATTTATGATGTCTTTTGAACATATTGTGATCTGATTGAATTGATATTATATGAATGCATTTTGTGATGAATATGTGTCCAAAGGGTTTAAGAGACTCTTTGGCTCATCTCTATAGTTAGAGATTGTATTGGTAATTTAGGCAACATGTATATTTTTATTTGTTGTTATTGTGGATGGATAAGACAATTTTTGAAATTATTTGGTAACGTGGCATCCCCATTTTTTTTTTAATTACAAATAGAATCTTTGTAGTAGGGTACTTTAATATGTAATTTTTTTTTTTGGGCCAATGTTTTTTGGCAATTTTTTGGGCCATTGTTTTTGGCAATGTAATTTAAGGCTATGTAATTTAATTTTGGAAGCCATGTAAGGGGATGTGTTTCATGGTTACCTATAATTTTCAAATTTTGTCTTAGCACGTTGTATGAAATTACCAATAGGGCTTATAGTGGAGCCCATGCACAATCTGTTGTGCACAAAGATGTATGGACACATGTTATATGTATGATTTTAATATGTGGATGGTGTGATGTTTTATTCTTCACAAAATTTTATTTAAAATCAATTAGATGTCTTATTCCAATTTACATAGTGAAAGATGATTATGAGCTTAGCAAAATTTTCGATCTCACTATGTAGAAAGGAATATCATGGTCTAGTTGGATTTTTGGAAATAAAATTTAAAAATGTATGTGCTAATGTCAACTTGTGTAATGAATGTAGTGAACATGGCCACTAAGAATGTAGTTGCTGATCTAACTAAGGGAGATAAACTAGATGGAACCAACTATGATATGTGGCATAGAAAAATTCAATATCTGCTTAATGAACAAGAGGTCCTTGAAACCCTCACCAATGTGATGATGTGACCTGAAAATGGGAATACTGCCCAACATCGCCGTGACTTAGAGGCCTATGAGTCTTGGGTTAAGAAAGATCGTTGTGCACACTTCACTATGCTAAGTAGCATGCAAAATGATTTTATTGGGGAGTTTGAGGACTACCCAAATTCCCAAGAGATGTGGAACCAGCTTAAGATTGCCTATGGAGGGACTTCAGCAACTAGGTTGCGAGCTCTTACTTTGAAGTTTGAGCAATATGTTATGGATTCAAAGTATAGCATTGCTGAACATCTAAGGACAATGTCTGCATTGATCCGTGACCTAAAGGTTGCTAGCAATAATCTCTCTGATGAACAGTAGGTCACAGCGGTGATACGTTCACTGCCTGAAGCTACTTGGGGGCAAATGAAGCTTGTTTTGACACATAGTGAGAATATCAAGACTTTTGCTTATATTTCTCGTCATCTCGAGCTCAAGGCAAAGCCCATAGGGGCGCATCAAAACACCCTCCTTGTCATCCAATCTGGGTAGCAGAAGGCATTCAGGCCTAAACACAAAGGACAAGGGAGGAATGCCAAAGGAGCTGGTAACCTTGGGCCTAAAGAAGGCAAGATAGCAAAGCGCCAAAAGGGCCAGCGTGCTAAGAAGGACAAGGCAAAGATCAAGTGCTACAACTGTGGTAAGAAGGGTCACTTCGCTCGTGAGTGCACTGAGCCAAAGAAGGTATCCTTTCTTAACAACTCTGGTATTACTTATGTTTGTACACATGTTTTTGTTGCTCATACTATTCCTGGGTGGATTGTAGATTCAGGAGCAACCAAACATATAGCCAAAGATAGAGTTGGGTGTGTGGATTACAAAAAGATATCAACAGGCACACAATACGTTATTTTGGGTAACAAAGCTCAAGAAGAAGTCATAGGAGTTGGAACCTACCAATTCAAATTGCGTTTGGGACGTACGTTACTTCTTCATGATGTGCTTCATGCACCTGGTGTCCAATGTAATCTATTTTCAGTACTTACTATGCTTAGACTTGGATTTAGTTTCTGTTTCAATGGTCCTTAGTTGGATTTTATTTAAATGAAACCTTGTATGGACATGGTTATTTATCTAATAATTTCTTTATGTTGGATTTAGATGATTCCTCTTTTTCTTTTATTGCTCATAATGATGATGTTTTTGATTCTGTAATGTGGCATGCTAGACTTGGACACATAGGAAAAGATAGATTGGCTAGACTAGCTAGAGAAGGCCTATTGGGGTCTATCATTAATGTAAGCCTACCTATGTGTGAACCTTGTCTAGCTAGAAAGGCCTATAGGAAGCCTTTTGGTAAGGCTCTAAGGGCAACTCATCTTGTGGAATTAGTCCATTCGGACATATGTGGACCTATGAATGTTAAGGCACGCCATGGTGCCTCTTATTTTCTCATATTTATAGATGACTATTCACGTTTCAATTATGTCTATCTAATCTCTCATCGCTTTGAAGCATTAGATTGCTTTAAGCGCTTTGTGGTAGAGGTTGAGAATCAGAAAGAAAGGAACCTAAAGGTTTTTTGAGCAGATAGGGGTCACAAATATTTGTCTAAACAGTTTCAGGAATTGTGTGAGGAAAAAGGGATACGTAGGCAATTGACGATTCCTGGTACTCCACAACAAAATGATGTTGCAGAGAGAAGGAATCGTACTCTATTAGAGATGGTTAGATCGATGATGGCGCAAGCTAACCTTCCAATTTCGTTTTGGGAGGATGCATTGTTGACTGCTGCCTACATCCTTAATCGTGTGCCTTATAAGTCAGTTCCCATAACACCATATGAGTTATGGACTGGTGCAAAACCCAATTTGGAGAACTTGCGGCCTTGGGGTTGTGCAAGTTTTGTTCACAGTACTTCCTATAAGTGTGGGAAATTGGGCCCTAGAGCAAGTAAGAAAATCCTTATAAGATATTCAGAAAGCTCAAAATGGTATGTAATGTATGGTAAACATTCTGATGGTGGAATGACTAAGATAGAGTCTTGTGATGTCAACTTTATTAAAGATGATTTTCCAAGCATCAATGAAGCAAAACAAGATCTTTAGCTTTACGAGTTGCAAGAACTTAAAGGTGTCATACCATCTTTGGGCGAGGGTGGAGAATCACAACTTCATCCTGAAATCGCCAAAGATAGTGGGAGTGATTTGGTTCCTAGTGGGAGTAAACCGCTAGATAGTGACACACAAGGATCCAACGTACGTAGAAGTGAACGTGGAACTATTCCCCGCCGTCATTTTGAGATTGAGGGGGAATCTTTTATATGTGATTCACTGGACCTTGATGAGCCTGCTTCCTATGAGGAAGCATTAGCTTCACCTGTTTCAAATGAATGGATAGTTACTATAAGGGATGAGATGGATTCTATGGCAAAGAATCAAGTTTGGGAGTTGGTTGACCTTTTGCTTGGGTGCAAGACCATTGGAAATAAGTAGGTAAAGCACAAGGTAGATGGATCAATTGACAAATATAAGGCTCGTCTCATGGCGAAAGGCTATACCCAAAGAGAAGGGATAGACTATGAAGAGACTTTCTCCCCAGTAGTGAGATTTGTCTCTATTCGCCTTATTCTAGCTATTGTTGCACATTTGGATTTGGAACTCTTCCAAAATGGATGTAAAGACTGCATTTCTCAATGGAGAACTAGATGAGGAGATCTATATGGATCAACCTATTGGCTTTGAGGTCAAGGAACAAAGGGTGCAAAGTGTGCCGCCTTAAGCGTTCCATTTATGGCCTAAAGCAAGTGTCTAGACAATGGTATTTCAAATTTCATAAGGCTATTATTTTGATTGGTTTCGAAATGATGGAAGAAGACCATTGTGTGTATGTCAAACGATCAGGAAAGAGTTTACTTATCCTGTCTTTGTATGTGAACGACATTTTGTTGGCTGGAAATGATATGGAGATGATTGTCACCACCAAAAGGTGGTTGTCCTCTATTTTTGAAATGAAGGACATGGGAGAGGCTAATTATGTGCTTGGAGTTAAGATCTTCAGGGATCGCTCAAAGAAGCTTCTTGGTTTGTCTCAAGAAACTTACATAAAGATGATATTAGAGCGATTCCGTATGCATAATTCCAAACCTATAGACACTCCAACTGAGAAGGGACATACATTAAGCCTTGAAGATTGCCCTAAATCAGAAAAGGAAAAGAGAGAAATGGCAAGAGTTCCCTATGCAAGTGCAGTTGGAAGTCTGATGTATGCTATGTTGTGTACTCGACTAGACATCTATTTTGCAGTTGGTATGGTTAGTCGTTATCAAAGTAATCCAGGATCTGTTCATTGGCAAGCAGTTTAGAGGATTTTTCGATACCTTCGTGGGACATCGGATCTCATTCTTTGCTATCAAGGTGGAGATTTGAGATTGAGAGGTTATTATGATGCTGACTGGGCCAGTGATAGAGATGAGCGCAAGTCCACTATAGGTTATGCATTTCTACTTAATGGTGCAGCTATCTCTTGGTGCAGTAAGAAATAGACTTGCATTGCTTTATCCACAATGGAGTCTGAGTATGTTGCTTGTTCAGCAGTAGCACAAGAAGTTATTTGGTTAAAGAGATTTTTCCAAAGCCTAAGGGTGACATCTCTTGCAGATGAAGCTGTAAAGATGTATTGTGATAGTATGGAAGCCTTGGCTCATGCTAAAGATCCTAAGTATCATAGCAAAAGCAAACACATACAGACTTGTTATAACTACATTCATCTTGCTCTTACACAAGGAAAGGTGATCCTCCAACATATCTCCACTAGCAGGATGGTGGCTGATCCACATACTAAAGCCATTGCTAAAGATGCCTTTCATGCTCATGTTAGGAGTTTGGGACTTTGTAGGATTTGATATGTTTTTGGATACCTTATGGACATTTATGTTTATTCATACTGTATGCAATAATGATGTTATTCATTTTGATTCATCTTGTGATGTGATTGATATTGCATACTGAGCACACATTATTTGAGAATATGTAACCAGGCTTAGATCGGTCTACTCACATAGACGATCACCCTAGTGCTTGAGTAGCGAGCAGGATTAGACATAGTGATCACTTTGTTTTTCTGTAAATCAAGTGATCATCTTAACGCTTAGGGAGGCGTGCAAGATAATATAATGAATGTCGCCTTAGCTAGACTAAGATGAGACTTATGGGAGTCGCACTTGAAGTGTATCCATAACTTCATGAAGCCTGAATAAAGCTAAATGTGAGATCTTCAACAGGAACTTGATGTGTAACTGTGCTGAGAAACTCAGGTTGGTTGCCTTTGTGGCAATTGGACTAAGATTTGTACGGTGTTTGAGTGTCACAAGCCCAGTTGAGTGGGAGCTCCACTGTAGCATACAAATTATACTGTATGTGCTATAGCCGACCAATTAAGGGAGTGATTGGATAGATCCCTACTCTGTCACTATGTGAGTCCTAGTCGACCATTATATGGTCCATTCTGTGCCCTTTTTTCTATCTAGAACTATGTCATGAAATGAATGTTTGATGTCGCTACTTTAGCATGTCATCTTAGGGCCATGATATATATGGTCTCGCGGAGCATGTGTAGGAAAGCGGTCAAGTATGAATGAATTGACATAAGTGTCTGGTGAAGATTATTTAGAACACACCATTTATTTTATGGCTCATAGCCTGGGCGATTATGAGGAATTTGTTTTTCAACATAATCATGAGCATATTATATGGTATAGGATCAAGTGTTGCTTTGAGTTTTGAACTCATGAGGGAGTAAAGAAACTTGATCGGGTGTGATCAAATAATCTGGGGCATAGATGAGATATTATGAGTGATGTACTATGTTAGTTTAGATGGTAATTTAATATAGTACTCCTACCCTACACCTTCTCGTCTAGGTCGCACACTCCATTTTTCTGTATAAAGAAAGGATTGGACAAGAGATTGAGAGGAGCCAGTTCTGACTGTAGTACCTAGTGTGGACGAGTGGGAGATGTTAGAAATTGGGCTGGTTTTGACCCAACCTATAAACCATGGCCCATGAATTGTCCACATGGGTTATCTGATAAGTAAGTTTAAATTTAAACTAACTGATATTGGTATGAGTTATCAATATCAGTAATGGAGTAATTTAAACTTAACAGATATTGATATGAGTTATCAATATCAGTAGTACAGTAATTTAAAATTAACAGATGAGATCTTTTAGGGATCACATGTATTTGATAGTAAGTGAATCTCTACTAGTATTTAAAATCCTCCTACATCAGTCAGATCAAGGTAAGATACAATGAGTGAACATACGTATAGTTTTTGAGTGCTCTCTCAAAATAAGCCATCTCTCTGGGACACCATCTACTCTTCCCTAGAATTTGGAGTATGGAAATTAGAAGAGACTCTAGTAGCCTCTCCTGCGACTTGGAGGTGTTCCACAAAGGAGATCGTGGGTAGTTCGTAAAGCAAGCAAAGAACAAGATCTGACAATTTAGTAATTTGTTCCACCAAAGGTATGTGTCTATATGACCTCTAGTATATAACTTTTCAACATAGCATTTATCTCACCTTTGATGAGAATGCTCTTAATTACTTGTTTTACCGCTTTTTTGTCAAAAAAAAGAAAAGAAAATAGAATTCTCTCTCTCTCTCTTTGATGCCAAATATCCTCCAAAAGTAGTCTCACTTTCCAATAAGGAACCTAAATTCTCTTGCAAGAATTCAACACTTTCTTGACGGTAATGGATTATAGGGAAAAATCAAAGCAATGCATAACATTAGCACCGCAAGAGTATACTCTGCCTGCCAGCCGTTGGATCATCAAGAAAACATGACAATGATATGGAATTTTTACCGCTACTTATATTTTTGGAGCCTATATGAAGTTCATAAGCCCAACTATCTGTTTAAATCTGTTAGATTCAATGGCTGTGATCGATTAAATTACAGTACAAAACGGTACACATTCAATACCTGATTAGCTTCAAAGATTCTTTCTTTCTTTTCTTTTTTGTTTTTGTTTTTGCTTTTTGTTTTTTGAGTAAAAGATTGAAACTTCATAGATGCTTTCTATGCTTTCTTCCTTTTCTTTTAGTAAAAGTTATCTTGTTTCCCAAAAAAAAAAAAAAATCTTTCTAAGGGTTCAATCAACAGCCAGTAATAATTTGCATGGCCTTGAACTTTACGTTGTTTCCATTACTATATAGACTTGAACTTTGTAAAGTCTCTATCACAGGTAGCATATAGTAAATTATAACAACTACAAGAGGAATACTTTGTAGCTTCTAATTGCACGAATGGCTTCCTTTCAAAGCTTCTTCGTCTCCACTTTCTTCTTCTTCTTCCTCCTCCAAGCACAGCATCAAGCGCAAAAAATTGCAAAACTTCATATTGCGATGATTATCGATGACAAATGCTCTCAAGACAAATGCTGTGACTATCCAGGATTCAGTCTCTCATGCAACAACCAACGCCAAACAATTCTCACTCTCCCTTATTCTGGGGACTTTGTTGTTCTAGAAATCGATTACTGGAACCGGGTAATGATTATCGATGACCCAGATAGCTGCCTTCCCGGACGGTTTCTGAACCAACACTTAACTCTTATGGACTCTCCTTTTCACTTATCAGACATCAATGTTAATATCACCTTGTACAACTGCTATAACGACCCTATTTATGATTATGGACGGTATCCCTGCCTTAGCGGCGATAACTTTACATTCTCCTGGACAGCTATAAGGCAATGTCGAGAAATAATGACTGCACCATTTTTTGATGGGGTATATTTGAGTTGGAGCACGCCCGAACTGGAATGCTCTACTTCAAGCACCGGTATGTTTACTTGCTTTGTTTGTACGTTTAGACCCCTAACACCAGATTGTTTAACCTAATTAATTAACCAAGTTAATTATTAGGTTTATTATTTAGATCTATGTTAAACAAGCATATCATATCATGCTTAGAAGCAAAAAAGTAAATAACACCACGATATGATGACCTAGGAAAACTGATGAAACGAACCGTTTCAAGGTAAAAACCTAGAGAGGATTTGACCTACCTATCCTTAAGGTAAAATAAATCCATTATAAGATAATTGAAGTTTTTACAATCAGATTTAATCCTAAATCTATTGCTACCTCATGTAGTAACTTACTGACACGACCACGTGCAAGCTCCAAATTCACAGACTCCTTCTCTTCTTGGATTTACACCAACATAAGCCGCCTTGCTTGTGACTTTGAGATCTCACTCAAAGGTTTCAAATCACCATCACTTGTTGATCTTTGTAGTAGCAACTTCTATAACACTGGATCTTGAGTTTCTTCAAAGAATATTGCCGGTAGAGGACTTTAGAGAGGTTTGGGTACAAAAACCCTAGATCTACAATTGGAGGCACAAGATGCACTCTTTTTTCTCTAAGAGCTCTAAAAACGTGGTTAGGGTTTTCCTTTATATACTAGAAGTGTTTCACTTGAAACCCAAAACGTTTAAGCAGAGTTTGCGCTGAAATAGAATTCTGCAGAAATTTCATGTTTGTGATTTTCGATCGATTGGATCTAATTTTCGATCAGTTGGATTTCACTGAATTCGAATTCTTCTTTCTGTAGCTTGTATGTTCTTGTGTTCTGACTTGTAACACCTTGAGCATTGTCTAATAAACTCTATAGACTCTAAAATCTATACCTAGACAAGTTTGTGCTCACAGTTTGCCAATTGTTCTAAACTTTTAAAACCTAACATGCTTCGTCAGATTTAATTTTGTTAGGCACATACAATAATATAGGGAAACATACCATATAAGTGTTCTAACTCGGGGTTGAAGGATGAGATCTTCACCCCTACCTTGCATGGTTTTGTCTTTTCTCATGCATCCTTGCTTTGCCCATATGATGCGAAAACTTCCTTGCCCCATCCCCTTGAGATCCTGTGGGCACCGCCCCATAAAATTCTAATTTACTCCACAATTATTACAATTTTTTTAATAAAACATGATTCATTAATATAAATATACTTGAAATTACAACTGAATTTATCCCATCAGATCAAACTAACTTTTAGCAAGAACTTAATAATATTATCCAAGTGTTTAACAAAATAATATCACAACAAAAAACAAAAATCTTAATATCCATGCATTTAAATAAGCTAGTATTGAATTGTTTGTTTAAATATTAAGGATTTAGGCTATGAAAAATTTACAATTATAGCTCTTATCAACGCAGGGTGGGGTAGGGCAAGGCGAGGTAGTGCCGGGCTAAAATGTCTAGACCTTGCCCCATGATAGGGGCTAAAATCTCACCCCATCCCCACCCCACCGCCTATGTGAGGTGAGGAAAACTCATGCAAAGCAAAGCGGGAAGAGGCGGGTTAATGCAAGGTGGAGAAAAATTGCCATCCCTAGACTTCGATATGCCAACACATAAAAATATTTTCCTGACAATTACAACAGATAATCATACATTTTGATAAAACACATGATGCGTACCTCTCTAAACAACCCAAGTACGTGTTGTCACTCTCTTGGCTTTTGCAGACAGTTGCAATATCATAAAATAGTTTTGAATGCCAATTAGGTTGTGATATGCCTTATTTATAAATGTTGTTTACACAAAGTGGAGGAAAAATGAAACAATTGTGAATTGACTCACACAAACGTCGGTTTACTTCAAGGGAAGACTAATCCTCCAATAGCAGTGCTTGCTTAGTTTGGGAAAAAAATAATTATTAGCTTTATTACGTCATCATTGGTGGGGAGGAATAAGAAAAACACTTTCAATTCTATTAAGGATAAATTAAGTAAGAAGCTTGCTAGTTGGAAAGAGAAGTTATTGTCTAAGGCGGGGAAAGAAGTGTTGATAAAAGCAGTGGCACAAGCAATTCCGACGTTCACTATGAGTGTTTTCAAATTGCCTGACTCTCTATGTGAGGATTTGATGAGTATGATTTGTAATTTTTGGTGGGGGCAAAGAAATGATGAGAAGAAGTTAGCTTGGATGAGTTGGGAAAAATTATGTGCTCCGAAGAATTGTGGTGGGATGGGTTTTAAAAAGCTTAAGGAGTTTAATATGGCTTTATTGCAAAGCAAGGGTGGAGACTTCAACAAGGTCATGACACCTTGGTGTACAAGGTCTTGAAGGTAAGGTATTTCCCTACAAGTGATTTTTCACAAGTTGTTTTGGGCAACAATCCATCATTTACTTGGTGGAGTATTATGTCTGCTCAACCTCTTGTTAAATATGGTTTTCGGAGGAGAGTTGGAAATGGTGAGAAAATCTGGATTTGGGGTGATAGGTGGTTGCCTAAGCCTTCTACATTCATGGTTTCATCTCCCAGGATGTTTATGCCAGAAGATATGAAGGTCGGAGAATTGTTAAATAAGGAAGAGGCTTCTTGGAAGGTTGATGCCGTTGATGCTCTGTTCTTGCCGCATGAAGCAGAGGCTATAAAAGCAATTCCTATAAGTTCTCATTTGCCAGAAGATAAACAGATTTGGGCTTAGAGCACTAATAGAGCCTTTTCAGTGAAGAATGCCTATTGGGTTGCAACTCAAATGTCATTAGCTTTATCCACGAGTTCAAGTTTTGATGGCAGCCAAGAAAGGAGCTTTTGGAAACACCTATGGCAGATCAATGTACCTCAAAAAATAAGGCACTTCTCTTGGAGGGCTTGTCGGGACATCCTACCTTTGAAAACTAACCTTGTTAAAAGGAATGTTTTGCAGGTTGATATATGCGATGGATGCAACGAGGAGGCTGAGAATTCGATCCATTTCTTTTGGATGTGCTCCCGCGCTAAAGAATTGTGGTCTTCGTCGAAACTAGTTTTTCCCAGTGTGATGGATCAGCTTGGTTCTTTTAAGGAAATGCTCTAGTGTTTAATGATGGACGAAAAGACTTCACCAGAAAACATTGAGTTGCTTTTGACCTGTGTGTGGGCATTGTGGGGTAAAAGGAATGATGTTCGTCATGGCGGAAAGCGAAAAGATGGAAGAATGCTTCTTCAATGGGCGGTGCAATATCTGGAGGAGTACCGGGCTGCTATTGAGTTACTACCGAGTGCACAGGAGTTAGTCCACCATGTTCAGAGATAGATTCCACCTCCAGTATCAGTTTTCAAGTTCAATGTTGATGGTGTTGTGTTTGCAGAGCTAAATTTAGTGGGAGTTGGAGTAATGGTAAGGGACGGGAATGGGCAATTTTCGGCAGCAATGAGCAGAAAAATACATGCACCACTAGGGCCTCCTGAAGTAGAAGCGAAGGCCTTTGAACTTGGTTTGCAGTTTGCAAAGCAGCTTGGGATCACAGACTTCATACTTGAGGGTGACTCGTTAATCATCTCTAGGGCGTTGAATCATTCTTACTCAGTTCTGGTCTCGATTGATGCGGTTATTATGGGCATTGGCAAAGCTTCCTTGGAGTTCCATAATGGTGATTTTTCTCATGTTAAGCGAAATGCAAATACCCCAGCTCATTTGTTAGCAAAGTATGCCAAGGGCATAGGTAATTAGTGTGTATGGATGGAGAATTGTCCTAGTTTCTTAGAATTAGCAGTTCTTCATGATGTAAACGCTATGGTTGTTTGATTTATATTAAGTTGTGTGATTTCCTATAAAAAAAAAAAAAAAATTCATCAATCGTATTATTTCTAAAAAAACAAACTTCATCAACAGTCATACATATGATCTTATAATTATGATTGACGAAAAGATCCTTACCACACTAATATGATAAATCCTACCCTAGAGCAATAACAATCCCATACTACAATCCAAACTTATCCTATCCTAAGCATATTAAGATAACAATCCAATCTTTGTTTATATAACAATAATAATGACTATGTAGGAATCCAAACTCTTTCAGCAGTCCAGCATCAACCATATCATGGGGACTTTGAGAGGTACTAGAGAAAGCCTTTGAAAGAAAGGGCAAAAAGCATCTAGAACTAATAGTTTCGATTACCGACAAGAATGTGTGGACTTTGTGCAGGAGAATTAAAGTTCTTGCTTGGAAAATGAGACCACTTGTAGAAGATATTTGGCACTGAAGAAAGAGAGTGAGAAAGCTATTTTCCGTTGTGTGGATAAGGAAGTCTCAATACCTTGGCAATGGAAGTTTATACAAACAATTCCCAGTCTTGTTCAAGGTTAACTCTTGCTTGGAAAGTGAGACCACTAGTAGAGGATATTTGGCACCGATGAGAAAGACTGAGAAGACTATTTTCCGTTGTGTGGATAAAAAAGTAATTAAGGAAGCCCTAGGTGTGGGAATACCTGGACTATTGTGCTTAATTTGGCTCACATATTACCAATATAAATGAGTTACGGTTGACAGCTTTCGGGGACGTTTTGCGACAAGGGCCAAAAATGTGATATTAGCCCAAATCTCTCCTTGGGTTCTTTAGAAGTGTTTATTGTGGAGCATCAAGCCCAAAATTCCAAATGTATAATGAACAAAAGGCTAATGGTGCTTTGACAAGAGAGAATCAAAATGCTAATAACAAAAGTGTAGAAAAAGTATAAAAACATAACAAGTCTGAAACTTCGACCCACAGTCACCCAAAAGAGGGAATTGAGAGAGGTTGTGAGGAAGAGAGGGAAGGTTCCCCTGTACCCATATTTCCACCCCCAAGCTTCAGAATTGTGAGATTGTTGACTGGCTGAATGGGGTTTTGCTCTGAAGTTTCAGGTATGTGAGTAGAACGTGGCTGGTTGTTTTTTTAGTTGAAGAAAGACTCTTATATTGAGCTTGGGGTGTTGCTCTCAGAGTAAAACGTCCCCTTTTGTTTTGAATCTGATTGTGGAATTTATATTAAGTTTGGGGTGCTCTAAGTGACTGGTTTTTGGTCAATAGAAAAGGCTTTGGACCCCAAGGTGTTAAGCAAGTAGTAATTTTCAGGTTTGCTTTTGTTTGGATAAAAGGAAGGGTTACTTTTATCATCATTAAGGGAAATGCTTGACTAAACCCTCATTGGCTCCTCATTTTCAGTTGTTTTAGATCATTGGGAGGCTCAACTAGATGAGAGCTAGCAGTTGAAGTTGGTCAATGAGAGCCAACCATTTTTAAAGGAAAAAAAGGTTTGGACAAAAACTTTGGACCACAGTCACACAGAGCATAAAAGTTGTTTTGGGGTGGAAATTTTGGATGCAAGACCTCCTCCATGAGCCTGAGGTGCTACCACTGTCCCTTGCCCACTTGGTAGCACACATGGGCTGGGCTCATGCAAAAGGTCTGAAAGGAACCGACCCATACCCTCCAAACCACACTTCCTCAATTTCTCCAATAAGTCGCATGGGCTTGGGTCATGCTTAAAAGAATAAAATAAAACATAATACATGCATTGAGCTTGTAAAAAAGATGTGTCGCAAAAATGGGTATCAACAATAGCAAAAGACCTCAACCCAACATACAATTTTCTACCTCAACTGTCACACATCAGACAACCATTGTAATGGGCCCTGATAGGGCCATAATAGAATCGTACCCAAAAACTTTGCTTGGTAAGAGTTGAGAATTACCCAATCCTAATGATAACATTTGTCCCATGTGTTTGTCTGAGTACCAACCTAAGGAGACACTAAGGACCATACCAAAGTGTAATCACTATTTCCATGCTAATTGCATAGATAAATGGCTAAAAATTAATGCGGCATGCCCTATTTGCCGTAATTCAAATGATTAGTTTCCTCTAACTACCTCTTCATCATTATTATCATTGTCATCATCATTGTTTTTATTATTATCATAAACTATTTTGTTTTCAATGTGTATAATATGTTTGAGTTGGATTGATGGATTGATTGTTCTATCCTATAAATGTGTAAATTATTTTTCTGGACGAATATATATATATATATATATATATATATTTTATGATATCACTATTAACTCAAATTGGAATACTAGTAAAAGAAATAGAATCGAGTATAGTAGCTAGACTTATTTTGTTCATTTTTATTTTGGATAAATTAGATTTACGGTATAACCATGGTGTAGTTGCAATGACCCCCTTAAACTACAAAACTAAGTGATATTCCTCACTACTATTTGTTCAAAAAAAAAAAAAAAAGTGATATTCCTCACTAAGTATTGATAATAAGAAGAATTTCAATCAAATTTCATGGAAAAAATTAAGATTCTTTTAAACATTTTTTATTTTGAATTTTTTTACTTTTAATTTTGAAGAATTTATTTTAATTGACAAGGGGTAAATTGTTTACTATTAATAGTTAAAGCGAGAGATGCTCTGTTTTGAAGTTTAGGGGATATTCCAATTGTGATGTAATTAAGTGGGGGAAATGAAATTAATCCTTATTTTTTATTATTTGTATCCATTTGCCTTGTTATATATACTTCTTCTTTTTTTCCCCCGATATGGTGGGTTCAGTAGATTTGTTTTTACCTACGTTAATAAATTTTTAATTTTACGTTGATCTGATCCTTCATTTGATATATGATTCCAGGACAAAATTGGCAAATGCCCCTTTCACGAAAAAAATCTAGCATTTTGCCCCCTTTCCCAAACTAATTAGAGAAATGCCCCTGTTTTGAAAACGTCGCTATAAGGCTCCTTAAAACGCCACTATAGGGCTAACTCGATTTTGAGAAAATCGAGTTTCAAAACAGAGGCATTTCCCTAATTAGTTTAGGAAATGGGGCAAAATGCTGGATTTTTTTAAAAAAAAGGCCAAAAGCCCATTTTCTCCTATGATTCCATTATCCTATTTTACAAATTGGTTTTCTTGTTTTAAGTTCAAACAATAAAAATTGATTCACTTTCTTTCCATATAAAATGGTCAAAAGTAATAAGAAAGAGAAATGCAGGTAAGGTTGTCCACATGATCTACGGCTACTTTATAGCCATAGAACTCACTCATTTTGGCTTTTTGTTGGTTCAAATCTTGAACTTGGATAAGGTATGCCATGGGATTTTTACCATAGTATGCGATTCAATGGACAACAACTTAGAACATAGATTTCGAGTTGTTCAAAATGGTCTTGACGAATGACGACCATAAAAATTTTCTTAGTTTAGCTTAAATTATGGTTCAATGTGTTACTGCATTAGCATGTCGTCAGACCACGATTCATATGACTTGAGGGGTGAAAATATATAAATATATATAAGTTATTGTGGGGTGAAGGCAAGGACTAAGGCAAAATTTGCTTAGCAGCATTTTTTCAGAAAAATATTAGATATTCAGCACGTGTTTGAAGTTATTTAGTAAGTTTGACTGTTTTTTAAAAATCGAGTTTGTGAAACTCGAGTTCCAACTCAAAATCGAGTTTCTCAAACTCGATTTACGATTGACTTTGATTTAAAAAAAAAAAAAAGGAGGAACTCGAGTTTAGTAAACTCGAGTTTTTTTTTTTTTTTTTGAAATCAAAGTCAGTCGTAAATCGAGTTTGAGAAACTCAATTTTGGGTTGGAACTCGAGTTTCACAAACTCGATTCTTAAAAAACAGTCCAACTTACTAAATAACTTCAAACGCGTGCTAGCCACCAAATTTTTTCCAAAAAATGTACTGTTGAGCAAATTTTGCCCAAGGACTAAGGTTGAAGTGTTTTGGAAGAGTTTCACAAACATATACTTACATTAGGCTAGAGTATAATTTAATTTCTATCTTAGATTAAAAAAAAAAAAAAAACTGAAAAATAAATGTTCATTCAAGATACCTGTTAAGACATATGTGTTTCACTTATTAAGAACATATGCCATTCTATTTATGTAATTGGCTAATCATTTGACAAAACGCACTTTACTTGTAATTGTGTAGATCTAGGTGTTTTTAATACTTCAAGAAACCTTTTTTCAAGATCAAGTGTTAAAGCCATTCAAGTCTGGCCAAGAAACAAGCTGAAGAGTGCATTTTCATTAAAGCTCGACAGCTACATCTATTAAGCTTAAGAAAGTTGTTTCAGCCCGTGTGCTCGACACCTACTCGACAGCTCCTATCTGTCAAGGTTTAAGAAAAACAGATTTTCTATTCTGTTGTCTTGGAATCTGTGTACGTGTCTTTGGGTCTTCTTTTTTCCTAACCCTAGACATATAAAATGATTATTTTAAGGGCCATCAAAGTGTTCATAAGTTGCACAAGTTGAGCAAAGTTTGTTCAAGCAAATTGTGACTGGAGACAAAAATTTTCCCTAGTTCATCTCTTTTGAAGAAGTTGTTGTGTTTGTGCACCGTAAGATTTTGTAACCAAGCAACTTCTTGATTTTCATCGTGTGGATAAACTGAAGAACTTTGTAGCCAACAACCTTCTCTAGTTGGTGATTGCAGTGCGTACTGGGATCTGCGCAATTGGTTAGTCACGTACTGGGAGCCGTGCATTACAAGGAGAAATTGTCACTATGGAACAAGTCCAATTGAGTATTGAGGTAAGGGTTCAACTGTAGGTTGGTAAAAGGTACTGGGATTCCTTTACTAGTAATCGCTTGTTGTGATAATAGTGGAATTTCAGGAGTAGTGACCTTAAAATCACTAGGTGGAGCTTTTGCCATGTTGGTTTTCCCCATTCGTAAACAAATCACCATGTCAATTTAATTTTCACTGCACTTAGTTTAATTGGTGATTTGTTTGTGCTACCACGCGCTTTGCATGTTAATTTGATTAATTAATAACTTGGCTAATTAATCAATTAATTTTATCACAAGGGGTCAATTCGTTTTTGGCCTATCAAGTGGAATCAGAGCAGGCACACTCTGATTAGGTTAATATTTGCTGTGTTTGATCCATTGACCCCTGTTTGTCATGGATAGAGGACAGTCATTAATTATACCTCCTTTATTTGATGGCACTAACTATGCATACTGGAAAGTACGCATGAGAGCTTTCTGGCAGTCCTTAGATGAGAAAGTGTGCCAAGCTATTGAGATAGGCTGGACTAAACTGAAAGAAGTTCCGGCCGATTAGGACGATGCCAAGATCAAGGCGGCAAACTTCAACAGCAGGGCATTGAATGCTTTATTCAGTGCAGTCACTAATGAGGAGTTCAAGATGATATCCTCAACTGAAACTGCTAAGGAGGCATGGACCATTCTCCAGACAACCTATGAAGGAATCAAGACTGTCAAAGGCTCAAAGTTTCAGAGGCTCACTACAAGCTTTGAAGAAATTAAGATGGAGGAGGATGAGTCGTTTGATGAGTTCTATGCCAAGCTCAAGGACATAGTGAATTCAGCTTTCAATCTTGGGGAAACCATTCCTGAACCCAAGATTGTGAGGAAAGTGCTCAGATCTCTACCTGAGAGATTCCATGCCAAGATCACGGCGATAGAAGAATCAAAGGATATTGACAAGATTCCTTTGATTGAGCTAGTTGGTAATCTGCAGACCAACGAGCTAGGGTTGACAAGAATTGGCAAGTCGGGTAAAGGCAAGAGCATGGCACTGAAGGCCAAGAACATTGACACAGATGAGTCTTCAGACAATGAAGATTCCAAGCTGAAGTCCTACATCACTAGGCAATTCAAGAAGTTTATGAAAAATGCAAATGGAAAGGGCTTCGACAAGGACCGTAGGCAATCCAGTTCTTCTCAGTTCAAAAGTCAAGACAAAGGGAAGAAGGATGCTAGGGATGGCGATCAATACACTGTTCCTGCAGGACCTAAGTGCTTTGGATGTCATGGCTTCGGTCATATGAAACAAGAGTGTCCTACTTATCTTAAGAGCATTGGAAAGAGCAAGGCACTTGCTGCTACTTTGAGCGACACTGAGCCTGAGGATGATTCTGACAATGAGGACGACAGAATCTTAAATGCCTTCACTACCACTGTCAATCCTACTGAGGGAATTGTTGAAGATGTGGACGAAGAAGAGGAACTGGTGGATTCTAAGTTTGAGAAGAAGGATGATCAAGATGATATCCATACAGCCTATGAGAAACTATACAAGCTTTCTGAGAAACACGAGAAACTCTATAGGCTGACCACTAAGAAGCTCAGTGATGTGGAACTTGATCGTGAAGAGTTGTCCACAAAGTTTGATGAGGCTAATCAGACTCTTGGAGCACTGAGGTTTGAGAACAATTTCTTGGCTGAGAAGACCAAGAAGCTTGAAGCAAAGCTGTTTCAAGTCAGAGCTCAATTGGAGAGGACTTCAAGTGCGAAGCTTGATGAGATGCTCAGCATTCAGAAATCTACTTCTGATCGAACCGGTTTGGGGTATGAATTCTCTTCTTCGAATATTACTTCTGCTAGCACTACTGTTTTTGTTCCTCCTGCTAATAATGTTAAAATTGAGAACAATGAGATTAAAACTGAATTAGCTAGTGAGAACTTAGACAAGGGTAAATCTATCTTAGGAGCACCCCCTAAGCTTGAGAAGAAGGAAATTAAAAACTCTAGGACTAAGAAGGCTAACTCTCAAAAGCCTAAACAGAAGAAGCAGCATCTCTGTCATCATTGTGGTATTGCCAGTCACACTCGACCAAATTGCTATAAGTGGTTAGCCACTCAACAAAGTAACGGCATGACAGCATTTGGAAGCCAAAATCAACTTTAATCCTTTTTTGCTCCTCTTGGAGATCTTCTCAAAGCCCTCATGTTCCTTTCAAACTTGAACGGTTTCAATTCTTCTCCCTCACTGTCGGTTCAAGGGTTTAATCAAAGGAAAGGTTCTTCCAAGGTGTGGAAGGAAAAGGGCTCCAAGTGATTCTATCACTTTCTTCTCTCTCTTCTTATTTTTGTTTTTGCATAACTTGTGTGTTTTGCTTTTATTTTGAGTTAGTCTAGTTTTGTTACTTTGCTTTGCTTAACATGTTTTTGTTTGTTTATTTTCAGTTTTGTTTATTTTGTTTTTCATATAAAAATTAAAAAAAATATTTTGAAAAATCAGAAAATACAAAAACAGTGTGTGTTTTGTGTACTTTGGTACTTGTGTACCTTGGATGGCTATTGAAACAAAGTTTTCTAAATTTTGTATCTTTTGTAGCTTAGATGAGCATCTCTATGCACAACTAAGCAAGTGAGCTTTGTGGCTCGTTGTTTGTGATGAGTAAGATTTAGTTGTCTCTTGTACTTAACACTTGTATCACTCTTTTTTGACGGGAAAGACAAAAAAATCTTAAGAGAAAGGCATAAATAAGCATCTCACCACTGTTGCCCGCCAATCATGAATGACATTTGTGTGCTTCGGCATAGCAAAATTGGAATGTCAAATGCTAAGCATAATTGGGTATTTCTTTTTCTATCTCTTATATGCCCATGCATGGTATGCTTAAAAAGAAAAATATGCAAAAAAAATCAAAAGCAAAAATATCAAAAATGCTTTTAAATATGATTGCAAGCGTGTATTCTAGGAGATATGGGAGTTATAGGATGTACCTCAAAGGTGATAGTCCCCATCAAACAATTATGATTGTGTGTGAGTTAAAGTGATTTTCTCATATCTCAAATCGTCATAACTAGTTGACACTTATGCAATCTTGCGATGTTTTTCACACACAACACGCAATATTCTTTGCTACTCTTAATACATGTGCAGGTACAATGTGATTTGGTCATCACAAGATTTACATGTGTTAATGTATGCTCACTAAACTGTCTTGACTTGTTTTTGAAATATAAAATTGGTTAGACTTGTTTAGTGTGTGTGTGTGTGTTTGGGATCCATGTGCTTAAAATTATTGTTGAGAGATGATTTTAAGAGCTTAATATGTTGATTGGATCATTGGTTGAGTTGCATGCTTGATTGCATTCATGTCTGTGTTTTTCTCTTCTCGAAAAACTATTTTTAAAAGGTAGCTTGATAGCTCCTCGACACCTCCACGACACATGGCAATTGGTCGAGCTTCTCAGCTTTTTCTTATCGCAATCTCGACACCTTCTCGACACCTGGCGGATCGATCGAGCCTTTATTCATGTGTCTGATGCCTTGTTCCTTAACACCTTCTCGATAGTTCCATTTGTCGACGGCTTATTTCTCGACACCTACCTCGACACCTCTCGACACCTTCATCTGTCGAGATTTACTGAACGCCTATATATTTGTTCAGCGCAATCCATTCTTCATTTCTCTCGATCTCTCTCTTGATACCTATGTCTGTTCACCTCCCAAACCTCTCTCACTCACTCCAAACCTCTACCCAAGCAATTTTTCAAGCTTTCTCAAGTTTTTCTTCACTTGGTAAACTTCTAATCTCTTTCATTTTCATGCATTTCATGTTTTGAAACCTAGGTTTTGGGGTTTTTTTAAAATTTTGGGGTTTTTCATAATTGATGAGTGTTTGTTGATTTTTTTGGGATGGGTTTTTGCTTAAATGAGTTTAAAATCTCATGCATTGCATCACATTAGCATAATAACAATATTATCATGCATTTTAGATGTGTGCAATTGATTGTGTGCTGGAAGGATTGGTTTGGGCTGAGCCCATGATGCAATTACTTTTGCATGTCACAAGTTCATGCATTTCCCATGCAGACGTACTCTATTTTCAATATATTTGATATATTTGAAATGTTTTGGGACTTTTCTGATTGTCTCTTTCTCTCCCTCTCTTTTTGTTTACGTTAGTAGTGTCTATGGCACCTAAGCGTAAGTTTACTCCGTCCCGGAACTCTCTTCTTTCCGGGGCATCTTCGTCTTCTGATCCTGCTCCTTTATCTCTTCGTTTTCATGATGAGGATGCCCACAAGGCTTTCTCAAAGAACTTTTCTCGACACGGCATTCATTATGAACGCCAAGTTATCTTTGGCAGACTTCGCCGACATCGACCTTCCCGATGTCATTCACAGTCAGGGATGAGAGTCACTGTGTGACGTCCTGGTCACCTGTCCTTCCATGCTTATCCAGGAGTTTTATTCCAACATGCATGGAATTGATCGTTCAGTACCTCATTTCTTCACTCGTGTTCGAGGTACGCGCTTTCCTGTTACACTGCAGCTTGTTGCGGATGTGCTTCGTGTTCCTAGGGTAGAGTTCCTGACTACCCTGGTTGTGAGCGTCTAAGGACCGTGTCCAAGGATGAGCTCAAGTCAGCTTTTTGTGAGCGCCCTTCTGAGTGGGGTGAGCGCCAGTTCACTTACTGTTCGGCCTTTGCAAAAGGCCTGCAGTTTTTGAACATGGTGATGACCTTTGTACTCTATCCTCTCTCTCACTATAACTCTATCACAGAGCCTCGTGCTCAATTTTTGTTGTCCCTTCCATCTTACTATATATTTCCCTTCTCATTTCATTCTTTCTATTATAGATGTTCATCAGGATTCAGCGTCCCGTGATAAGCTTATTTTTCCTTTCGCTATCACGAGAATCTTACGCCATTTTTCTGTTCCTTTTCCTGTGTCCGACCCTTTTTCTGTCATATGTGTCATAGATGCCACTACCATTAAACGTAGCGAGCAGTTTAAGTCGTAACAGACTAATTCAGTAGCTCCTCCCTCCCGTTCAGCTCCATCTCGATCCGCTCCCTTTTCTTCTACGAGCGATGTGTCACTAGGAGACATCATGGTGCAGCTTCAGCGCATGGATGCCCGCCTCGATACACTCTCTACAGAGTTGTATCAGGTAAACGTTCGTGTTGGCCGTATTGCTAGACGGCAAGCGGTCATGGGCGGCTTTGCACCTAAGGCTTCTCCTCCACCTCCTTTAGTGGCTTCTGCTTCTGAGGCTGAGGATGATGATGATGGTGATGACGATGATACTTCTGCTGATGATGATGATGGAGATGTTAGCTCTACTGATGAGATGTCTACTTGACACTCTTACACTTTGTCACTCGTGACAAAAAGGGGGAGTAATTTTGGGATATAAGAGTAGTTATTCTAAGGGGGAGAGTTAGTATAGAACATTTTTGTTAGGGGAGTGTTGATATCTTATCTTGAGGGATGTAGTGAGGATTTTATGTATATTTTTCTTTTCTTTCTTTTAGAGATACATTATTCTTGTACACAGGTCTTGTGACCATTATTGACATACATTGTACTTATCTTTCTTATATGTTGATATATGTTGTTTCTTTCACCTACCCTTACATGTGTTGTTTCTTTTCTCTCTTTATACCCATGCTTCTTATTACTTGCATGCAATCTATTATTTCTGTTTCACACTAAGATGCCTTGATGAGTTTTGTTTAAAGTGTTTCAGAAATACAGGTTGTCAAAGTTTACTTGCCATAAACTCTCTTCTTGTAAAGTTTTTCAAGAGTTTGTGTTAGGAAAGATTTTATTGTATTCAACAAGTGAATATGAGTTGAGTGATTTATGACATCTCTCATATGTTCATTTGTTTGTTGTGGTTTTGTTACGGATTGCCAAAAGGGGAGATTGTTAGGACATATGTGTTTCACTTGTTAAGAACATATGTCATTCTATTTATGTGATTGGCTAATCTTTTGACAAAACACACTTTACTTGTAATTGCGTAGATCTAGGTAATTTTAATACTTCAAGGAACCTTGTTTCAAGATCAAGTGTTAAAGCCATTCAAGTCTGTCCAAGAAATAAGCTAAAGAGTGCATGTTCATTAAAGCTCGACAGCTGCATCTATCGAGCTTAAGAAAGTTGTTTCAGCCCGTGTGCTCGACACATGCTCGATAGCTCCTATCTATCGAGGTTTAAGAAAAACAGATTTTCTATTCTTTTTTCTTGGAATCCGTGTATGTGTCTTTGGGCCTTCTTTTCTCCTAACCCTAGACATATAAAATGATTATTTTAAGGGTCGTCAAAGTTTTCACAAGTTGCACAAGCATTGAGCAAAGTCAGTTCAAGCAAATTGTGACCGGAGACAAAGTTTTGCCCTAGTTCATCTCTTCTGAAGAAGTTGCTGTGTTTGTGCACCGTAGAGTTTTGTAACCAAGCATCTTCTTGATCTTTATCATGTGGATGAACTGAAGAACTTTGCAGCCAACAACCTTATCTAGTTGGTGATTGAAGTCGCGTACTGGGATCCGCACAATTGGTTAGTCACATATTGGGAGCCGTGCATTACAAGGAGAAATTATCACTACAGAACAAGTCCAATTGGGTATTGGGGTAAGGGTTCAACTGTAGGTTGGTAGAAGATACTGAGATTTCTTTACTTGTAATTGCTTGTTGTGATAATAGTGAAATTTCGAGAGTGGTGACCTTAAAATCACCCGGTGGGGTTTTTGCCGTGTTGGTTTTCCTCATTCGTAAACAAATCACCGTGTCAATTTAATTTCTGCTGTACTTAGTTTAATTGGTGATTTGTTTGTGCTATCATGCGCTTTGCATGTTAATTTGATTAATTAATAACTTGGCTAATTAATCAATTAATTTTATCACAAGGGGTCAATTCATTTTTGGCCTATCAATACCCAAAGTGACCTATTTGACGATAGAGTTTATGAAAAAGATGAGGGTTTCATTTAAATATCTATTAAAAAAAATTTAAATATCATCTCAGGATGTGAGGGAAACTTGTTTATTCCATAATTTGGGATGTTCATCTCAAATATCAAGTGATGTTGCCAAGAACTTTGTTGCTCTATTGGTATTTTTTTGGTATTTCCAATTGAAACGTTTATAATTCAAATTCTCCCTCTCCCTTTTTTTTTTTAAAAAAAAACTACGAATGTTTTGATAACAAGACCAAAGTCTACTTCTAAGTGTGGTGTAATTCTAATATGATTTAAATATATCAATTTGGCCTAAAAACGGTGAGAGCTTCTTAATAAGAGATTCTTACCTTAGTGAGCCTCCATGTAGTTTACACTAAAAATACATGGAGTTAATTTTCATATATATTTTTTTCTAGGCTTTTCTCAATAAATTCAGTAGTAACAACAAGGAAAAAATGATTTAAATATTTGAAATTTTCATTGAAAATAACAAGAAATTGATTTACAAGACTTTTACCAAAGCAATTTTTAATTTTATCACTACTATATCCAAGAGGCTATATGAAGTTTATATATAAACCCAATTCTAGTCAAATCTGGCATATTATATATATAGCTATGATCGGTTTAATCTATATATATATATATATATATATAACCAAAACTTCTGAAATTCCCACAAATTTCCACGTTAGCACATTATTTATTTATTTTTTTTTAAAACATAAAAAAAAAAAACTAATAACAGTTTTCCAAAACCCGATGCTCTGCCCTTTCCCTTTCACGATGCTCTACCTTTCCCTTACATGATGCTCTGCCATCTCTTCCCTGCCTTCCTCTACTAGCTCCTCCTCAATCAGACCCACAGCAAACCAACAGCAAAGCATCGCATCGCATCGCGTCGCATCTAAAGACCCACAGATTCCTCAATGAAAACCCACCATACCCACAAACCAACAGACATCTTCTTCCTCAGAATCGATCTCCTTCCTCAAACCACCCATTTGCCACAAACCACCCACATCCAACCTTTACAACCCAAAAACAGCGCCCTATTTGCTGTGGGTCTCATCTAGCCCATGCCCACAGATTCCTCAATCAAAACCCACCATACACGCCATGCCCACCCGATACTTCTTCTAAAAACTAAAATTGGAAGACAATAATGAAAAAAACTCCCTCCTACCAATCTCCTTCTCCTTCCCAAAAAAACCCTTTCTCTTCCGATTTCCCTCTATATCACAAGCCCAACACAAACCAAAACAGTACATATGAGCACAAACCCAAACCAAAACCAAAATAATTCCCCATCTCCCTCTTTGTCATCTTCCTCCTCATCCTATAAATTTCTTCAAACACAATACACACCCAATACAAACCAAACCCATAAATCACCAAAACCAAAATAATCTCATCTCTCTCTTCGTCATCTTCCTCTTCATTCCATAAATTTCTTATTTGTAAGGGAAAAAATAAAATAAAATAAAACAAAATAAAATAAAACAGAGAAGAAGAAGACGACGCAGTAGGGCTTGCGCCAAGTTGAAGTAGCAAGTTGCCAACACAAGTCGCCGGTCATGGTGTCATGCCTTCATCTTCTACTGCTGTTCCTTCTTCTTTTTTCTTCTTTTCCTCCTCCATCTTCTTCTTTTCCTTCTTCTTTTTTTTTTTTTTTCCTTCGTCTCTAGTCACTGCTGTAGTTTCTCTCTTTTTGTTTTTGTACTCTTTTTTATGTTTCCAAAGCCTCCACGTGACTTGCATTGGGAAAGTAGAAAGTTTTTAATTTTTGAATAAAAGATGGGCAAAATGTTTTAGCCATTAGGTTTTTTTAAGCTTTGAGCCCAACGTGATGTGAGACGTGTAGTGATGATACTAATTGATTGACATGTGTTGAGGTTCAAAATTGGTCACAGACTAAGGCCCAAAGAAATAAAACGTTGGGCTCATTTCACAAAAAAATAAATAAATAAACTAAGAGAAAAAAAGGAGGGTTGGGCTTACACAATGAAGGAAAAAGAAAAGAAAGAAGAAAAGGGCAAGAGGCCCAAAGGATTGGGATGCAAAGACCCATGAAAGAAAAAAGTTTAAAAGACATAAAGCAAGGGAAAAGGGCCAAACCGACCAGGGCCAATAAGCCAAAGGGAGTCCAGCAAGAAGAACTGGGTCGGGATCCCAGAAATCACCAGAGTCCAGGGATCCCTGGGGCACGCGAAGGAAGATTGAAACAAAACAGGGATCAAAGACAAAAGCATGCAGGTCTCATGCTCCAGACATGTAGTGGGACCAGGAAGTACGAAGCAAAAAACGCATGAGCCGTGATTCCAACCATTTGGAGAAAATGACAAGGAAGAGTACAACTGAAAAAAGCTGAAGAAGTGAAAAATGCCAAATAGCTGAAGATCAGCTAACAGAGAAGCTGGAAATAGAAAACCAGCTAAGGGACTTTCGTTTGGTCGGACCAAAAGTAAGAAGCTATGAGAAAAAAAGGGAAACGACATAGCCCTGAGCAAAACTGGCACGGCACAAACTCTAAGGGGCAAAAGGGGGAAATCACCGATACCCCGGAGCCCGATCTGTGCTATAAAAGGAGGAGGGGGTCCATGCCGAAAGGGGGAGATTGAGATAGAAATTCATTTTTGATTAGATCATTGAGGCATTCATGGTCATTTCTGGAGTCTCATAGAATTATAGAAAGAGCTCTGTAAAATTAAGAGAAAACAGAGGAGCCGCTCCCGGTATCCCAGAGACAGCCACTATAGCACATGCTCGGATTCAACAAGTTCAAACTTTGCAAGTCTTGGAAGCTTAAATAGCTATCAAAGTCTGTAATTTTTGAATTTAGTTGAACCTTGTATCACGTCTTAGTGAGCATTGTAATAATGACTAAAGAAAATTAATAAAATGCACCTTACTAATTCAAGGATCCCTAACCTTTTCTTACATTGTATTTCATTTGTTGTGCATTCCTTTGCTGTTAAAATGTCATTCAATACAGATATTTTTGTTTGTCAGTTATTTGTATTGTAGGGAGCTTGTTTTGTGCACCACTTAGTTCTTAAACAGCCTTTTAGCTGCGGTGAATCGAGCCCAGTCCACCAAAAAATATTTATTTGGCCCAGGATCCTTAGGCCACTAAGGTGAGAAGAAAAAGGCACCCTCACATTTTTGGCGACTCCACTGGGGACTGGGAAAAGAAAAGGGAAGAAAACAATCCCTTCGCAAAACATGCCTCCAAGACCAAGGAACAGCAAAGGTGCTAATATGCCACCGGCGGCCTCTGAACCCGTGGGAGAAAATGAAATAGCCTCCAGACAAAGAGGTGAGGTGCCCTTGACAGAACAGGAGGCCGTATCAGAACAAAGAAACACAAGGCAGGAGCCAGACCCCATGGCTCAGATGACTGCAATGTTGAAAGACTTGCAAAAAGAAGTTCGCCTTCTCAAAGAAGGCAAGACACAGGAAGTTAGAGACAACGCCCCTCTCGAGGGCAACCAAGACAGGACTCAACCAGAAGGAGGGTCAGCGGTGGGAGGAGGAACCAACCCCCAGTACCTAACACTGGCAGATGTCAGTGCCCTCCTTGACCAAGAAAGGGAAAAACTTTCGGGGATCCCCAAGCAATTTTCTCAGGATCCCCCATTCCCACCAGAACTCCTTGGCAAGCCATACCCCAAGGGATATGAACCACCAAAGTTCCATCCTATTGATGGAAGGAATGGAAGCGCAGTAGAACACGTGAGTAGGTTCGTCCACACTATGGGCCCCTACGCAGGAGACCGAGAGCTGTGTCTAAAAGAGTTTGCTAAGTCCCTAGTGGACAGAGCATACACTTGGTACACCACGCTGAAACCTGGGTCCATTAAGACCTGGGACGAGATGATGGAGAGATTTTGCGCAAAATATTACCCTGGTGAGAACAAGGTCACTTTCCAAAGCCTTCAGATGGTACGGCAGAGACCTGGAGAGGATCCCGTCCAGTTCATCAAAAGATTTGAAGATGTGTCCCTAGATTGTTATGGGGACCATGAAGAAAAAGAACTCGTAGAGACTTGCATATCTAACATGCTTTTCGATTACAGACTCAACCTCGAAAATTTATGTATCACACAGTTCGCTGACCTGTTACAGAGAACTAGAAGGACAGCACAAACTATGAGGGCAAAGAGGATGCCAGCGTCCCAAGCCATGACAACATCGGTGGGAGAAAAAAGGAAGAGCCTAATGGAAAAATGTTCGAAGTACCACCAGTGATCCCATGTACCGCAGAAGAATTAAACCATGTTCTGGACAAATGGATCGAGGATGGAGTGATTAGGCCATTCACTGTGTCCAGACCACTAACTGAGGAAGAAATGAAAAATCCTTTGTTTTGCAGGATTCATAATTATGTCAAACATTCCACTAAAGACTGCTGGACCCTCCGCAGACTCTTTCATAAGAAGCTAAGAGAAGGAACCCTGGAGCTTACCCAAAAGGAGCCAGAAGTACAAAGGAACCCCTTGCCTAACCACAAAGGAAAAGGGGTGGTGGCTGTAGTAATCCATGGGAACCCAGCAGAAGCAGAAGAGCCAGGAGGATCCTTCCACCCGAACACAGTCAGGACCCTCCAGAAGAATCCCAAGTTCAGATCACTATTCAACCAGCTGGGATTTGGACCAGAAGCAAGAAGCGTGGCCACGGAGTCTCTCATGACTATAGCAGCAGATTCAGGAATGGAGTGTTTCACAGCAGAATCACATGTTAGTCGAGCTTTCCTAGAGACAACCAATGCCATAACTTTCACTGATGAAGACATGGAGGTTGAGCATCCAGACCACCGTAGACCCCTTTATCTAATGGCCACCATAAACGGTGTCCAAATCAAAAGAGCACTGGTGGACACAGGGGCATCACTCAACCTCATAGCCCTGAGCACCTTGGAAGCCATGGGCCTATCTGGAAGGAGGATCCTGGGGGCTCCCATAGAGATAACCTGATTTGGAGGATCAGTAGAATCAACCGAGGGATACATACAGCTGGCCCTAAGAGTGGGGCCAATAGTAGCCTTGACCAGATTTCATGTAATCAACTCAGAGGTGTCCTACCATGTACTGCTGGGACGGCCATGGCTCCATAAGCACCGCCTTATACCATCCATATACTATCAGTGTGTTAAGGGGAGATTGAATGGGAAGCCTGTAAGGATCCCTGCCAACCATAACCCTTTCAGCCAAGGAGAAGTAAACTTTGTAGAAACAATGTTCTATGATGAGTTAGAACCTGACGATGAGAGTCCCATGCCAGGGACCCAAGGAACACCTATCTTGGAAAAAGAAAAAGGAGGAGGTACCCATGACTTAAGAGACCTCCTGAAGAGAAAAAGGCAAAAGAAGGAGCCCAGCACCTAAGGATCCCGGGAGTGTGTAGTAGTACAGGAACCCGGGGGAAGATTAATTTACCGCTTGTGAAGGTGCGCGGGACCTGAGTGCATTGTGCAGGAAGGTCCCGGACCACCAGAATGTATGGTAGCTCAGGAGGAAGTCCCAAAGGAACCAGTCAAAGAGACACAAATCCAGCCTGAGGAAGAATTGCAGGAAATAAACTTGGGGGATGAGCTGGGATCCCAGAAGCCTGTTTTCATCAGCAGTCAGCTGGCAGCACAAGAAAGGGAGCCACTGGTGGCTTTGCTCAAAGAATACACGGATGTATTCGCATGGACCTATGGTGAGATGCCTGGTCTGGATCCTGAGTTAGTGGTTCATGCCCTCAATGTGGACCCAGGAGTTAAACCAGTAATCCAACTAGCCAGGGTCTTTCACACTGATGTAGAAGCCCAGATAACTTAAGAGGTTAAGAAGCTGCTAGCAGCTGGTTTTATTAAGCCCATTTAGCACCCCAGATGGCTTTCTAACATAGTACCTGTGAAGAAAAAGAACAGACAGATCCGTTGCTGTGTGGACTTCCGTAACCTGAATAAGGCATGTCTAAAAGATGAGTTCCCTCTGCCTAATATTGACCTCCTTGTGGATTCAGCTGCGGGAAGTTGTATGTTCTCACTCATGGATGGGTACAGTGGGTACAACCAGATTCATATGGCTGCCAAGGATGCTGAGAAGACAGCATTCAAGACACCAATCGAAAATTTTTATTACACTGTGATGCCCTTTGGCCTCAAAAATGCAGGAGCCACATACCAGCGAACCATGACAGCCATCTTCCACGACATGATGCATAAGGAAATGGAAGAATATGTGGATGATATTGTGGTCAAGTCAAAAACTAGGACAGGACACCTTTAGGTACTTGAACGAGTTTTCAAAAGATGCAGAGAATACAAGCTACGCATGAACCCCATGAAATGTGCCTTTGGAGTATCTGCAGGAAAGTTCCTCGGGTTCCTGGTACATCACAGAGGCATAAATGTAGATCCAGCCAAAGCTGCAGCCATTGCCACAATGAAAAGACCAACAACAGTGAAGGAACTCAAAAGCTTCCTAGGAAGGGTCTCCTACATTAGGAGATTTGTGCCAGGGCTAGCTTCGGTCACAGGTGGCTTATCCAAACTATTGAAGAAAGGAATCGAGTTCACCTGGGGAACGGAGCAACAGAAAGCCTTCCAAAGGATTCAGCAGATTATGAATCACCTACCCACTCTCCAGGCACCAGTACGTGGTCGACCCCTGTTACTGTACTTGACATCAAATGCCCAAGCAATAGGAGCCCTGCTGGCGCAAGAGGATGATGATGGGAACGAGCAACCTGTTTACTATGTAAGCAAAACACTCAAGGATGCCGAGACCAGGTATCCCAGGATAGACAAAGCTTACCTAGTGGTTATTTACGCATCCCAGAGGCTGAAGAGGTATTTCTCAGCTTACCAAATCCTTTTAGTGACTAAGTCACACCCCATAAAAGAACTCCTGCATCAGCCCCTCCTAACAGGAAGAATAGCACAGTGGCTGGTCTTGCTTTCTCAATATGACATAGGCCTCAGGACCCCCAAGGCTGTCAAAAGTCAAGCCATAGCTGACCTCCTGGCACAGTTCCCAAGGAAGGAGGAAAGCTCACTAAATGAAGAGATCCCAGGTGAGGTAGCAGTAGCAAAAATCCCAGGAAAGAAATGGACAATGAGATTCGATGGGTCAGCTACAGCAACCTCAAATGGGGTGGGAATTGTACTGAGTTGTGAGAATGGGGACACCATACCTCTATCTTTCAAGCTTGGTTTCTCCTGTTCCAATAATGCAACTGAGTATGAGGCGTACTTGACCGGGTTAACTATAGCACTCAGTATTAGGGTGAAACACATGAGAGTACTGGGAGATTCCAATCTTGTAGTCTCTCAAGTGAAAGGTGACTTTGCACTAAGGGAACAAAGTTTGGCAGCCTACAGGACTTGGGCGCAGAGGCTGGAGAAGGAATTCCTAACCTTTAGCATAGAGTACACGCAGAGAAGCGAAAACAGGTTCGCGGATGCGCTTGCCACCCTGGGGTCCTAGGTACCATTCAAGGGAAAAGACACTCTGGTCAGAATAGGAAGACAGGAGCATTCCATCTTAAAAATCCTTCAAAGGATATCCCCAGAGAGTCCAGGAAATAGGACTGGAGGAGCGAAGTGAAAGAAAAAAATGAAAGAAACAGGATCCGGAGGGAGTGTCAAGGAGCTGAGGGACTACGCTCTAATAGAAGGAGAACTATACAGGAGATTGCCCGGAGGGATCCTATCTAGATGCATCAATGAGAAAGAGGAGAAGCTAAGGTTGGAAGAGTTACATACCCAAGCCTGCGGGACCTCAGAAAAGATCAGCCTATATAGGAGAATGCAGCGCATGGGATACTACTGGCCAAATATGAACAAAGAGGCAGCAACTATACAGGAGAAATGTCAAGAATGTCGATCCTCGGTGGACAAGGAAGAAAGCTACGCGGTATTTATTACAAAAGATTAGAGGACTCCCTTCATGGAATATTTGGCTTAAGGGATCCTACCAACTGACAGGGCACTGGCCCACTAGCTCAAAAAACTCGCAGTCAGGTACTTCTTGCAGAGCGGGATCTTGTTCAAAAAGGGATACAGCGGGGATCCCCTAAGATGCCTGGGGCCAAGGGAAGCCAGGGAAGTAGTCAGGGAAGTCCATTCTGGTGATTGTGGAAGTCACCCAAGAAAAAGGAGGCTCTATAAGCAGTTACTACTGTTGGGGTACTACTGGCCAACAATGAAAAGGGACTCTGAGGAGTTAGTTAAAACCTGCCACGCGTGCCAAGTCCTCGGGGATGCAATCCATACTCACCCAAATATGTTGCAGGATATGACAACCCCATGGCCTTTCCACACTTGGGGGCTTGATCTCATAGGGCCTATAAATCCCTCATCCAGTGGTTACATATGGATCTTGGCAGCTACTGAGTATTTTACAAAATGGGTAGAGGCCATCCCCTTGAAAAAAGCCACTGGAGCAGTCGTAGCAAACTTCATTCGAGAACATATCATTACAAGGTTTGGGATCCCCAAGAGGTTAATCAGTGACAATGGAACCCCATTCATAAATAAAGACATGAAGGGGCTGACTGAGGCTTACTACATCAAGCATGGAAGATCTACACCGTACTACCCACAAGGAAATGGCCAAGCAGAGGCCACTAATAGGGTGATATTGAAGATCCTGAAAAAAATGAAGCAGGAGTATGGAGGAAAATGGAGTGACCACTTGACAGATGTACTTTGGGCATGCAGGAGCTCTGTAAAGACAGCCACGGGATTCTCACCATTCTCCCTGGTCTATGGGACAGAAGTCATCAGCCCAGTAGAATTAATTGTTCCCACACCAAGAGTAGTACTTGAAGAAAGTCAGGAGGACACCGAAGACACAAATAATGAAAGGAGATTAGCAGACCTTGAAGGGGTAGAGGAAGAAAGAGAGCTAGCCAAGAGAAGAAGCTAAAGGTACTAGCAAAGAATGACTAGAGCATACGCACAAGCAGTACGCCCAAGAACTTTCACTAAAGGGCAGCTGGTACTAAGGACAGCAGAGCATGTGAGAAGAAGCCTACCGGGACCCTCTAAATTTGCCCTAAAATGGGAAGGACCCTACATCATCAGGGAGGCCCATGATAGTGGGTATTACTACCTTACAAAGGAAGATGGGACAATCCTGACAGAGCCCATAAATGAGAAGTGGCTAAAACAGTACTATGCATAAGAAGGGAGAGGTCTCAGTACACTGGAATCCTTTTGCCAACTCTCTAACCTACTAAGTGTTTCTTTCTTTTATATATTATCGCTTAAGTAATTTTGTTCAGGGACCCATGGTAGAAGGACACTCTATGATCCTTACTATCTTTGTTAGATTTGCTGTGTTCCTTGAATGATGTTTATGTTTTAAATGAAATTTCTCCATATTTCTCAGCTATTAAATCCTAAGTATTACAAAGTCCTAACACAAACGGAATCAGGGGAGGATACCTGGGGAAGTCTTTTTGATGCATGACCCAGGATCACCCCACAGATAACTACAAACAGTTAAGTTTCAAATACATGGTCTAGGATCTCAGGCATATACTGAGGATACCCAGCCCAGTACTTGATATATAAATCTTTTTGATGAGGATCTCAAGGTGGAAGAAAAGTTATTTGCTCACTTTGGTGGACGTACTGCTTCTTCTGGTAGGAAACCGGCCAGGATGGGTAGGTGGGTTATGAATCTTTTGCGCGAAAAGGATAAGGAAGTTAGGCGAGCCAGGTTCCTCGCGTTTTGGCTTAGCAAGTTTCTGTTCAGTGAGTTCCCTGGGTATGGAATCAAGTCCACTCTTTTTCCCTTGGCGATTAAGTTGGCTCAGGGCGCTCAATATCCTCTAGCCCCCATGTTTTTGGGCCATGTCTATTCTCAATTGGATCAGCTTCATGGAGATGAAGTCGAAGGTGATTCTTGTTATGTTATTACTTCTTCTCTTCATTGCGCCATTCTCCAGGTATTTATGTGGGATCGTTCTTTGGTTACTTTAGCAAGATGTAGGAATTTAAAGTTTGTGAAGGATAAGTTTCAGGGATCCCCTGACGTGGTCAAGGGGCTTTGTGGTAGTTCAACTGACAGCCACCCTATTATTTTTCGTTGGCTTAGTCTGAAAGGTGGCAGCCTCAACTTGGTTGAACTATTTGATCAAGCAGGTTATTTGCATTGGCGTTCTCCCCAGGAGTTTCGCCCCAGTTTTGTTTGTGATTCTGTGCTGTCTCCTTTTCTGACTTCCACATGAAACACTTTTGATTTGCGTCGTGGTGATGAGGGTAGCTTAGCCTACCTTGCTTGCATTAGTACTTCCTGTGCTTTCCTCAAGTGGTCCCCGATATACTCATTATTCGACGCACCGAGTACTTCGGCAGTTTGGCTTTGATCAGGATATTCCCCCAGTGTTCAATGATGTAGTACCATCTCTTCCTTCCTTGATTCCTTTCATGAGACTCCAGGCTTTCTCCTATTGGTCATGAAGGAGTCCTTAGTTTGTAGTGCCCAACTTTCAGAGAGGGGTTTTTGCTTCTAATGGTTATGCTGATTACTAGAGGAGGGTGCAAAAATCTTTTGTTGACTATGCTGGTATTGGGATAATAGAGAGAGAGTTCCCAACCCCGACATTTCTTCTGTTCCAACATCCAACAAGTGTTTATCCCTACCTACTGCTAGTATTGTTTCTTCTGCTGTGAGCAGTAAAACAGGCTTCGTAGAGTGGCACGCTTCCAGGAGAGGTTGGGTTACTTATGCTCAGGATTTTCTAAAAACTTGACCAGGATGTGATCTTATAATTGGTTCTTCTGCTGGGGTACCAATTAAGAGGGGGGCGATAGAGGTCATAAGTGCTAGTACTCCCATTGGCATGAGTAAGGGGAGAGCAATCAAACAGGAAAAGTTGAAGAAGGTCGCAGCTCAAGAGAGTGTAGAGGGCGTTGGCCCTAAGACAAAGAAGAAGAAGACTAGGAAATCCTAGAAACAATTGATACTTGCTGAGGAAAAGGAAGTTGAGCAACCTTTGGCCATAAGGGGCTGGGTGAAGACTAAGGTAGAGTCTTCTTTTCCCAAGGTTCCTGTGAGTCCTTCAGTTCATGGTTCCTTGGGACCCTCTGGACGCACCCGTAGTAAAAAATAGAGACCTGGAGACCCTGTTGAGAGAGAGATAAGGGCAAGGCTTCTTTCCTTCTTTTCTCTTTTAGGTCGGCAGTTTTGTTATTTCTTTTTGAACTAATGAGTGATTGTCTTTCCTGCAGTCCAAACGTAAGTCAGATCCCAGGAAGGGTAGAAGCCAATCTTCTGGTGAAGATGTGGTATGGTTTTCCCTTATCTGTGTCTTCTGCTGCTTGCTCTTATTCATTTCACAAGTGTTGTGTATCCGTACTGCCCTGTTGCTCATAAAAAATGTGAGGGTGCCTTTTTCTTCTCACCTTAGTGGCCCAAGGATCCTGGGCCAAATAAATATTTTTTGGTGGACTGGGCTCGGTTCACCACAGCTAAAAGGCTGTTTAAGAACCAAGTGGTGCACAAAACAAGCTCCCTACAATACAAATAACTGGCAAACAAAAATATCTGTATTGAATGACATTTTAACAGCAAAGGAATGCACAACAAATGAAATACAATGTAAGAAAAGGTTAGGGATCCTTGAATTAGTAAGGTGCATTTTATTAATTTTCTTTAGTCATTATTACAATGCTCACTAAGACGTGATACAAGGTTCAACTAAATTCAAAAATTACAGACTTTGATAGCTATTTAAGCTTCCAAGACTTGCAAAGTTTGAACTTGTTGAATCCGAGCATGTGCTATTGTGGCTGTCTCTGGGATACCGAGAGCGACTCCTCTGTTTTCTCTTAATTTTACAGAGCTCTTTCTATAATTCTATGAGACTCCAGAAATGACCATGAATGCTTCAATGATCTAATCAAAAATGAATTTCTATCTCAATCTCCCCCTTTCGGCATGGACCCCCTCCTCCTTTTATAGCACAGATCGGGCTCCGGGGTACCGGTGATTTCCCCCTATTGCCCCTTAGAGTTTGTGCCATGCCAGTTTTGCTCAGGGCTATGTTGTTTCCCTTTTTTCTCATAGCTTCTTACTTTTGGTCTTTCCAAACGAAAGTCCCTTAGCTGGTTTTCTATTTCCAGCTTTTATGTTAGCTGATCTTCAGCTATTTGGCATTTTTCACTTCTTCAGCTTTTTTTAGTTGTACTCTTCCTTGTCATTTTCTCCAAATGGTTGGAATCACGGCTCATGCGTTTTTTGCTTCGTACTTCCTGGTCCCACTACATGTCTGGAGCATGAGACCCGCATGCTTTTGTCTTTGATCCCTGTTTTGTTTCAATCTTCCTTCGCGTGCCCCAGGGATCCCTGGACTCTGGTGATTTCTGGGATCCCAACCCAGTTCTTCTTGCTGGACTCCCTTTGGCTTATTGGCCCTGGCCGGTTTGGCCATTTTCCCTTGCTTTATGTCTTTTAAACTTTGTTCTTTCATGGGTCTTTGCATCCCAATCCTTTGGGCCTCTTGCCCTTTTCTTCTTTCTTTTCTTTTTCCTTCATTGTGTAAGCCCAACCCTCCTTTTTTTTCTCTTAGTTTATTTATTTATTTTTTTGTGAAATGAGCCCAACGTTTTATTTCTTTGGGCCTTAGTCTGTGACCAATTTTGAACATCAACAACATGCAACAAATATCTTAAGTACTTTTAATTCTTATATTATTATAATATAATTATCTATGTTTACTTATTTATATAAATAAATAAGTAATTTTTGGTTAATTAATATTTTCCATTTAGTAATTGAATGTTTAGTATTGACTATAGGATAGGGAATTTGGAGATTGTAATCCTAATGTGTAACATTCATTTTTTGTGATGAGAGTTAGATATCTATTAGTATTACATTACATATATATTTGCTTCTTAAATATATCAAATATGACTCTCACTTTCACAAAACGTAAGGTATCATTCCACAAGTATAAGTGTTTGTGAGGTGTGGGGGGCAAGGGTCGGGATTCAAGTCTTCAAGAGTGAATTTTACACACATATACACTTAGATTAGGTTAGAATAGAAATTCTATCTTGTATCAACAAAATGTAAGGTACCATATTCACAAAACTTCACGTAAGATTTTCTTTATTTGTTAAAAAATTTCAAATTCATTCAATGGGTTTGTCTTAAGTTTTAAGGATGTTTAGCACTATCATAAGTGATAGCTTAACAGCTTTTCCGTACATCTCACGGATTAGTGATTAGTTACATTAAAAACGGTACACATCCAATGCATTTATTTATATTATTGACTTCAAAGATTCTTTTTATGCTTTACAAACATCGGTTCCGGTCTAGTGGTCCAGTCAACAACCAGTAGTTAATGGTAACGTAATTGTTTTGCGTTTCAAGTTTCCACCATAAAAAATAAAAATAAAAATGTTCCCATTAAATCAAAGTTAATGGTCAAATACAGAAATTTCAGCTTAATTATATGACTTTGAATGTAAAATGTCTCGTTTCAAAAAAAAAAAAGAATGTAAAATGTCTCTATCCCATGAACCTGTTAGGTAGCATAATTAACATGTCAAATTATGACCTAATTACTTTCTATCTTCCCCAATTGCACAAATGGCCTCCTTTCAAATCTTCTTTATTTCCACTTTCTTCTTCGTCCTTAACACAGCATCAAGTGCCAAAATATGCAAAACAACATATTGCGATGATCTTATGAGATTTCCGTGGGTTAAATTCCCTTTTCAACTCAATAATACCTCTCAAAACAAACGCTGTGGCTATCCGGGATTCAATCTTTCATGCAACAACAGAAGCCAAACAATTCTCACTCTCCCTCATTCCGGGGACTTCGTTGTGCAACGTATCAGTTACTTAGAGCAATCGATGTATATTGAGGACCCAGATGGCTGTTTTCCCAGACGATTCCTGACCCAAAACTTCACTCTTTCCGGCTCTCCTTTCCAGTTATTAGAGACTTCAAAGAATTACACCTTCTACAACTGCTCCAAGGAGAAGAGTTATGATTATGCAGTACCGGTTTCTTGCCTTAGCGGCGACAACTTTACAGTCTTGGTGACTTTTAACCCTGAATCGGAGCTACAGCTGCAGTGTCAGGAAATAATGTATGCACCAATTGACGAGGTTGAATTGAGTTGGTTCGAGCCAGGTTGCGGAGTTTGTGTACGGGGTAGTCAAGAATGTGCGCTCATGAGTGATGATAGTCTGGAAGTTGGATGCTTTGATGTGGCCACTGCTACTCCAAGCAACGGTATGTTTACTTAATTTCTTCATCAAAACATATTGTTTTTTCCCCTTTCTGATTTCTGTTAATGGTTGATTCACCAAAAACGAAATATATATGTTGACAAAACATTAACAAAATGATTCACTATTTAGCTCCACAAATGGGATTTGGCTTCATTTTGATATATAATTAATGTTTACAACATTATTTTTTGTACATCCCAAACATGTACAAGACAAATAGCTTGATGCGAACCTCAATCGACACGCTTTGAGACCCAACAAAAATATTGGAATACTTACCCAAGAAAACTAAAATTTAGATTTTTGATAGAAACCCTAACCCAACGTTTATAATCGAAACGCGAACCAAAGGTATAAGTGTAACACCTTGACCCAATGATTATAATTGAATCACGAACCAAAGGTAAAAATTTGAACGCCACAAGGAAGAATCCCTGATAAGTTCACAGTTCTTGAAGAACCAAAAGAAGAGCAAAGCCTCACCTTTTCTGATTTTTATTCAATAATCCCTTATTACAATGAGTGCATGCTATTTATAAGACATGACTGAAAATAGAAAATATAAAAAAACGTACAAAATAATAAAATCCTAAAAAGTTGATTTTATTACAATGAGTGCATGCTATTTATAAGACATGACTGAAAATAGAAAATATAAAAAAACGTACAAAATAATAAAATCCTAAAAAGTTGATTTTGGTCTGAAATTAGCAGATCCAAAATAGGAAAATAGCTAAAAACGTTCTAAATAATAAAAGTCCTAAATTAAGGTAGATTTGGTCTGAAATTATAAGCTCCAAAATAGGAAAAATGTCTATTAACTGAGATGGAGTTGGAAGTCAATTAACCATTAATCCACGCCATAAATCACGCCCAATCAAGCCAAATTAGCTCTCAATAGCTTGGATTAAATTTATTACACCTTCATCTTCCTTTGGGCCAAGGTAGGAATGTCCTGCGTTAGAATCAGCCCAAATCTCTTGAATTAGCTCATTAAGTGCTTCTTTGATCTTCTTGGATTTTGCTTTAGTAATAGGCCCAACTGGAATATGCAATGGATCATTGAATGCTTGTTGATTCTCATCACAACTGGCCAAATTGTGTATGATCTAATTAATAGCTTTTGCTACAGAGTAGAAACTTTATGTAATATGGTTTTATGAACATAATGGAAGAACTTGCATTCCTTAGCTTCTAAATTGTGTTATCTAATTCTAGAATAATTGCATCTCATAGTTAATCAAAAACCACTCTAAATAACCCAAGTCTCTGTTAACTCCCAGGGGTTTTGCAGACTGCTTCAATATTATAAAATAGTTCTGATTTCAAGTTAGGATGTGAAGTCTTATATATTGATAAACAACCACGGAGAGAGTGATCAGACATGGGATCCTTATGGTAGAATTAGTCAATACCTTTAGGATAAAACTTAGATACAGTACTTTAGGTGTTGTTTCTTAAGTTCTCTTTTTAAGATTCAGCTACGTGATTACTTAACTAAAAAATACACTTCCATCCCATGAGAAAAAATCCGCATGGAAAAATCTTAAAAGGGGAACCTAAGGAACAGCACCTAAGTATTGTACCTAAGTCTTGCTCATATCTTTATATGAATTTTGGCTCAAACTCGGAAAATCTTTCAACTATTAGAATTATTCCCTAATTAATTTATTCATTATACCAACAAAATATTTGACTTCTACAAGTTGCAATAATGTCCATTAAGATTAGAAAATTACAAGTGAGATCTATTTATCTGCAATTTTACAGGTTCTCTTTCCACTATTTTATTAAAAGATACTGAATTGTACCTTTCTGTATGTTTACCATAATATATGTGTATCGTATTTTTTTTTTTTTTTTGAGAAACAAACACACACACACAAAGGAGAGGGAAATGTGTATCGTATTTTACTAATTATACCTCACAATTGAATAGTTAATAAACCATAAGGTGTTCATAATTTAATCTAGTGTATGTATTTGTTCCATTACACCAACTTATCAGCTTAAGTCCATTATCTCATTAATGAAGTAAATCATCGTATATATCATTTAATAGTATAACAATTAACAAGTATAGGATTTAGTTGAATGATATTATTTTAATATCCACAGCCTAGACCAATATGGTTCATCAACTGTTGGCATGATTTTTCTTTGATGTTATCCGAACAACAAAATATGCAATTCTTATACCGAAGAAATAGATTCTCCCATACGGGATCTTTGAGTTTTAAGGATTGAAAATTCTTATGGAAACTCAAAATTAATGAACGTTTAAAATTCATACTATGCAAACATAGTAAGGAAATTTTCCCAACAAAGGCAATCATTTGTAGAAAATGTCATGTTGATGATCTACGTCCTGGATTCCAAGGTCCAAGCTAGCCCGGAAACCCATGTGTATGTCTCTCTGCCTTTTTTTTTTTCTTCTTCTTTTTAATCTTTTTTTTTTAATTTATTTTTTATTTTAATCTTGTTTTGCCATAATCACTTGTTGAACTCTTCTGGCATGTAAAAAATTAAACAGCTGTATGCGCTTACGCATTTATATTATATTGGATTCATGATTTAATAGTTTTTCCTTTTTTGCTTATAATAAGCGGGCAAGAGGGATTCAAAACTGAGTTTTTTCTATGACTGAGATCGAATGGTATCACTAAACCACAAGACTCTTAGCTAAATTAAAATTGATAATTTGTTTTTTGATAATTTTGCCACTGACTAAATAATTGTAATTCTTTTCTCTTTTAGGTATTCTAAGGAGTGTCAAGTATGGCTTAACCATAGGCGTAGGAATACCTGGACTATTGTGCTTCATTTGGCTCACATGTTGCCTATGTAATCGAGTTAGGCTTAACAGCCAGAGACCTAATACACAACTTTCTACCTCAACTGTCCCGCAACAAGCTGCCTTTGTAATGGGTCTCAATAGGCGCATAATAGAATCATACCCAAAGACTATTCTTGGTGAGAGTCAAGAATTACCCAACCCTAACGACAACACTTGTTCTATATGTTTGTCCGAGTACCAACCTAAGGAGATACTAAGGACTATACCAGAGTGTAATCATTATTTTCATGCTAATTGCATAGATGAATGGCTAAAAATTAATGCGACATGTCCTATTTGTCGGAATTCACCCAATTAGTTTACTCTAGCTACCTCTTCATCATCTCGTTGTCACCATTTTTATTATTATCATAGACTATTTTTTTCCCCCATTGTATATAATTTGATTTATTTGGATTGTGGAATTGGTTTTTCTATATAAATGTAAAGTGTTTTTTTTGGAGGAATAAATGTATTTGTTTCTATCGTATGAATAATAAACCAGAAGATTTGGAGTACTAGTAAAAGACAAAGAATCAATTAGAGTAGATTTACTTGTTTATTTTCATTATGGATAAATTGTATTTCCTCCTTGGTTTAGTTGTTGTCCCCCTAAACTACAAAACTAAGCAATATTCCCCATTGGTTTCTCAAAAAAAAAAAAAAAAAAAAAAAAAAAAAAAAGCAATATTCCCCATTAAATAATAATAAATACGTTGTTTGCTACCGTACTTATGCTACCGTTAGGATTTCAATCGAATTTAACAAAAAATCAAAATTATTTTATACATTTTGTTTAATTTTTTCTTTTGTTAAATTTGATCAAATTTCTTATCGGCAAGGGGCAAATTTTTTATAGAGGTGCTTAGTTTTGAAGTTTAATTATACAAATAGGTATAATTATAGTTTTTTTTTTTTTTTTTTTTATAGCCATTCAAAGAATTTTCCCCCCTTTTCTATTTTTTATGAAATCAGGTAATTCACTTTTCTTTAAAAAACATTCTAAAAGATATAAGAGAAATCCAAAACTTCCATAGTCAACAGGGGCGGAGCCACGTTGTCCCTTGGGGGGGGGGGGGGGGCCGTGGCCCCTGCCAAAAAAAAAAATATATCCATTAGCCTATGTAAGAAAATTGATTGGGCCCCCCCAATGTTTGACATTCGCCCCCCCCCCCCCCCCCCATATCTCCTCTATTCTCCCAGTTAAAAGCCTTTAGTTTTAGGCCTTTACTCTCACAGCTTTAGTTTTAGGCATCTATTCTCCCAGCTAAAAGCCTTTAGTCTTAGGCCTCTACTCTCCCAGTTTTAGTTTTAGGCCTCTTAATCTCCAAATAAAACAAAAAACTGGCCCACTTACATTTAAATACTCAAAATCCAAACACAAAAACAATAAAATTTCACTTTCTCCCTCTCAAAAACCCACCCACGAAATCCCTATTCTCTTTACTTTTTTTTTTTTGTCTTCTATGATACACTTTCACTTCCCACTGGTACCGCCTACCAGCCCCAAAACTCAGCATCAGTCCTCCAGTCCGGGGAAAAAAAAAATTTCCTAACCAATTTTTTCTTTCTTCTTGCTTTCTAAAACAAATCACTTAGCATATTTTATTGTCAAATTTCAGGATTTGGAACTTGGTGACTACTTAGTGAATTTTCTTCTCTAATTTAAGCACTAGACCTTCATCTCTTTAGACTCTTTTTACTGCTCAGCTCAGCCCTCCTCTCAAACTCAGTCCTCACGATCCCAAAAAAAAAAAAAAAAAAAAAAACTGACCATTATTTTCTTTCTTCTTGCTTTCTTAAAATAAATCATTCAGAGCAGGGGCGTAGCCAGCGGGTAAGTTTTCAGTTTCCGCTTCATCTCTTTTTAGTGTTTTTTTTTTTTTTTCTCAACTATCTACACTTAAATATTTACATGCTCTTTAATTTTTCATAGATTTTTAGAGAAATATATGGTTGAAGGCATGGGCATCAGGAGGTTGTTTGTGATGAGTCTTGAAGGGAAGATAAAGTTTGCACTTTGTGAAGATAAAGTTTCTTAGTAAATTTTTTTTGATTTATTAACTATTTTTGATTAGTTAGATATCATGTGACAGTGGGTGTTGTTAAATTGTTTGGTTTATATTGTGTACTTGTGTGTTTAATTTTTGCTTTTGTTTGAGGGGTTATTCTTAATTAAAAAAAATTAAAATACAGGAAAATTTGAATAATAGGAATGATGATGGGTTGACTGTTTAAACTATAGTGGAAATTTTATTTTTTTCTTGAGTATGAATAACATCCATATAATTAAGTAAAAATTTCTAGTTAAGATTTTATTTTTTAAGTTCTTTTCAAGTTAATTTTTGAGTCATATTCTTAAAGCTAAAAGAATTATGAGCAAATGAAAAACAATTGATGCATTCTTAAAGAAAAAAAATGTTAGCAATTCAAAATTTAGGACACTTGTGGCTGTAGAAACAAATGTGACTGTAGAAATAAATGTTGATACTTCAATGCCTGATGAACACCCCTCCAAATGTTCAAGAATTCAATCTGAAGAAATAGATCGTGATCAAGGATCACGTAAACAAATATGTGAATTTCCTATCAACAAACAAAATGAAATCTGATGAGCTTATCTCAAAAAAATGTCCATGTCAACCTAAATATATAGATTATCCATACAACGATGATAATCATCGTCGTCGAAAATCGGCCCCCCCATGTAAAAAATCCTGGCTACGCCCCTAATAGTCAAGGATGTCATGAGATCTTTGCAACAATATATATAATTCAAGGCCTAGAAATCCAAAACTTCCATCGTCAAGGAAGCTAGTATACCACGAGATCTTTACAATTATGATCCTGAAACATGTGATATAGTTCATTGAAAAAAAAAAAAAAGTTAGATTCTTTTTCAAATGCTTGTATTACTTAACAGAATTTTATTAACAATACATGTTACACTTTTTTTTACCAAAATAAAATAAGAACTTTTTTATTTCAAGAACTTGATAAGATCGGTCATACTTAAGATATTAAATAAATTAGTTAGATTATCAATTGAAAAGATGTTAGCAAAACTTAATTAAATACAAAAACTTAATCAGTAATTTTACACTCAAAAAGTAATTAAGAAGAATGGATTTATTTTAATTTCTAAAAAAAGACATTGTAATATAGAAATTTAAATTAACATTATCTGAAATTTACATATAAAAATTTATAAGTTAAAGTTGTTGCTATAGGTCTAAATAATATCAAGCTAACCTTGCTCTAAATATATATATATATATATATATATATATATATATTTATAGAGGGTGCAAAAATATCCCGCTCTGCCTCTCTTCACCCCACATGATTTTCTCTATCTCAAAGAAAAGATATTGGATGGGAATAAGTTTTGCTTGCCCAGCCTCAAATTCGTACATATATTTTTTTATTTAATATATAATTAATTAATTTTATACATATTTTATTATCATTCTCCAAAATGCTCGTCTCTCTCAACACTCTATTTGGGTCATTTCTTTCCTTTCTCTTTCATTTATATCTCGAGTATCAGAGCCACCTAATTAGGAAATGCAAAATACCTCCAATTTGTATCGCCTTTAACCTACCTCACTTCTATGGCCCACACAATTAGGGATGGCAATGGGGCGGGGCGGGGCCGAAGGATGGGATCTTCGCCCCCGCCCCGCATGGATTTTTCTTGCCCCATCCCCGCCCTGCCCTGCATGACGGAGAAAATTTCTTGCCCCATCCCCGCCTCTTAAGGCCCCACGAAGACCCGCGAAGCCCCACCCTACACCGTAAAACTTTATTTCTTGTTAATTTTCCCTACAACTATTATCATTTTTCAAATAAAATGACATGTTTCAATAATAAAAATATACCTAAAATTATAAATAAATTTATCCTATCAAATCAAACTAATTTTTAGCAAAAACTAAATAATATTATCTAAATGTTTAACAAGATAATATCACAACAAAAATCTCATAGTATGACACAATAAAATAATCCAAACTCCTAATACATAACAAAATAAAAATTGCCTAGTTCTTCAAAAAGAATCTCCATTTTCTTCCATCATTGTGACACCACTTTCTTCTTCATCATCATAATCATCCAGGATATTTTGGAATGTATCTTCAATTCCATCTATGGTAGATGAAGAACCTAAAAAAAAGATAAAATAAATTCAATCAAACAATTGAAAAATATAATAAAGAATGCAACAACATAAATCATTGCATAATTAAACTAGTAAATTTAATTACCATTAATTTCAGTCCATAACCAATTTTGAGCACACATTAATGCCTCCACAGTCTTTTGATGAAGTTTACTGTGATGTGGACTTAACAATCGACCACTTGTGCTAAATGATGACTCTGAGGCAACAGTTGACACTGGAATGGCAAGGATATCCCTTGCAATACGTTGCAAAGTAGGATACTTTGGCCCATTAGATTTCCACCATGCACTACAAGAAAAACAAGCTATTGAGGTAGGTGCAAAAACTGCCACTATATGTCGCCTATTGCGGCGCGTTTTGGGCTTGCCGCTGTACATGAGATCTATTGCGTCGTTCTATTGGCCCGCCACAATAGTTCTAGCATTTTGCAGCGTACTATAGCGGCAGGCCAATGACCTACCGTAATAGGCTTGTTTTAGCGGTCCCAAGCTTAGATATAGCGGCGTGTCAATGACCCGCCGCAATAGACCCTTACATTTACCCCGCCTGGACCTAAATTTTCCCTCTTTTTTTTTGTCCCTTTTCATTTTTAGCGCCTTTTCGTTTTTAGCTAGTCTCCCCCCACACACACACTCTCTCTCTCTCTCTCTCAGACACTTGGAAAATCTCCTGACTGTCTCATCTCTACCACTACCCACAAACCCACAGCCACAGCCATCACCACCCCCAACCACAGCCACCACCACCACCCAAAAATCGAGCCTAGTTAGGTCCAACAACAAATGGGTTAGGTCTAGCCCAACCCATTTCTCTTATCATTTCTAACCCTAGTGGTTCATCCCCCTAATCTAGAACCTTCCCTCTTTGCTTTAGCTACCTGATCTCATCACCTCAAGCCGGCACCGCCACCACAGAACGCCGACGCCGCCGCCACACCCCCAGCCAACGGTAAAGTAATCTCCTTCGCCGATCTCCTTTCTCCCCTTCTCCCCTCAAACGCCGATCTCCCTTTCTCCCCTTCTCCCCTCAAACACGGATTAGCTCTTGAATAGGATTTGTAGAGAAGGGTGGTAGTAGCTAAATATGTGGTGGAAGAGAGGGGGTGGGGTGCTAAGAAAGCGATTAGATCAAAGTTACAGATATATATATATATATATATATATATATTAAATTCTTGGTTGGTGATGGTAGAAGATTGTCTTTTTGGTTTGATGTATCGAACCATGGACTTTTGTTTTTGTGGTATTTGAAGTGAGATGGGTAATTGTTCACCTCTTCTTCTTCTTTAGCTTTTAGAATTATTTTACCATTAGATTCTCAGAAAGTCTCTGTGGGCTTATACTACGAATCCCTATGCCCCTACAGCGCCAATTTCATAATCAATTACCTGGACAAGCTCTTCGAAACTGATCTCATATCTATCGTCGATCTCAAACTCGTTCCTTGGGGTAACGCCAAACTCAGAGGCAACAACACATTCGATTGCCAGGCATGGTTTTTCTTAATTCCACAATTTTATGAATTGTCCGCTTGTCTTTCTATTTTTTTTTTTTTTTTTTTGTTTGATTAATCACAATTCAATTGCGTGGAACTGTATACTTATACTATTTGACAATTTTCCCATATGGGTTGGACTTATTTACTTGTATTGAGAACGTCAAAATTGTACTTTTCATTATTCTTTTGTTTTGGTGGGTATGTATTAACATAGGATGAAGTACTAAATTTTTTTATGATGATTGCAGCATGGCCCATATGAATGCTTACTAAACACTGTGGAAGCCTGTGCAATTGATGTCTGGCCTGATTTGGTAAGACTTCATTTTTTTAATATTTCGATAGTTACAACGGGGGAGTGAGGATTTGAATCCTGGGTGTTTCCATTGAAAACACCGAGAGGTGCCAATTAAGCTACGAGGCTCTTGGCAAATTGGTAAGACTTGTTACTGACCATAACACAGTAGAAATGAAAAATGATAAGAACCCATTGGTACATAAGACTATAAAAGTGCTACTAGCATTTTACATGTTGGAGGAGTTGAAAAGGAAATGAAACTCGTTATGGGGTAGTATTTGGAATGTGGTTCCATTATGCCATATGTGGATTATTTTGAAGGAAAGGAATAGGAAATTTTTTAGAGATAGTACCTTTCAATTGAGAGAATAAAGTCTCGGTTTGTCATTACTTTATTTTCCTAAATGTTTGTAGATGATTGTAGACCTTCTTGTGCTGTTGATTTTTTGGATTCTCTGCACTGGTGATTTGTTTGTAGGAGTAGCTGATATAGCTTGTGTTCTTAAAATTGTTTCCTTGACCTATTGTAAAATTAATGCAAATATGAAATATCATTACTTATCAAGAAATGAACTTTGGATCAAATTAGTAAACTTAATTGTCAAAATCTTAAGTGCTACATGTCATTTTATATCTTTTTTTTTTTGATAAGTAAAAAATTTATTGATCTCAAAAAATGGAACACCCTAGTACACAGGGAGTGTACAAGGGATCAAACAATCAAGAACAAAAATTACAAGAATCTAAGAAATCAAGAAAGGATGAAAAGGATTGGTTCCGCAATGCAGCCAACCAATCCATTAAAGTGCTAAAGAAAAATAGCTTCAAGTCTGATATGGATCTCTCCTTATCTTCAAAGCACCGACTATTTCTCTCCCTCCAAAGGCACCACAATAAGCAATGGGGAACCATAAGCCATATAGACCCATTTCGATGACGGCCAAAACTGCCTTGCCAACATGCTAGAAGCCCCACTACAGATTGCGGCATAACCCAGCTCACTCCAAACAACCCGAACACCATAGCCCACATATCCATTGCAACCGGACAATGAAGAAAAAGATGATCAACCGATTCCCCATTACACTTGCACATGTAGCACCAGTCTAATATCCAAACCTTCCTTCTTCATAAATTGTCAATCGTTAAGCATTTCCCTAAAGCAACAGTCCAAACAAAGAAAGCTACTCGAGAAGGGATCTTCTGTTTCCAAATGCTTTTCCAAGGAAAACAATAGTTATTAGAGCCCATTAAGAGATTGTAATAATCCTTAACCGTGAAGCCCTTCTCTCTAATAGATTTCCAGCACATCTTATCCTCACCAAGCCCTCTAACCGACGCACCATATATGGTATCCATGAAACTAGCTAGTGCCTCAAGTTCCCGGGCATGTACACCCCTAAAGAAACTTACATCCCAAAACGGGATTCCGTTATCAAACTTCATAACCTCAGCCACACTAACCTCTCGATCTCGGCAAAATCTAAACAATTCAGGATAGCTGACTACAAGAGATGTTTCTCCACACCAACGGTCTTGCCAAAATTTCACCCTAGACCCATCCCCAATATCATATAGAATGTGGCGAGAGAAAGTAGGCCATCCCCGACTAATATTTTTCCACAAGGCAACACCATATGGACCATTAGTAGGCCTAGTACACCAACTACCCCATTCACAACCATATTTCACGGCTATCACTTGCCTCCAAAGGGCAGCCCTCTCCATTTTATATCTTTACCTGGAGAAATATTTGTTTACTTTTTTTCCTATATTTGGGGAATAATTTTATTCATTGTTTTTAATTATTTTTCATAATTGCTCATCCTGAACATGACTTTGTGCACTTCTTAATGAGCTGCTGTGATAAAGCGATAATATCTGGAGTCTGGACAATGATGGATTTCTGTTTTCTTATGTTGGCCAAACTGGGGGAATAGGCATTAACAACAAAAATATACCTACCTAAGCAAGTTTTGATAGGTCAAGATTGTTTGACCATCTTTTTTATTTATTGTTGCACCATATGAATTATATTGGAATATAAACAGATAGTGTACCAAAGTTTAGGGGTTCTAGGCGATAATTTGCTTCTGAATGGATCAACTATGCTAGTCTGAATGAACCTGTCCAATCTGTCCACAATAAAGCTGCTAGTTTTTTTTTTTTTTTTTTTTTTTTTTTTTTTTTTTTTTTTTTTTTATTTTGTTTGCAAGTATAAAGCTGACTACTTCATGTAACAGTGATATTCCCTTTATAAGGTTTGTCATCCTTGGCAAGTACACAATTTTTTTTAAAGTTGCATTTAGTGCTGCAGGTTTCATATTTCGAAAATTAATCTCCCCCCCCCCCCCCCCCACCCAAAAAAAAAAAAAAATCACCTCTTAAAGTTAGAAGAGTTGTGTGGGGAAGGTTGCAGTGACCAAAAATAATTTAAAAAAAATACTTATCATTTTCGTTCGCACTCTCTCGTAAACCCAGTCACATTTTTGCTTCATTCTATTTCTTCTTTTTTAATTTTTCTTTTTTCTTTCTATAATGATATGTACGGTATTTTTTATGTTTGTTTGGGTTACACAGGAAAGGGTGGTGAGGAATAAGGTGGTGGACTCAAGGGTGTCGATTCTACTCCAGGTTTGCTTTCTGGGTTCTGATTTTGATTAATGGGGTTTGTTTTCTTTGAATTCGGGCTCCGTTTGGCAACTTAGAAAAAGAAAACGAGAGCTGTGAAGATTTTAATATAACATTGTTAGATTTCATTTAGCTTACTAGTATATTGTTCGGAATAATATATACTATATTCATAGCTATGAAGATTTTAATTTAATTTTTTTTCTTAATGAGTATAGTTTGTGAATTTGAAATTGCTGACTATGTGATACTAGAACTTGATTAATTTGGATTTGTTTGATATGGGCTTGGTAGAATTCGGTGGTTTTTACGAGATAATGGTAAACATGTTCACTGAATTAGCAATCACAGCTCTAATGATTGATGGCTTATCATAAATTTAGGAATTGGTGGCTTTACATAAACTTTGTGTAAGGCATGATAAGTTTGACTGATAAACCGATAAGTTGTTCAGTTGAATAAGAACAGTACTGAGGTTTGTTTAAATTAATTGTTTGGGAGAAAGGAAATTTAAACACGCTGTCCTTTTCATCTAGATTTAGTTGGACTCATATCATGATTGATGTGGCAATTACATGCCCAATTTATGGCTTTATGATAGGTTTTCAGTATTCAAATAATACGGAAAAGTGACGGGTTTTGTACTTTTGTATCGAGTTGGGATTGGGAGTTGAGAAGTCTAGTGTTGCAGCTAGCTAAGATTAATTTTCAAGAGCTGGATTCTCATGTTTATTCTTTTCTTCCAAAGAATAGTTTATAATTATTTTTTTGGTTAAAAAAGGTAAGATGTAAGTCTTCTTTACTATCTAGGAATTGGGTTTTATGTAAGGTGTTCAATGTTGTTAATTGTGCTTGTCTGGCTCTATGAGAAAGTGGAGTTGTAGTTTTTCATTTTCGTTTTCGTTCAATGTGGTTAAAAAAATACTTATCATTTTTGTTCGCACTCTCTCATAAACCCAGTCACAGTCGTGAGCTTTTTGCTTCATTCTATTTCTTCTTTTTTAATCTTTTTTCTTTCTATAATGATATGTACGGTATTTTATATGTTTGTTTGGGTTACACAGGAAAGGGTGGTGAGGAATAAGGAGGTGGACTCAAAGGGTGTCGATTCTGCTCCAGGTTTGCTTTCTGGGTATCCTTATTTATTTATTGTTGGATTTCTGTACTGTACTGTAGTGATTGGGTTTGTCTCTGAAAACAAGAACTTTGATTTTTATTTAGTTGTTTATTTAAGGATTAAGTTGTGTGTGTCTTTAGATAATGAAGTAGTTTAGTTGGTTATTTATTTATTTGCTTATCAGATATGTGATCATATTCTTTCGTTGTTTTAATATTTTTTTTTTAATTATGCGAATATGATATTCGTAGGAATCGACCAAGTAATACTATTTTTAATGTACACAAATCAGAGCAGGCCATATGTCTGTAATTGTGAAAAAGAAATTTGTGGTCCTAAAATTTATTTTTTTATGGATCTGGGGTGTTTTGTTGTCTGGGATTCGATGCATAAGCACCTCAACAAAGGACTTTTTGTGTTAAGTGCTTTGCTGGTTTTCTCTTGGTGCCACTTAGTTTCAAAATCTAATTACCTCATTTTTCTTAAGTTTCTTTCTATTTTTTCAACATCGTGTCTTTAATCCACATCTCTACGGTGTACAAGGTTGTTGTTGACAATTGCTGACCTTTTCTTGCTTAATTAAGTGATTTGGTCTTAAGAGTTTGGTATTATGGAATTTAGGAAACGACATTAATCTAGAAACTGATATATTGCTTTGTATTGTAATCATTCTTTTAAATTGACTATTACATTGAGAGTGACTCCTTCTTGGCTTGGGAATGCTTATGTTTCAGCTAACTTGCCATTAAGCATGGCTGCTTTATTTAGGCTCATATAAAAGTTTCATATTTTGCAATAACTGTATGACTAGATTCCTCTTAGGCCTAAACTTCATTCTTTGCATTTGTCTAGAGTTGGAAACTTGGAAATGCAAATACAATTTCTATGATTTCTAGCTAGGCTCGTTTAAATTCTCTCTCAGTGCGCTGTGTGGTACAATTTTCTATTTTATCATTGACTTCATATCTCTCTATCTCCCTCTCTCTCGCTCTCTCTCACAAATTTCAACTCTTAAGTGGGTTCTAATTAATTGAATTTTAAATCACAAGAAAAAGAAAATTGTGTTAATTCAAGCATGCTTGAATAGACCACACAACTGAGTCATAGTAGCTCTTATTAAAGCCTACCTGCTCTGCTAGGTGACTTAACTCAGTCTGTGATCTCAAGTATATATAATGTTTGCTTGGAAAAAATAAATGGTGTAAAATACACACATTCAAATGTTTTCAAAATTGGCTCTCTCCCTTTTTGCTTTTTCATGGAATCTCTTTATTAAATTTGGGAACAATACAAGAGAATGTATATGTAAGCATTTAGTTCATTAAAAAAGAAAAAAAAAAAGAGTATATGTAGGCATTTCTTGGCCAAATCGGCCATTTACCACTTTTCACGGAAATTATTAGCAACATACCTTGTTTGCAAAATAAGTAGTAATATACCACTTTTTTGAAACTCTAGTTCATGAAACTTGAGTTTGCTATGTAAATCGAGTTTTAAATACTCGAGTTTCATAAAAAGGATGACTTACATACTGCTGGTTCTTGTGCCTTTGCTGTGCACGTTGCAAAAAATGTAATGAGTATTATGACTATTTTTTAAATGATTTTGACTTCTCCTAAAGTTTATGTGAAACCAATATTTATCACTACATAAATATGCTATTCATAATGTAGGCAAAAATGGATGGATGTCCTATAGAGCGTGCAGTATTATATCCAATACTACATACTCGTAAAGATGGATCTGCTGTTAATCCTGTAGTGAAAGCAAAAATGGTGAGTAATTTCTCCATTGTAGTTGGGGGTAAACAAAATAGGAATTCAATGATTGTTAGCCAATACACATTCCTTTTTATTGTGGGGTCATTTGATTGTTGTATTACATAACAAACTCCATTTCATTGTGGAAATGTTATTCTTACTGAGTTGAGGCCTCTATGTTTAGTTCCTTTGTTATATTACAGCATACATATGACTTCCTTCTTTTTTTTTCTTTTTTTTGGAGAGGTTCATGTGGTGAGTTGCCTGTAGATTGTCAATTTTCTCTTGAGGGTTACTGGTACATATTGGTGCTTGCTTGTCCCATCCTATATATATGTATATATATGTTGTGGGGTCATTTTAACTATATGATTTCTAACTTTTTTTTTTATTTTGTTCAAACACAAATATTGCATGGTCAACAGATGATGTGTTTGCCAAAGTGATGAGTAAGGAGCGCAAAGGTCGTATTCGTGGGGTAGGATTTGGTCCAAGCCCAAGTGGTCGAAGTAGCAAGAGTGCTCTCACGGACATTGAAATACACTCAAGTCAAGCAAGGGACAACGATGTTGCACAACTGAAGGCTTCCTTGGCTACTATGGAGGATAAACTTGCAAGTTCTGATGAAATGGAGGAAAGACTTAGTCAATTCGAAGAAATGGAGCAAAGAATGGCTCGCATGCTCCAACAAATGCAACAAATTTCTTTCCAATGCAATCAGGTATATTAACAAAGACTTAGTCAATGTTTTTCTCTTTGTAAGCACTTCATTGTTATTGTGAGTGCGTATAAATGTCTTCGTTTAACTTGTTCCCATTTTTTGCCTTGATAATATTTTCTTGTTATTCTATTCCATTTATGCACACTTATTGAGTAATCATACTTTGTATGTAGGATGTTCCTTCAGCTCAACAATCTTCAGCTCTCCAAAAATCATCAGCCGCATCCTATCAACCAAGCAGCTTATAAGTTTTATCTTGGTGTTCGAGGACTTTTTTGTGTACAAAGAACTACGGAAGAACAACTGCATTTTTTGCAAGTGTTGAAGGATATTTTTAAACACTTTGGAACTTTGATTATAGTATTAGCTTAATTTGAGCGGTTGTTTTATTCAAAAGACCACATCTTTTTTTGTTAATCTTATGATGGTGGTTATAGACAACGTTGTGTATTTGATAATATATTTCTATGTTAATATTACGTTAGTTTGGAGACATTTGTAGTGTTGTTAATTAATTACATTTGTGGTATTGTGTTAGTAGAGCTAAAACTATTACAGGTTTTAAACAGGTTTGAACAATATATTTGTAACAGGTTTGAACAACATATTTGATGCAAATAGTGGTTTTAAAGCCCACTGGAAAAAAATAAAAAATAAAAAAAAACCTATAGCGGCAGTCAAAAAGCGTCGTAATAGGTGCACATTTTATGATTTAAATAAAACCCTATAGCAGCGCTTATTGCTTGCCGTTATAGGTTCAAACATATAGCGGCGTGTCTAACCGCCACTAAAGGTACGTACATATAGCAGCGTCTCCACCCGCCGCTAAAAGTGCAATTAGTCCGTTTTAATTAATTGCCTATAGCGGTGCGATGTGCTCGCCACTAAAGGTGGACACCAATAGTGGCGTACATAACCCGCCACTAAAAGTCAATTGACATAAATTTGAACGTCGTATGACGGCGGTTTTATGCCCGCCACAATAAACCAAAACCGCCGCTAAAAGGTGTATCTACAGCGGCGCTTTTTTTTACCACCGCAATAGATCTATCGTGGCACCACAATGGTGGCAGGAAGAACCGCCGCTAAAGGTCAAATGTACCTTTAACGGCAGTTTTTGGGGCTTCAGCGGCGCTTTTTGGCCCGCCGCAATAGGTCTTTTTTTGGTGGTGATGCCAAAATATCAAAATCCACAGTTCTTGGCATTAAATCATCCTCAAGGTAATGGTCCAACTCCAATTTAATATTCCCACCCCTTTTTTTCTGACTAAGATATCTTTCAAAGTCCATAAGAGAGTCATCAACTTGCGGATCCTCTCCCACACAAGGGCCATGAGTACCTTCCCTACCCATTCTCCCAAAACTGTAGTCATGAATCATTTCATAACAAATATCTCTAACCCTTTGAATTTCATTATCAGCTTCATCACCATAAATTATTGGAAAATAATATTCTAACAATTCAACCTTATATTTTGGGTCTAAAATGGTTGCCATGGCCATAACACCATGAATCACATTCCAATAACAATCAAATTTTTCCAACATTTTAAATGCCATACTCCTAATCACATCATTTGCGCTTGTAAACCAAGAATTCAAAGCTATTTTTATTTTACACACCTTAGGAAAGAAAAGATTAGCTGTAGGGTATGAGGTACTTGAAAATAGCTCTGCAACCTTGTGAAACACTGCTAATCTCTCACATATATTACTTGCCATCTCCCATTCTTCCTCCATTGGAATGCACTTATAAGATGACTCACATATGTTCAATCGATAAAAGACATTTTGATACTTTATAGCAATAGAAAGCATGAGATAGGTAGAGTTCCAATGAGTCTTACAATCAAGGGCTAGTTCTTTGGTACATTCAACATGTGCTTGTCGGGCTGTCTCTTCAAACTTCTGCCTTCTCTTTGTTGATGCAATCCAAAATCCCACACTTTCTTGAACCTTTTCAATGCATGATCCAATTACATCCAAACCATCCTAAACAATCAAATTAAGAACATGTGCTGCACAACACATATGCAACATTGATCCACGCATAATAAGTGCACCACGTTGAAGCTTATCTAAGATAATTTTTATAACTGCATCATTGGTACTGCAATTGTCTATAGTCACAGTAGATAACTTCCTATCAATATTCCACTCCAACAAAGGATCTAGAAGGACACTAGAAAGCACTTCTTTCGTATACGGAGATGGCACATAAATAAACCTTAAATGAGAAATTTAAATAATTAGAACCAACAATGATATAAGTTCATAAAAAATTTGAAAAAAATTTAATTGAAACGTAAAAATGAATATATACTTTAAAAAGAAGTACCTTATAACTCAGCTTTGTAATCTCCACAAACCATCAATGAAATGTGCTGTTACAACCATAAACCCTCGCTTTTCGTTTTGTAAAGTCCACATATCAGTGGTAATAGAAATTCTACCCTGATTCTTATCAATTTCATGCTTTGATTTCTCCCTTTCTTTCTCATAGATGCTCAAAATGTCCTTCTTGATTGTGTTCCTAGAAACCATCTTGAACAATGGTTGAAGAGAAGTTGAATATTTTCTAAAACCAATGTGGTCAACTATAGAGAGGGGGTACTCATGCAAGATGATCATACGAGCAAGTTCATTTCTTGATACATTTTAATCAAAATTATAAGCATTCACACCCGCCATTAAATCCACTTTATTTTGATCCCTTGCCAAAAATTTTTGATTCATATCCCTAATGTCTTGAAACTTTCTCCTTGGACATATTTTCATGTGGCCATGCAAATGTTTAGTGTCATAATTGGATCCCCTTACTAGCAATTTCTTACAATAATTGCACTCAGCCTTGTCTTTCTCATCAACTCTCTTTCTCTTAAAATGATTCTAAACAATTGATTTGTACTTCCCCTCTTCTTGAATTATTCCATTGCTAGGCTGGACTGCCTGGACATCATTTGGCATATTCAATAGAGGTGATGATGGGGTTGCATTATCTTCATCTACTATCAAAGGAAATTGATTGCTGCCAGATGGATTGGAGCTACCAATGTTTTCATGTGAAGTCATTTTTTTTTCTGATGTTAATTTAGCAACGTAGTAATGGACAAACTATATTTCTCCAACAAAGATAATATAAAATAATGGGAATGAAAAAAAAAAAAAAAAAAATCTCCTTGGCAACGTCGTTAAACAATAAAACTATATTTAGCAACGTCGTTAAACAATTAAATTAAAAATCATAGCATCGGCAGCACATACACAAATGGTATTCATATTTCATTGGCCTAAAAAACACTAAAACAAATCTCCTTTATACTAAGTAGTGTGCATTATTTAATTCCTCCCATTTTGTGACTATTTCATAGAGAATGGGACAAAGTCTTTAACCTATGCGGTTTATGAAATTTTTCAGCCATTGCTGCAATAACCAGCCCCATAGAGTCCCTAACCATGATACCAATCCCAGCTTCATCACTCTCATTGAACATCGCTCCATCGAAGTTTGCTTTATAATTCCCCGGTTCTGGAGGTAGCCATTTGCGTTGACGGATCAATTTTCCCCTACTGCTGCTACTGCTGCTGGGTTCATCTTGGCATGACCGAAATTGCTGCAAAAAAGTTTTTGCAGCTTCTCCGATGCTTCACAGAGGTATAGTCTTCTCCAACAACCTGGATTTGTTTCGATGAGTCCATATAGACCATGCTGTAGTTGCAAACAGCTCTGCCACTCTTGGTTTTGATATGAGCCAATCAACTAAGTCAGGAAAAGAACCATGAGCTGCCTCGACCCAATTTTCCCAGCTGAAATCCATACACCACACAGCCTTCACCGCTTCACAATCCCACAGGGCATGTTTTGTATCCTCTGCAATTCTGCCACAGAGGTGACATGTAGGGTTTGCTAGAATTTCTCTCTTCATCAAGTTCACTTTAGTTGGTAAACAGTCTGAGCAAGCTTTCCACAAAAAGTGTTTGATTTTTCCAGGCACTTTGAGTTTCCAAATCCCAGACCATAAGCCCGAGACTCCACTTCTGGTTGAACCCGAGGCTGCTTCACTTCTTGAATCTTCACAAGTTCACATATAAGCTTGTAACCCGATTTCACCAAGTAGACTCCATTTTTTTCCCATGACCAATAAAGAGAATCTGATTGAGCCGATGCACATAAAGGAATAGCTTTTATCTGTTGAACTTCAAAAGGGAGAAAAGAATTTTCAGTCACTTGCGTCTTCCATTTACCCGATTCCTGCTCAATCAAATCTGCCACACAAGTCCCACTATCCAAAACCGAGAGAGAAGATGTAATTCTGCCTCTTGCAAGTCCTGGTATCCAACAATCTTTCAAGACTCAAGTCCTTGAGTCTAGTATATGTACTTAAATCCCTTATTTAACAATAATAGACTTTCTCAAATTTTATATATATATATATATATATATATTTTTTTTTTTTAATTTTTTTAGAACAAATTTTATCAGTGAAGCTAATTAAAATTCACAAAATATGGGGCAATTATTTAAAGCCCATATATAATAGATAATACCGCATGGTTGCTTAGTCTGAGTCCAAATCTTCTGTCACACTCTTCCTGTTCCACTATATACTCCACAAATAAAAACATGTCACATGTTTATCTAATTTATTAAATGCTAAATTTATGCCTTTTATTATTTCAATTTCCTAAATATGATGGGTTATTTATTTATTTATTTTAGGAAATTGAAATAATAGAAGGCATAAATTTAGCATTTAATAAATTAGATGGACATGTGGCATGTTTTTATTTGTGGAGTATATAGTAGAGAAAGAAGAGTGGGATAGAAGATTTGGACTCGCTTAGTCTCTCTACCTGCCAGTTATTTATCATGCATCAGTCAAGAAGTTGTAGGATTGATTTCATCAAATGATTATAGTTCCTTCTCAAAAAAAAAAAAAAAAATGATTATAGTTAATTTTCGTGACTTACTAGCTACTTACCGAAGAATTTTATACCACTACTTAATTACATGACTTCCTAGAGCCTATATGAAGTTCATAAAGCCAATGCTTGTTAAATCTGGCAGATTTGGTGGCTGTGATCATTTAATTACATTGTTGCCTTTGTTTATAAGCGTTTAAGGGTATAGTTAAGAAAAAATAAAAGGTTTTTTTTGGAGAAAAATAAGATTTTTTTTATTTATAATTATTCAAAGTAATGTCCTGAGGGGCTAATTTTGGAGAATAGCCTCTATTTTAAAATTCTGTTTTGAAAACACAAATATTACATTGAAATAAGTTTTTTAAAACACAATTTCAGTGCAAAATGTAATATTTTTTGAAGGGTAATTCTACCGTACTCTCTTTTTTTTTGGAGAAGGGGGGGGGGTACGGTACCCAGTAGTAGGCAATCTGCTATACCAGGTAACCAAAATATCGGCCAAAATGGGCAAATGCCCTTTTCGCGCAAAATATACAGCGGGTAAAACTTTTCGCGTAAAACTTAAAAAATAAAAAATAAATAATTGCATGGAACTCGAGTTCTTGGAGCTCAAGTTCCATAAAAAACGCCACTATAGGGATTTAAAACGCCACTATAGGGCTCCCTATGGAGCGATCAAACTTAAAAAAAACTTGCATGTTTTAAAACGCCACTATAGGGCATTAAAACGCTGTTATAAGGCTCCCTATGGAGCGATCAAACTTAACAAAAAACTTGCATGTTTTAAAACGCCATTATAGGGCTTTAAAAAATTGCATGGAACTCGACCTCCATGAACTTGAGTTCCATGCAATTTTTTTTTTTTTTTTAATTTTCAATTTGTTATAACTCGATTGTCCAAAAATCGAGTTTTAAAACAGGGGCATTTCTCTAATTAGTTTGGAAAATAGGGCAAAATGCTGGATTTTTTGCACGAAAAAGGCATTTGCCCATTTTGGCCCCAAAACATCACATTTGATGGTTTCATCCTTACATTGTGTAGTACTAACATCACATGTGACTGTACTTTTGTCACATTCGGTAATTCCTTTATTTTTTTCTCACATTTGATGATACCATCCTCATATTGTGCAGTACCAACATCACATGTGACTATATTTTTGTCACATTCGGTAATTCCCTTATTTTTTCTCACATTTGATGATATCATCTTCACATTGTGCAGTACCAACATCACATGTGACTGTACTTTTGTCATATTCGGTGGTTCCTTTATTTTTTTTCTTACATTTGATGGTATCATCCTCACATTGCAATATCACATGTGACTATACTTTTGTCACTTTTGGTGGTTCCTTTATTTTTTTTCTCACATTTGATGGTACCATCCTTATATTGCGCAATACCAACATCACATGCGACAGTACTTTTGTCACATTCGGTGGTTCCTTTATTTTTTCTCACATTTGATGGTACCATCCTCACATTGCGCAGTACCAACATCACATGTGATTGTATTTTTGTCACATTTCCTTACATTGCGCAGTACCAACATCACACGTGACTGTATTTTTGTCACATTTGGTGGTTTCTTTATTTTTTCTCACATTTGATGGTATCATCTTCACATTGCACAGTACCAACATCACATGTGACTGTATTTTTGTCACATTCGGTGGTTCCCTTATTTTTTTTCCTCATTTTATGGTACCATCCTTATATTGCGCAGTACCAACATCACATGTGACTGTACTTTTATCGCATTCGGTGGTTTCCTTATTTTTTTTCTCACATTTTATGGTACCAGCCTCACATTGCATAGTATCAACATCACATGTGACTGTGGGTTCCAGTTAGCTCAACTGGTAAAGTCTCTGATGGTTGTATAAGAGATCTGGGGTTCAATCCCCGCCTACACCAAAAACTGATTGGTGTCTTGGTCTGATGATAAAAGAGCTATCATCAGGAGCGGACGCCATAGGTTGAAACTCTCTCAAAAAAAAAAAAAAAAAAAACATCACATGTGACTATACTTTTGTCACATTCGATTGTTCTCTTATTTTTTTCTCACATTTAATGATACAATCTTCACATTGTGCAGTACCAACACATGCACTTTCGTATAATAAAAAATTTTTAGGCTCTGCTCTCAGTTTCTGAGTCTCTGACTTTCTTCTCCTCTCTCTCGATTTTTCTATAGACTACGCTTCTCTCTTCAGTTTCGTCTCTCTCAAATTCTTCTCATCCAAACCATCCACAAGAACCTATCTAGAGCGACGATTACTAAACAAAACCCCAAGCAAGACCCACAAAAGAAGAAATAGATCCCTAAGCCATGATCTGTACCTCCCCAGCTCTAGCGAGGGAATTGTTCTCGCCAAACAATAAAAATCCATTGTTTATTTGCTGTCCTGCGTTCCCTCTATCTCTCAACCGTGCTCTCTTTCCTCTCTCTTCGACTTCGCTCCATTTTCAAAAAGGACCTCACCATTAATTGACCTTGCCGGCGTAGGGAAAGGGGATTTACATGGTGACGATCGAAACCCATTTCAGGTACTGTAGAGTTGGTTTGAAATTTCCCCAAATTTTTTTGATTTGTGCTCACTTTTTCACCAAAATTCCTTGATGATGGCGTTTGTGAGGTTTGTTCATTCCAAGTTGACTTTTTTTTTTTCCTCTGTTCTGTTAGAAGAATTTGATAAAGTTTACATTTTTATTGATTTTTTGTGAGGATTTGTGTTTGTTTGGGGTTTGATTTTGGTGGGTATTTATCATTTTAGTGATTGGTTGTTTTGTTTATGGTTATTTAATCTTGCATGCATTTCATACTTTTGGTATCCTCTGTTTGGTTGCTTAGAATGTATTGGGAAAAGAGAATAAAATGGAATCTCAAATTTCAATGTTTCGTGTTGTTTTGGATTTGAAAAAAAATGATAATAATACATCTGAGTGGGGTTTATTGATTTTTGTTTCCCTAGGTTTAAATTGACGGGAAATTTTGGGAACCAAAAGCTTGAATTCCCTTCACTTTTCCCACCTCTTCTCTATAACCAAACAGAGGTGTAAGGCTTTTGCATTTTGCACTGTAGGCTTCAGCTTTTCGCGTAATTTGTCAAATTCATTGGTTGTACTACAAATTTTGTAAAGGTTTGTAAATGCTAGGCCTTTTGTATTGTTATCTCTCTGTTCTCAGGCTAACTGTTTAATTGGTATTTGACTTCCCCCATTTACCTCATTCTATGAATAGCAAATTACTTGAAATGAAACCCTTTTCTTGTCTGAGCACTGACATGTATTTTTTGGCTGATCTCAGGAATATGTGTATAATCGGCTTCAAACAGTTAAAATTTAAGTCTTTTGCATCATTTTAATTTGTTCATTTGTCAATTTTATCAGTATATTTACTTACTTTCTTGGTTTCCAGCTATGGTTGGTATTTCTCCTTTGTGCAAGGATTTGTCTACTTGATACTCATATACTTACAAGGTTTCACCCCCAAGCAAATGGTGAACCCTTGGAAGACGTATGTGAAACTCTCTGCTGTTCTTGTGGGTTCTCATGGATTAACAAAGGGGTCCTTGGCCTTTCTTAATTATCCAACTCATATCATGTTCAAATCAACAAAGGTAAATGGTGAAGGAATATGTGTTTGTGTCAATTATAATTTTTGGTTTCTACATCTGTTGTTGATCAACTTCATTTTGTTGTAATTCTGGAAATCTAAAAAAAGTTTTGAGAAATTTACTGTATTGGATATCATTTGATTGAGCCATTCGTATACATTATTTTGAAATGTAGAATATCTAATTGAAGATGCCTTTCATTTTTCTAACATATGTGTTTGTGATTGTGAGAATTCAGGTCCTGCTTGTCATGATAATGGGTGCCTTCATTCCTGGTTTGAGAAGGAAATATCCAATTCATGAATACATCTCTGCTCTGCTTCTAGTGATTGGTCTGATCCTTTTCACCTTAGCAGATGCCTATACATCTCCTAATTTTAGCATTTTTGGTGTTGTAATGATATTGGGTGCTCTAATCATGGATGCCTTTCTGGGAAATTTTCAAGAAGTAATTTTTACCATGAATCTTGATACCACACAGATGACTAATCATTCCCTTGTGTTTATGATTGTCAAAAAGAATCGTGACCAAAACAACAAAAAACTGCTTTTATTCTAACTTAAAATTGTGTTATTTTTCTCCTGACAGACAGAGGTGTTATTCTGCTCAACAATAGTTGGGTTGCCTTTTTTAGTTCCACCAATGATTTTAATAGGAGAGCTGTTTAAGGCTTGGAATTTTTGATACAGGATATGAATGAAGCATTTTATGTGTTGTTTTCTCTCTTTCTTTTTTTTTTCTTTTTTTTTTTTTGAATGCATACATTTGTTTTTATTGTCTTTCCTGAGGTCATCACTCCCATTTCTAGGTTTCACTATCATTGTTATGTTTGCTGGTTGGAAACTCAAAGGTTTAAATGTTGTGGAACATTTAAATCTTAGGATCTCATAACAACATTTTTCATGGAATTTAACTTTAGGGTTTTTGATTGATGTCGGCATGCAGATAACAATTGCTAGAAAGGTGGTCACTTTGTTCCTGTCATTCTTGATATTTACCAAGCCATTAACTGAACAGCACAGGAAGGGGTTGTTGCTCATAGCAATGGGAATCATCCTGAAGATGTTGCTTGAAAACAAACTGCCGAGTAGCAGTGCCGCTGCAAAGCACCATCCATAAAAGCAGACAATAGCCTACCAGCAAATGGAGGTGTAGTAGAGGAAGAGAGAAGGCCCTTAGTTTGAAGATCAAAGTAGTTGTTCATTTTTTTTATTTTTTTATTTTTTTTTTTCAATTTGTTGTTTTGGGTTCCCTAATTCAGCTAGGTTATAGAGGTGGACAGAAAGCACAAGAGAAAAGAGAGAGAAGAGAGTGAGATATAGAAAACTATGATGAAAATTCAACTAGTGTTTTGGTACTATTCATGGGTTCCATTATACCATTTTATTTAATTTTTACTTTTATTTACAGTATTTACAGCAAAAAATTTTTAGTTTCAGCAAAATAAGCAAATTCCAAACAGGTTCTAATTCCAGCCCATTTAGAAAATTAGATACCACATAAAAGTGTTGATTTAGAGTTTAAATAGTTAGGGTGGTCTGAAACATACTGTATATAGCCAACAGGTATCAGATTTTCCACCAAGTCTATGGATCAGAAGTCGCCAAAAAGGCCTCAACTCAAAAAACCTCAAAAAAGGAATCCAAAATGGACCCAAATTCGAACACGGGACCGGCACCCAAAAGGGCCATTCGGCACTTTTGGAGTGTCGATTGGCACAAATTCGGGCCCTGGCCCGAGGGCACTTTGATTGAGACACATCCTTTTCGACTTTTTAGAGATAAGGACGCGTCCCAGTTCGTATTCTAATCATTGAGCTATTTTTTTGAACATCCTAGCCTCTATAAATAGAGGAGGCCTCTCAAAATTCAGCACACTTTTTCACGCTCTCTGAATCCCCTCTTTCTGACTCCTCTTCTTTTATTTTCTCTCTTACGTTAAAGACATTCTAGAGGTTCTAACCTTAGGAATTTCTTTTCTGTATGCAAAATATTTTAGGTTTCAAGGATAATTGAATAAATTTCTTTGAATCCTAAAATATTCCTTCACTACTAAGAAGAGCACGCATGCAAGAGCTAGTTAATTTCTTTTCTTTTTCTAGCCTTCTATATTAATTTTGATTGATGATGCACGAATAGGTTTAGGATTTTTTTTTATTTTTTTATTTCTGATTCTTATATAATTGCCATGCTTTGTTTAGATTGTTTTTCTTTCTTTAAATATGTTTTTAGATGATTGTTTATTTCAATTCTTTCTCTTTAACTTCAAAATTTGCAATGACTATTAACACAAAACAGATATGTATTTTCTTTAGATGCAGATCTGAATTTTTTCAAATCCAAAACAAATTTGTATCTTTCTTAGATGCAGATCTGAATTTTTTTTAAAACACCAAAACAGATCCGTATCTTCCTTAGATGCAAATCTGAATTTTTTTTTAAACACAAAACAGATCGGTATCCTCCTTAGATGCAGATCTGAATTTTTTAAAACACAAAACCGATCTGTATCTTCCTTAGATGCAGATCTGAATTTTTTTTTAAACATAAAGCTGATTTCTATCTTCCTTAGATGCAGATTTGTATTTTTCTAGTCATAAAACTAATCTGAATCTTTTTCTGAAAAAGTTTCTTCTTTATAAAATTGCAAATTTTAAAACTCAAAAGAAAGGATTGAAAGCTAGGTTATAATTTTTTAATATGTGATGCATGTAATATAGATTTATTTTATGAATGGTTCCTTTTCTATATAAAAAAAAAGGTCTTTTTCTTATTTTATTCATAAAAAACAAATCTGATTTTTTTTTTTTATTTACAAATCTAAATTTTCTAATCTACAAAACAAATCTAAATTCTTTTACATATAAATCTAAATCATTTTTTTAAACTTTGCTCTAAAACCAGATCTGATATTTTTTAGCCAAAACCTTCTTCTTTCTTTACATAAAAACAGATTTGATTTTTCTTCTTTACAAATCTATTTTTTTTGTCTACATAAAAACAGATTTGATTTTCTTTATAAAATTATTTCTTATTTACACAAAAACAAATCTGGTTTCTTTTTAATAAATCAAATCTCATTTTTTTTATTTCACAAAAACGGATCTGAATTTTTTTAAAGAAGAGGAAACATTCATAAGATAAATTTATTTGAGTTGACATTAGTCAAGTGTTTGTCATATGTTCAACATATCATTCATATCATGCAAAAAGGGTATATTGGTCATTAGAGTCTAAAAGACCGGACTTTGTCTAGGCAGAATAGGTGCCTAACACCTTCCCATTCCGTAACCTAGCCTTCGAATTTAGTTCTTTTGAATAGGTAGATCTATGCCTTGTCTTTCTTTTTATTTTTGGGTAGATTGTAACTAGGAAAAAAAACCATGTATTCTTTTGGTAGATTGTAACTAGGACTCAAAGCATTGTAAGGTTTAATTTACTAAGATTGTATTTATCACTATTCAATCAATGACAATGAAATATTTTGATCATGTATTTTTGTATTTTATTTTTTCTTATTTTTTGTATAAAAAATAAGTAGCGACTCCACACCACTTACCCAAAAAGAGATGTGCCCTTAAAAGCACCCGAATCTCTTTTTTGAGGGCACCCCAATTTTGGCTGTCTCTCACATATACATACATACACACACACACACACATATATATATATATATATAAAAGAAAAAACAATTAGAAGAATATTTTTATTATTAGAAAATAATACGTTGAAATTACACCGATGCCAAACTTGAGTTGTACAATTTACATATGTCTTGAAAAATGTTATATCTATCCTTTTTTTATGAAGGTTACGAAAACTTGTAACTTATTATACATAGGGGAGGGGGGGATCGATGTGATTGTTTGATTGTCTACCAAATAATTGCATTTTTTGTCAAGAACCTTATAGTTCAGTTGATCTAAGGTTTAAATCCACTCTTTCTATTATAATTACTAGCTTGTAATCCCATGCATATGCATGGATACACTTAAAAGATATACAATAAGATGCATAATATAATTCATATATATATAATTTAAATACTATTGATAGTTATTTTTATATTTTGTTAACTCTTTAAAAAAATTTGTAAGGATATTATTAGGTATAAAATATAAATTGTCCATGTTTTTCTAAAAACCTTTATTGTGAAACACTTTTTTTTTTTAGGATTCATTTATTTTAGACTCTTTGGTTTTTGTACTTAATAACCCACTTAGATGAATATTTATGATGTCGTCCCACATTTGATTCTAAAATTAAGAAATAAAACTCTTTAAAAATAAATAATTTAGGACACTGGCACAAAATTGAAACTCTAATTTGAAATTCTAATTTTAGTTTCTCTCAGCTTCACCTATTATTATATACTAGCATGTAACTCCATGCAAACGCATGGATGTATTTAAAATTAAACAAAATTTTTATTATAAAAATATAAATAATTAGTCAAATTATTATTAAAAAAAAAAAACATGTAATACATGCATTAATGCATACGTATAGACACATTTAAAATTAAACACAATTTTTATCATAAAATATAGATAATTAGTCAAATTATTTTTTTAAAAGTAAATATAATTAGTCATGTAGGGACCGGTTTTGGGCACTTCTGTTATTGAGAGAGTGGACCCAAGCCCAGCTAACCCTGCAATGAATTTATAGAGAATGGGTTCAAGAACTAGGCCCTAGTGAGGAATGCAGCGGCCACGCATGGTTGTTTGTGGGTATAATAACTTAAGCGTGAATTAGGGTGTACAATAATGCTCCTCGGACGTGCCTTACAGAGTTTGAAGTTCTTATTATTTCTTTGAAGATTGATTACAAGGTTTCAGAGAATACAAGTCGCTACAGTATTTCTTAACTCTGGTTTTTCCGTCCGTCTGTCTGTCCCCTTTTCAAGAGGGGCTCCTTACATTATATACATCCCTTCCAGTTGATCCTAGCCCTACATTTGTTGATCAGCTAGGCCACCACTTGAGAGCCTGTCCCATCAGCCGCATTCCCATTCCTCTGTGGGTTGCAGCGCCCAAGACAGCACTGTTCAGGAGTCCTATCCTCATTAATGCGGCCAGGGCGTTAGTTGAGGGCATTTAATGTGGAGGTGACAGTTCATCTGGGACTTGCTCCTCCACTATGCTTCCATTGCCGGCGCTTGGTACTTGCTATTTGCTCTTTGGATGCTCAGGAAGACTCCCCTTGATGGTGTGCTGCTTGTCCACTTTATGATCTCGGCCGTCCGAGGAAGGAATCGTCCTCGGCACTATTTTTTGGGCGACTGGGCTCTACACTTTCGTCCTCGGACCTTGGACGCCTCCTCGGCGCGGGCCTTTGGGCCTGGTTCGAAGTGGGCCGGGGCTGGCTGACTCTTTCTGGCCCCACAATAGCCCCTCAAAATCTTGCTGTCCGCATCCTCGAGCGAAGAGGGGGATTTTGACATCCTCAGGCCTAGTCTGTGTCCAATCGAGTCTTGTCCCACGTCAGTGTTGGAGCCTTTTCACCTGCCCAAGGCGCGTTACTGACGTTTCGGTGCGCGTAACGTGTCCTTCATTAAATTCGGGCGGCTCTGTGCTCCCCACGTTCAACGGGCAGATGACAATCTAACGGTGGGGATTCGCCTAGCCTTTATGGGCGGGAAAACCCGCACGGTTCCTCGATTTGGGGTATAAATACCCTCTCGAACTGCTTTTCCCCTTCTTTACTCGCAATCCAGAGCTCTTGCGCATACATATCCTGAGTCCAGCAAAGTTTCCACCTACATCCCCAGCATAAAAAGCCTGTCCGAGGAGCTTCTCCTCATTTCTGTAAGTCGTTCTATCCCTCTCTGAGCTTTCTTTCTCCCTACTCCTCCTTCTCTTTTATTTGCTCTTTCTTTAGCTCTCTTAGGCGTCATTTGGGATGGGTAGACTTAAAAAGTATGTCTATACTGAGGAGGCGATGGAGAAATTCATCGCCGACTATAAGATACCCGCCAACGTGGGCTTGAGGTATTGTGAGGAAGGGGAGTGGCTCCTTCGGAGGCAGGAGGGCGAGGTGGTGATACCCATCATCGCCTTCCTCGAAGGTGGCATAAGGATCCCCATGGGGCCGATGACAAGGGGTTACCTTACATACTTCCGGTTAACCCCCACCCAGTGCACCACCAACATCTTCAGAATTCTGGGTTGTGTGGACGCTCTGAACGAGAAGATGGGGCTAAGGTTGACCCATCACGACGTGAACTATTGTTACAACCTTCAACACCTGAAGAACAAGTCGTACTACATGAGGACAAGGGACGATAGGGTCCGGCTTATCCAGTGCCTCCCTGAGTCCAGCAAGGGGCTGAACGAGGATTTTCTCATCGTGTCCGGAGAGTGGCACGATGGCATTCACTGCCCGACGACGGAGGGGACACCAGGTGGGGCAGTGGGAGTAGGAGGGGGTTCAAAGATTTTAGTTTATTTCATGCGTCATTTTTTTTGCACTGTTTGGTTACTAACATGAATGTGTCTTCTTTCTGCAGATCCGCACGCCCACACGCGTCATTTCAGCCTAATCAACAGGGAGGATTTGCAGAAAGTGCTCAGGGCGGCGGTTTTCGAGAACGAAGCTGACCATCAAGTTAGGGCCGCTCACAAAATCTTGGGGTACACCCCGATCCAAAAATCGTTCGCGGCTTCAAAGCATGTGATCAGAGCAAAGGATCCTCGGCTGCAGAAAATAACTGTGACCGAGGACGGGTTCTAGTTTCCCGAGGAGCCCTCCACTTCAGAAGGTGTCACATTAGCAGGCCCCTCTTCCTCCCACATATTCTTAGAGGCCGCGGAAGAGAACTTAGAGAGGGAAGAGGAAGTTGCAGATTTTGGTCCTGCCGAGGACGACTTTGACGCGTTTGAACAAGTCCACCAGTCCGAGGACCCCTCTGGAGACTTGGGTGATCCTCGTCTGACCGAAGCAGACTTCCTAGCGTTAGAGACATCTCCTCGGCTTGAGATGGGTTACAAGAAGAAGTCCCAAGTCAGTCTGCTCGACCTAATAGAAGGACAACCGGGGAAGTCCAAGCCAAAGCTTCCTCCTCCTCCTCCTCCTAAGATTCGTCCTGCCCAAACCAGGTCGGCCTTTACCCAATCCAGGCTTCCTCCTCCTCCACCTCAGACGAGTCAGCCATCCAGGCATGAGCCCACTGATCCTAAGCAGAAAAAGGATAAGGGCAAAAGGCCCATTGAGGACAAGTCTGGGTCCACGCAGGAGGGGGACGACACTCGGCGGCCCTCAAAGCAGCTGAAGATAGGCTCCCAAGGCCAAGACAAGTAGGTTGATGTCCCGCCCGAGGTTCAGGCCTGGCTTCCCGCCCCGATGCTCCATGGGGAACCTCTGAGGGATGACTCCTCCCTCAGGGATTTTAGAGAGGGCGAAGGTGCGTATGTGGCCGACGCGCTGGAGAGGTGCCTGTTACTTCCTGCGGACATGGCGGAGCTGGGGACTATGAGGAGCATGCAGGTCTTTCTTAGCCTTAAGCGGTACTTGGGAATGGTAAGACCCTCAACACTTGTGATTTTTCTGGCTTCAGTCTTTTTTTTTTTTTTTTGTGCTTGGCTTATTATGTTCCTGTTTTGTTTGACAGGCTGTCCAGGCCACATATAGGCTGGAGGGGCCCACGACCAAGGGAAGGCCATGGATGCAGAGCGTGAGAAGCGCTTGGAGGCAACTCGGACCCTCAAGACCTCCGAGGACGACCTCGCCGCGGCCAGGGAGGAGCTAAAGGCGATGACCAGGGCTTGGGACAGCGCAGTGTCAGGCCTTGACGGTGCCCAAAAGCAGGCCGAAGCTCAGACGAGGCGTCTAGGTGAGGTAGAGGAGCAGCTGAAGATCGCCAAGGAGCTGATAGCTGACCTCAAGAAGGAGATAGCTGCTGCTGAGGAGGCCAAGAAGGTGGCTGAATGGGCCAAAGAGGAAGTTATGAGGGCCAAGTCTGAGGCAGACCAGGGCAGGGAGGAGGCCTGGGCCACTAAGAAGGAAGCTGAGGAGGCAGCTTATGCTGCCGGGGCAACCGAGATAGCAGCTGCCTACAAATCCAAGTCCCTGAGGTATGCAGGCGCTACTGCTCCCAGACTTGGGGTGAAGCCCTCAAACAAGCTGGGGTGGAGGCCTCGTCTGACCTGTGGAAGGAGGAGAGTGTGTACTACCCCCTACCATCCGCGAGGCTGCCCCAGATGGCTCTAAGGCCGAGGAGGCTGCTGAGGAAATTGTTGCTACTCCAGGTGAGGGAGCCTCGGTCGCTGGGCCTACTGGTAAGCCAGTTCAAGGGAGTGATCCTCCCGGGGTGGTTGAACCGAGTGAAGGCCCTAATGAGGAAGCGCCCCAGCAGGTTGCAAAGCCCTCCTCTGATGCCCAGGTTTCTTCCTCCAGGGAAGTTGCCATTCCTGCCATGCCTCTGCAAGCCATCCCACTTAGTCAGAGCTCAGAGGATCCTAAGGCTGCCATGGCCCAGCCACCCACTGGGGCGGGCAATTAAATAGAAGGAGTAGGCTCCTTGGCGCCTCCGCCTGCTTTGCTTTATTTTTGCATCTTTTTTCTCTTCTTTTTTTATTTGTAATGTGACTCCTATCATGTAATTTCCATGGAATTAATGCAATGTGATTCTCATTTATTTTTCTATTTGTTGTGGCTGTTTATTTACTTGCACGCTATCCGCTTTTTTTTTTTTTTACTTGTATAATTTTAACTTCAATTATATCTCGGCCAATTGCAGCATCAATCATTATAACGTGAGGGCATGTATGCTCGGGTGGACCTTTCATGTCCTAAGGACTAGGTGGAATTTTTTCGAGGTAGACACTTAGGATCTTTTTGAAGTAGTTAGTTTCCCCATAGGCTTGAGTCCGAGGACCATGCAATGCCTTGGTTCTGTCTAACACTTAGTCTTCTTGAGTAGTTAGTTTCTCCATAGGTTTGAGTCCGAGGACCATGCAATGCCTTGGTTCTGTCTAACACTTAGTCTTCTGAAGTAGTTAGTTTCCCCATAGGCTCGAGTCCGAGGTCCATGCAATGTCTTGGTTCTGTCTAACACTTAGTCTTCTTGAAGTAGTTAGTTTCCCCATAGGATTGAGTCCGAGGACCTTGCAATGCCTTGGTTCTGTCTAACACTTAGTCTTCTTGAAGTAGTTAGTTTCCCCATAGGATTGAGTCCGAGGTCCATGCAATGCCTTGGTTCTGTCTAACACTTAGTCTTCTTGAAGTAGTTAGTTTCCCCATAGGATTGAGTCCGAGGATCATGCAATGCCTTGGTTCTGTCTAACACTTAGTCTTCTTGAAGTAGTTAGTTTCCCCATAGGATTGAGTCCGAGGACCATGCAATGCCTTGGTTCTGTCTAACACTTAGTCTTCTGTAATTAGCTAGTTTCCCCATAGGATTGAGTCCGACGACCATGCAATGCCTTGGTTCTGTCTAACACTTAGTCTTCTGTAAGTAGCTAGTTTCCCCATAGGTTTGAGTCTGAGGACCATGCAATGCCTTGGTTCTGTCTAACACTTAGTCTTCTGTAAGTAGCTAGTTTCCCCATAGGTTTGAGTCCAAGGACCATGCAAGACCTTGGTTCTGTCTAACACTTAGTCTTCTGTAAGTAGCTAGTTTCCCCATAGGTTTGAGTCCGAGGACCATGCAAGACCTTGGTTCTGTCCAGTACCCAGGTATATTTGAGTGGTTAGTTTCCCCATAAGTTTGAGTCCGAGGACCATGCAAGACCTTGGTTCCGTCTAACGCTTCTGTTCTTCTGTAAGTAGCTAGTTTCCCCATAGGTTTGAGTCCGAGGACCATGCAAGACCTTGGTTCTGTCTAACGCTTCTATTCTTCTGTAAGTAGCTAGTTTCCCCATAGGTTTGAGTCCGAGGACCATGCAAGACCTTGGTTCTGTCTAGTACCCAGGTACATTTGAGTGGTTAGTTTCCCCATAGGTTTGAGTCCGAGGACCATGCAAGACCTTGGTTCTGTCTAACGCTTCTGTTCTTCTGTAAATAGCTAGTTTCCCCATAGGTTTGAGTCCGAGGACCATGCAAGACCTTGGTTCTGTCTAGTACCCAGGTATATTTGAGTGGTTAGTTTCCCCATAGGTTTGAGTCCGAGGACCATGCAAGACCTTGGTTCTATCTAACGCTTCTGTTCTTCTGTAAGTAGCTAGTTTCCCCATAGGTTTGAGTCCGAGGACCATGCAAGACCTTGGTTCTGTCTAGTACCCAGGTATAAATGAGTGGTTAGTTTCCCCATAGGTTTGAGTCCGAGGACCATGCAAGACCTTGGTCCTGTCTAACGCTTCTGTTCTTCTGTAAGTAGCTAGTTTCCCCATAGGTTTGAGTCCGAGGACCATGCAAGACCTTGGTTCTGTCTAACGCTTCTGTTCTTCTGTAAGTAGCTAGTTTCCCCATAGGTTTGAGTCCGAGGACCATGCAAGACCTTGGTTCTGTCCAGTACCCAGGTATATTTGAGTGGTTAGTTTCCCCATAAGTTTGAGTCCGAGGACCATGCAAGACCTTGGTTCTGTCTAACGCTTCTGTTCTTCTGTAAATAACTAGTTTCCCCATAGGTTTGAGTCCGAGGACCATGCAAGACCTTGGTTCTGTCTAGTACCCAGGTATATTTGAGTGGTTAGTTTCCCCATAGGTTTGAGTCCGAGGACCATGCAAGACCTTGGTTCTGTCTAGTACCCAGGTATATTTGAGTGGTTAGTTTCCCCATAGGTTTGATTCCGAGGACCATGCAAGACCTTGGTTCTGTCTAGTACTTAGTCTGGCCGTCAGGACGCGAGACACATAATCATGATAGGCTAAAAATCAGAATCAAAAGAGACTTCTTCATTAATAGTAATACCTTTTCAGGTTATTTACATTCCATGGACGAGGTACAGGTTTGTCATCTAAATCTTCTAAATAGTATGCCCCTATCCCTGCTACTGAGGTAATTCGGTAGGGCCCCTCCCAATTGAGTCCCAGCTTACCCCAAGAAGGGTTCTTGGCAGCCCCTATGACTTTTCTCAGCACCAGGTCCCCCGGTGCTAGTGGTCTGAGCTTTACATTGGCGTCATATCCTTGCTTGAGCTTTTGCTGGTAATGGGCCAACTGGATCATTGCTCGCTCTCTTTGTTCGTCTACTAGGTCCAGGCTCCGCCCTAGCAGTTCATCATTGCTACCTGGAGTGAAGGAGCTCGTCCTTAGCGTCGGGAAGTTTGTTTCCAGGGGGATCACCGCCTCGGCACCATAAGTCATGGCAAAAGGTGTTTCCCCCGTTGATCGCCGGGGCGTAGTCCGGTACGTCCAGAGAACATGGGGCAGTTCCTCTACCCATCTCCCCTTGGCATCATCCAGTCTCTTCTTAAGCCCATTGACGATGACCTTGTTGACAGCCTCGGCCTGTCCGTTTCCCTGAGGGTAGGCTGGCGTTGAGTATCTGTTTGTGATCCCAAGTTCACAACAGTACCTCCGGAAGACCTTGCTATCGAATTGGAGCCCATTATCCGAGATGAGGGTATGAGGGACCCCGAATCGTGTAACAATGTTCCTCCAAAGGAATTTCTTTGCGTCTACGTCCCTGATATTAGCCAGTGGCTCGGCCTCGACCCACTTGGTGAAGTAGTCCGTGGCCACCAACAGATACTTCTTATTCCCTGGTGCTCTGGGGAAAGGTCTTACAATGTCCAAGCCCCATTGGGCGAACGGCCATGGACTGGACAAAGGATTGAGGACCCCTCCTGGCTGATGGATATTTGGGGCGAACCTTTGGCACTGGTCACACTTCTTGACGTACTCCTGGGCCTCTTGCTGCATCCTCGGCCACCAGTACCCTTGTGTGACGGCTCGGTGAGACAGGGATCTCCCCCCTGTGTGGCTCCCACAGATTCCTTCGTGCAGCTCTTCAAGCAGTAATTCTGCCGCTTCGGGGTGGACGCACAGCAGGTATGGCCCAGAGTAGGATCGCCTGTATAGTTTGTGATCCTCTGACATCCAGAACCAAGGAGCTTTCCTTCGTATTTTTTCTGCCTCCGACCTCTCCTCAGGCAGGACATCATCTTTGAGGAATCTCACTATGGGGTCTATCCAGCTGGGACCCGTCTCAACCTGATGGACGGGGATCGCTCCCTTTGGCACTTCACTTGCTCTCTCCAGATGCTCAACAAGTATGATCCGAGGTAGAGCCTCTGCCGAGGAGGTTGCGAGTGTGGCTAATGAATCGGCATGGCTGTTCCCACTCCTGGGAATGTGAGACAAACTGAAAAGGTCGAAGTCCAATTGCAAGCGTTTGACCTGGCCCAGGTACTCTTGCATTCTCGGGTCTCGGGCCTCCATCTCTCCCTTTACCTGTCCTACCACCAGTCTCGAGTCTGAGAACATCTCCACCGACTTTCCTCCCAACTTCTGTACCATGACCATCCCCCGCAGTAATGCCTCATACTCGGCCTCGTTGTTTGTGGCCGTGAATCCGAGCCTCAGGGACTTCTCTATGACATGATCCTCAAGGGATACTAGGACTAGCCCCACTCCGGACCCCCTTTGGTTTGCCGCGCCATCAACATATACCTTCCAACATGGTGGCTCCGGGATGGAGATTGCCCCAACCGATTTCTCATCGCAGCTCTTCTCCTCGGCTGCCACTTCTATAGTGGGCTCAGCGAACTCGGCCGTCAAATCTGCCAGCACCTGGCCTTTTATGGAGGTCCGAGGCATGTACTTGACGTTGAAAGCCCCCAGAATTGTGTTCCATTTCGCGATTCTCCCTGTGTAGTCAGCGGTCCGGAGTACAGACTTTAAGGGCAGTCGGGTTAGGACAACCACTGTGTGAGCTTGGAAGTAATGGGGGAGCTTTCTCGTGGCATGGACCACAGCCAGTATGGCTTTCTCCAAGGGTAGGTACTTGACCTCCGCCTCATGCAACGACTTGCTGACGTAATAGACTGGCTTTTGAACGCCATTGTCATCCCGTATAAGTACTAGGCTCACTGCGTGGGACGCTACAGCAAGGTATGCGTAGAGGACCTCGTCGGCCTCGGGATTGGACATGATAGGCGGCCGGGATAGATACTCCTTGAGTTGTTGGAAAGCTACGACACAATCCTCGGACCACTCAAATCCTTTCCACTTGTTGATCAGGAGATAGAAGGGCCTGCACCTGTCAGCCGACCTAGAAATGAATCGGTTCAGCGCCGCGATCATCCCAGTAAGCTTTTGGACCTCTTTGGGGTTCTGCAGAGGCTTCAAGTTATGAATGGCCTTGATTTGGTCAGGGTCGACTTCGATCCCACGGTGGGTGATCATGTATCCCAAAAACTTGCCAGAGCCTACGCCAAACGAGCATTTTGAGGCATTTAGGCGCAGCTCGTGCTTTCTCAGGACGTCAAATGTGCGGCCGAGGTCCCCCAAGTGTTCAGACACCAGTTTGCTTTTCACCACCATATCATCAACATAGACCTCGATGCTCTTGCCCAGCATTGGCTCGAACATTCTCGTCATCATCCTTTGATAGGTAGATCCGGCATTTTTCAGGCCAAATGGCATAACCTTGTAGTGGTAGTTCCCAATGGGCGTCACAAAAGCTGTCTTCTCTTGGTCCTCCAAAGCTAGTGGGATCTGATGATAGCCCTGAAAGGCATCTAGGAAGCTCATCTGAGGGTGGCCTGCCGTCGCATCTACTAGCTGGTCTATTCGTGGCATTGGGAACGGGTCATTTGGGCATGCTTTGTTCAGGTCCGTGAAGTCTACACAAACCCTCCATTTCCCACTTTTCTTCTTGACCACCACAGTGTTGGCCAACCATTCGGGATAAAAGACCTCCTTGATAGCCCCTGCACGCTTAAGCTTATTGACCTCTTCCCTGATTGCATCAGCATGCTCCTTTGACGGGCGCCGGGGTGGCTGCTTCTTGGGGATCACGGATGGGTTAACGTTAAGGTGGTGACAGATGAAGGATGGATCGATCCCAGGGGCATCGCAGGGGTCCCATGCGAACACGTCAAGGTTCCTTTTGAGGAACTCAAGTAACTCCTCCTTCTCCCAGGGAGGCAGCTGGGCCCCGACCTGGAAGAACTTCTCCGGGTCATCGTCAATTACCACCTTCTCCAGGTCCTCACATTTAGCCTCCTCGGCAGCTGTACCAGGAGGCGCCACCGGGGTCTTTGATTGCTATAAACCTTCCTCGGCGGTGGCCGAGGGCTGTGCATCAAGTCGATATGATATGGCAGCCACCGTGCACTGCCTCGCTGTGGGCTGGCAACCTCGGATCTCTAGAACCTGATCCCCTGATGGGAATTTCACCTTTTGGTGCAAGGAGGAGGCAACGCCCCCCAAGGTGTGTAGCCAGAGCCTTCCTACGATGGCCGTGTAGGGGGAGTATGTGTCCACCACTACAAAGTTCACCTCCACCACCTCTCAGCCTGTCTGTATGGGCAGCCTAATCATGCCCTTTGGGATGACGAGCTTTCCGTCGAAGCTCATTAGGGGGTAGCTATAGGGTGTCAAGTCCTCCGGTTTTAGCCCCAGCCCCTTGTAGAGGTCTGGATACATGACCTCGGCTGCGCTGCCACCATCCACCATCACTCTTTTCACGTCGTAGCCCCCAATTCTGAGGGTAACGACTAGAGCATCATCGTGGGGCTGGGTGGTCCCAATCTTGTCCTCCTCCGAGAAACTCATAACTGGGGGAAAACTCCTCCTGGCCCTCTTCGGCTCTGTCTGGGACTCCTCGGCGGGCTGTTGGGCTACAGACAGCACTCACGAAGGGCGCGTGCCTGTTCTTCCTGGTGCCGCCAAGATTACATTAATCGTTCCAGCGGGCTGCCCCATGGCGGTGTCCCTCCGTGGCTCCTGGTAGGTCTGGTTTTGCTGGCTGCTAGAATGGTGTAGAAGGTGCTTCAGTTTTCCCTCCCGGACTAGCTGGTCCAGGTGGTTCCAGAGGTTCCTGCAGTCCTCCGTGGTATGTTCGTGGTCTTGGCGGTATTGGCAGTAGCGATTCTGATTGCGCCTATCAGGTTCCCCAGCCATCTTGTTCGGCCACCTGAAGTATGGTTCGCTCTTTATCTTTTCCAGCACCCTATGTACGGGTTCTCGGAACACGGCGCCGACAGTCTGGGTATTGGTCGCTCTAGATTGTCCCGCGAAATCCCTCCTCAGACGGGCGTTGCTATACCTGTCCGACCTGAAATCCCTCATTTCCTGAGGGATAACCTTCTCCTTCCCCTTGTCCTGCAGTAGATCTTCCTCTACCCGCTTGTATTTATCGATCCGATCTATCAGCTGCCGCACGCTGGTGGCGGGCTTACTAGTTAAGGACTTCCTCAGGCCGTGCCCCATTGGTAGTCCATTCTGGAATGTATTGATGACAACAGCGTCGTACTTACCGTCCAGGTCATTGTAAACCTCCCAATACTTGTCCGAGTAAGCCTTGAGAGTCTCTCCATCACGCATGGATAGGGACAGTAACGCGCTCATGGGCCGAGGAGGTTTGCTATTCGTGACAAAACGGGAACCAAAAGCCTGGGTCAGCTGCCTGTACGAGTCTATGGAATTCGTCCTCAGGCCGTTGAACCACCTCATTGCCACAGGCCCCAAGCTGGAGGGGAAGACTTTGCACATCAGCGCCTCGTTCTTAGAGTGGACAGCCATCCTTTGGTTGAACTGGCTCACATGCTCCACGGGGTTCGTCTTGCCGTTGTAAACAGTGAAGGTTGGCTGCTGGAACCGCCGAGGGAGCATTGCCTCCTCTATACGACGCGTGAAAGGCGACTTGGAGAGCCGATTCAGTGCCTTGCTCATGGCGTCACTTCCTAAGCCCCTAGGAGTTGGGCTGTCACGCTTACGCCTCTGGTAGCGCTCCTCCTCGTGAGAGAAAGTCTCGCTCGGGGGTGTTCTTGACCTTTGCCGATATTCGTCATCACTTTTGTCATCAAAGGGTAGGTCAGGGCTGGGTTCGGACCGTCTCCGCCGCGCATGGCGCAGCTTTCTCTTCAAATTATCTATCTCGCGCTGCATGGCCACCTTATCATCCTGTCTCTGGGATGCATGGCTATGGGCCTCCTCTGACCGCGTGGCGGGGCCATTGTCGTGCCTCTGGGGCACGTGCCCGTCCCGGCGGGTGTGGCTTCCGCTAGTTGTTGAGGTATGCACGCTTCTTTCTCGAAATCGTCCGTTCTCCTCGTTCTGACCGCGCCCGGGGTCGCCATAGTTACCCTAGTGCTGGGATTTAGCCGGTTCAGGTCGATGGGGATTTCCTTGGTGAGGGCCTGATCCTACCATGCTTGGCTGTTGTCCTTACTAACGCACGAGTTCTCCCCACAGACGGCGCCAATTGTAGGGACCGGTTTTGGGCACTTCTGTTATTGAGAGAGTGGACCTAAGCCCAGCTAACCCTGCAATGAATTTATAGAGAATGGGTTCAAGAACTAGACTCTAGTGAGGAATGCAGCGGCCACGCATGGTTGTTTGTGGGTATAATAACTTAAGCGTGAATTGGGGTGTACAATAATGCTCCTCGGACGTGCCTTACAGAGCTTGAAGTTCTTATTATTTTTTTGAAGATTGATTACAAGGTTTCAGAGAATACAAGTCGCTACAGTATTTCTTAACTCTGGTTTTTCCGTCCGTCTATCTGTCCCCTTTTCAAGAGGGGCTCCTTACATTATATACATCCCTCCCAGTTGATCCTAGCCCTACATTTGTTGATCAGCTAGGCCACCACTTGAGAGCATGTCCCATCAGCCGCATTCTCATTCCTCTGTGGGTTGCAGCGCCCAAGACAGCACTGTTCAGGAGTCCTATCCTCATTAATGCGGCCAGGGCGTTAGTTGAGGGCATTTAATGTGGAGGTGACAGTTCATCTGGGACTTGCTCCTCCACCATGCTTCCATTGCCGGCGCTTGGTACTTGCTATTTTCTCTTTGGATGCTCAGGAAGACTCCCCTTGATGGTGTGCTGCTTGTCCACTTTATGATCTCGGCCGTCCGAGGAAGGAATCGTCCTCGGCACTATTTTTTGGGCAACTGGGCTCTACACTTTCGTCCTCGGACCTTGGACGCCTCCTCGGCGCAGGCCTTTGGGCCTGGTTCGAAGTGGGCCGGGGCTGGCTGACTCTTTCTGGCCCCACAAGTCACATATTAAAATTCTTACCTAAATTTTAGTACTACTTATGATCATTTTTTTTCTAATTTTTTATAAGATAAAACGTTTGTTGATTTTTTTTTTTTTTGAAAAACATTTGGTGATTTTTATTGAGTACATGTAATTGTTTTTTTTTTTTTTTAAAAATTTTAGAGTTCATTAATATTAGATTCTTAGTATTCTGCACTCATTAACTCACTTGACACAAAGATTAAAAAACTTAAGTAGACACATGGCACATGTTTAAGTGGATAATTATGGTGCAGTTCCTACATAAATTTAGATACGTGCAAAATTGGATTAAAATTTCATATTCTAATTCAACTTTCTCTAAGTTTTACCTATTAATATATATATATATATATATATATATAGATGACTTATAAATTTGAATTTTTTTAGCTATATGATTATGTTTTTTATGGCTTATTATATTGGACTCCTCGTTTTCTACACTAAATTAACTTTTTTTTTTTTTTGAGAATGTACACTAAATTAACTAATTTGGCACAAAAAATTAAAAATTTATATTAGATGATACACATGGTGCAAAATTAAACATTAATTGAAATTCAATTTTTAAACTAAATTAACTCACTTGGCACAAAATTCTAAAATTTAGATTAGGTGAGACACGTGGTGCAAAATTAGACTCTAATTGAATTTCGATTTGAAATTTAATTGAATTTTCTCTCTGCTTTACCTATTATTATATATACTAGCATATAGTCCGTGCTTACGCACGAAAATATTAACAATTGTGATGATAAGATGTTTATCTTGGTAGATTCAGTTTCCACATTGAGCATTATGAATGGAGGTAACTTAACACCAACATTTAAAAATCAAATTGGACACATAGCACAAAATTAAACTACAATTAGAAATTAATTTGATTTGATTTGAATTCTAAAATTGAACTTCAACTTAATATAATATATATGATTATATTTTTGTCCACTTTTAACAAATTAACAAAATCTTAATCCAGACACATTAAAAACTATTAAAAAATAAGAACTGGTCATTGAGCTTGGAATCTTCTTGGAGGCGCTAATGAAGCGCTAATGTATGAGAGTGTGAAGCAAGGAAGAGTGGGATTGAACATTGTGTTTGACTCCGTTCTTGCTCTGAGAAATCCGTGAGGAGGAGGAGATGGCAGTGTGTGGATCTAGTTGGTAGAGGTTGAGAGAGGAGGAGACATGGGATGACAATATGGAATTAGGAGGAGATAATGTTTTACTTTTATAGTCTTTCTCGTTGGACTCCTTGGTTCTGGTTGTGGGATTAGAAGAGCTCCAGACTCTATTGAGATCACCCATAAAAATGTGCAGGTGAGATGTTCTTGCTTAGGCTAATGAGTATTATCATAGTGGTTTTCTTGGCTTCCGTGTTAAATGTTAATGCATCATTTATTTGGGAACAAAAATTAGAAAATTTAGATAAGATACATGACCCAAAATTGGAGTCCAATTTATAATCTCCATAAAAGTGTGCAGGTAAGATGTTCTTGCGTAGACCAATGAGCATTATCATTGTGGTTTTCTTGACTTCCGTGTTAAATGTTAATGCATCATTTATTTGGGCACAAAAATTAGAAAATTTAGATAAGATACATGACACAAAATTGGAGTTAAATTTGTAATCTAATTAGATTTTTTTTTTTTTTTGAGTTTTGGTTAGGACAAGTGGCGCAAAATTGAGAATCCAATTAAAATCTAATTGAATTTTCTCTCAGTTTCACCTATTATTATATACTAGCATGTAGCCTCGTGCTACCGCACGGGAATTGATATATTATTAATCATGAGTTTATTCATGTTTAAAATGATCAATTAAGTCTAAATTCATATTATTAACCAGAAAATTTCATTAACAAAACTTTGCAGTATATATATTTTACACAGAAAGATGAACCTTGGTGACAATGTTTATCCAAAAGATTCATTCACACTTTTGAATCTTCAATCTCTATTGGTGATTGAAATTTTCGTAGCTTAAAAAATTTAAAATTAAAAAAAAAAAAAAAAAAAAAAACCCTCAGAGTTGTACTCATTTTGTAGTTTTACGATGGATCATTTTGTAACATGATGGGCATTTGTGTGAAGAAAAAACCTTTGAAGTTCCATGGCTGATAAAAGAAATTCTCTCCAATCTCTTTTTATAGAGAGATGGGTTTGTGCGTGTTTTTATACATCCTTCATAATTGTATTATCACGAAGCAGGTCCAATGGATTTAGATTGGTACTACCGATTCCCAAAGCATGAGTGTTTAATGTGTTATTAATTTCATCTCATTGGCTTGTACACATGACAGCAAAATTAAAAATAATTAGATTGTACACATGTATAGTAAAATTGGACTCCAATTTCGGATTCTAATTGAACAATTGGAATTATAATATATGATAGTAACAACAATAGGAAAATTCAAATAAAATTTCGAATTAAATTGTAACAATTTGAATAAAAAATTCCAGTAAAAAGACAGGTTGGAGTGATCCACTCCAAGAAGGCGACCAAACTTGCGTAAATATAGAATAATAAATCTCTCTCCGGAAAATTTACATTGTTCATAACCTTTACCTTCACTGAAAATTTTAAAAACATAGTGACTCACATCTGCCATCCAGACGTCTACAGCCGAGTCTTCTCTAATTCGCGTGAGATTCCATTGATCACTAAGTTTCTTTGCAGCCTGCAAAAAGTATCATCCATCGGTCCACAGCAGTGCTTTCTTCATTGTTATAGGTGCCAAACCTGAACAAAAAGCCAAATATAAGGATAGTGAATTTTAGGCATAATGTGCATCTAATCACATATTAGCAATTTATAACAAATGTAAAGATGCAAGCTTTGTAAGTGAATAGTAAACAAAACTCAGTGTCAGAACCAAGAAGAAAACACTTTAATCCGAAACTCAGTGCAAATGTAAAGATGCAAATTTTGTAAGCAATTTATAACAAAGATGCAAACTCTGGCTTTGCTATCTTTTTGGAAATTATGCAATGTACCCAAACCAAGTTCTTATCTCCGATATTAATCTCTTTGGTTTTCACATTTGACTGCAAAATCAAGAAAAAACTTAATTAGCACAGTAACTCACTTGACTCGATACATAGAAGTGGTTTTAATGAGAATGAGCCCACATACATTTAGCCACATGATGCAAAATTTAACTTCAATTTCACCGATATTAATCTCTTTGGTTTTCACATTTGACTGCAAAATCAAGAAAAAACTTAATTAGCACAGTAATTCACTTGACCCGATACATAGAAGTGGTTTTAATGAGAATGAGCTCACATACATTTAGCCACATGATGCAAAATTTAACTTCAATTTCAGATTCTAGACACATGGTACAAAATTAGAACTCTAATTAGGAATTCTAATTTGGTGTGTATATGTGGCACACAATTAGAGTTCTAATTTGGAATTCAATTTCACACTCTTTCTGCTTCACCTATTATTATATATATAGATATAGATATAGATATAAATTAAATTATAAATAATAAAAAATTGCAGTATTTTTGAAATGTATTATTTCCCCCATCGGAACATGGTTCTATCATCTAGTCACTAGTGCATGGATCTATGATCTATCAAAGACAATATACATATGGTGCTTGGGAAAAAAAACAGATGAAAAGCCGGAAAAGACCTCACTTTTAAATTACTTACTTTGAACGAGTCCATGATTTGATTTGACGTGAAAGTTTTTGTATGAAATGGACAAAAGAATAAAACACAAACCTGAGTACTTAACTAAACCCGTAACATGATTCTCTAAAATAAAATATATAAAAAAAACACTTAGCCGGTAAGTGCATTAACATTCGAAAATGTAAAAAAAAAAAAAAACTATTATCATCTAGTCACTAGTGCATGGATCTATCAAAAACAATATACATATGTTCATCAAAAAATCAAAAACAATATACATATGGTGCTTGGGAAAAAAAACAAAGGACGAAAAACCGAAGATGACCTCACACTTTTAAATTACTTACTTTGAACGAGTCCATGCTTTTTTTCTTTTTCTTTTTTTTTTTTGGATAAAGAACGAGTCGAGTCTTTTAGGTAAATATTGCAAAAATTAAAACATATTTGCGTTATAGGTACTGTTTGAAGTTATTTGTGGAAATGAGGAGAGAGACTGAATTTCGGCAACACCGTTGCCGAAATTCAACAAAAAAGTAGGAGAGAGAATCACAAAAAGGAGGAAAGAGAAAACTTGTTGTCAGGAGTTGAATTTCGGCAACTGTGTTGCCGAAATTCATCTGCCCAACTTTACTGTGCTGCCCGGATGTGTGAGAAGTGCAATAATGCCCAGACAAAAAAAAAAAGTAATTGTATTGCCGAAAATGGTAGAAAAAATTAAATAAATGCGGAAGAATTAAAGAAAAATATAATGTGTTATGCACACAATATTTTTACAATATTTTCACAATAAATCACAAGTAACTAGTTATTATTAGTTCAAATTTAAATTTGACATTGACATTACTATTTTAATTTAACAATAACAGCAAGTAACAACCTGATACTTAGCATTTGTTGTAAAAATATTGTAAAAATTGTGTGCACTTATTATTTCTAAAAAAAAAAAAAGTGTAATGGATTTGTGAAAAATTTTGTGGCAATTGTGGCAATCCCATTGCCGAAATAGTGGGGAAAAACTTTTCCCCACTATTTCGGCAATGGTATTGCCACAATTAGGGAAAAACTTTTTTTTTTTTTTTTCCAATTGTGGCAATGCTTTTTTTTTCAATTATGGCAATGGCATGGAAAATTTTTTCCCACGATTTCGGCAATGGAATTGCCACAATTGGGAAAAAAATAATATTTTATTTTATTTTTTTCCCAATTGTGGCAATGGTATTGCCGAAATTGTGTGAAAAAAAATTTTCCCGCCATTTTGGCAATACCATTGCCACAATTAGAAATTCTTCCCCACAATTTCGACAATGAAAAAAAATAAAATAAAAACTTTTTTTTTCCAATTGTGGCAATGGTATTGCCAAAATTGTTTTTTTTTTTTTCAAATGGTATTGACATTGCCACAATTAGTAAAAAAAAAAAAAAAAATTCGAAAATGTTTTCCCCCCAATTTCGGCAATGGCAAATGGTATTGACATTGCCACAATTAGTAAAAAAAAAAAAAAAATTCGAAAATGTTTTCCCCCCAATTTCGGCAATGCCATTGCCGAAATTGGGGGAAAAACATTTTCGAATTTTTTTTTTTTTTACTAATTGTGGCAATGTCAATACCATTTGAAAAAAAAAAAAAAACAATTTTGGCAATACCATTGCCACAATTGGAAAAAAAAAGTTTTTATTTTATTTTTTTTCATTGTCGAAATTGTGGGGAAGAATTTCTAATTGTGGCAATGGTATTGCCGAAATGGTGGGAAAAAATTTTTTCACACAATTTCGGCAATACCATTGCCACAATTGGGAAAAAAATAAAATAAAATATTATTTTTTTCCCAATTGTGGCAATTCCATTGCCGAAATCGTGGGAAAAAATTTTCCATGCCATTGCCATAATTGAAAAAAAAAGCATTGCCACAATTGGAAAAAAAAAAAAAAAAAAAAAGTTTTTCCCTAATTGTGGCAATACCATTGCCGAAATAGTGGGGAAAAGTTTTTCCCCACTATTTCGGCAATGGGATTGCCACAATTGCCACAAAATTTTTCACAAATCCATTACACTTTTTTTTTTTTTAGAAATAATAAGTGCACACAATTTTTACAATATTTTTACAACAAATGCTAAGTATCAGGTTGTTACTTGCTGTTATTGTTAAATTAAAATAGTAATGTCAATGTCAAATTTAAATTTGAACTAATAATAACTAGTTACTTGTGATTTATTGTGAAAATATTGTAAAAATATTGTGTGCATAACACATTATATTTTTCTTTAATTCTTCCGCATTCATTTAATTTTTTCTACCATTTTCGGCAATACAATTACTTTTTTTTTTTGTCTGGGCATTATTGCACTTCTCACACATCCGGGCAGCACAGTAAAGTTGGGCAGATGAATTTCGGCAACACAGTTGCCGAAATTCAACTCCTGACAACAAGTTTTCTCTTTCCTCCTTTTTGTGATTCTCTCTCCTACTTTTTGTTGAATTTCGGCAACGGTGTTGCCGAAATTCAGTCTCTCTCCTCATTTCCACAAATAACTTCAAACAGTACCTATAACGCAAATATGTTTTAATTTTTGCAATATTTACCTAAAAGACTCGTCCGTGCTTTGATTTGACGTGAAAGTTTTTGAATGAAATGGACAAAAGAATAAAACATAAACCTGAGTACTTAACTAAACCCGTAACATGATTCTCTAAAATAAAAATATAAAAAAACACTTGGCTGGTAAGAGCATTAATATTCGGAAATATAAAAAATATAAAAAATAAATAAAATAAAAAACTATTTTACATCCTCAAATACTACTTCTATTTTACCAACCTATTTTATAACTCACCTTACATCCTAACTTTTATTTTTACATATAACTCAATAAAATAATATAAACTACCTAATAAAATAATAAAAAGTATCATTTTCTCTCTTTTTCCCCACTTACTTTTTCTCCTCACACACAACCACTTGTTAAAATAAATTTTTTTTTTACAACCTATAGAGTTGCATATATGCAACCTTACTATTCACAGGTTGCAATTTTTTTTTTTTTTTTTTTTAATTTAAGTTTGCAAATCCGGATGGAATAGGTTTTGGGTAGCTTAGGTTGTAAAATAGTAATTGGGGGGTGTTTACACCCCCCAATGCTAGTGCTCTAACATAGCCAAAAAGTTTAGGATTATAAACTTTTATGCCACAATTTTGATGTAATAGATTATAAATGGTGGATAAAAGAGTGGTAAGTTCATGTAAAAGTGATAAACAATCATTCATAATCTATCATATAAAATAATTGTAGAAAAAGTGCAGTCTTAGAATTACTCTTGTGGGGCCAGAAAGAGTCAGCCAGCCCCGGCCCACTTCAAACCAGGCCCAAAGGCCCGCGCCGAGGAGGCGTCCAAGGTCCGAGGACGAAAGTGTAGAGCCCAGTTGCCCAAAAAATAGTGCCGAGGACGATTCCTTCCTCGGACGGCCGAGATCATAAAGTGGACAAGCAGCACACCATCAAGGGGAGTCTTCCTGAGCATCCAAAGAGCAAATAGCAAGTACCAAGCGCCGGCAATGGAAGCATGGTGGAGGAGCAAGTCCCAGATGAACTGTCACCTCCACATTAAATGCCCTCAACTAACGCCCTGGCCGCATTAATGAGGATAGGACTCCTGAACAGTGCTGTCTTGGGCGCTGCAACCCACAGAGGAATGGGAATGCGGCTGATGGGACAGGCTCTCAAGTGGTGGCCTAGCTAATCAACAAATGTAGGGCTAGGATCAACTGGGAGGGATGTATATAATGTAAGGAGCCCCTCTTGAAAAGGGGACAGACAGACGGACGGACGGAAAAACCAGAGTTAAGAAATACTGTAGCGACTTGTATTCTCTGAAACCTTGTAATCAATCTTCAAAGAAATAATAAGAACTTCAAGCTCTGTAAGGCACGTCCGAGGAGCATTATTGTACACCCCAATTCACGCTTAAGTTATTATACCCACAAACAACCATGCGTGGCCGCTGCATTCCTCATTAGGGTCTAGTTCTTGAACCCATTCTCTATAAATTCATTGCAGGGTTAGCTAGGCTTGGGTCCACTCTCTCAATAACAGAAGTGCCCAAAACCGGTCCCTACAACTCTTTATTAAGTTCTTTCTCAAAAAAATTAAAAAACACACATTGAGTTACATACCAGATAAATTTCTACCACTACTTAATAATAGAAAATTTCTTTGTAAGGTTCAAGTCAACAACGAATAAGTAATAGGAACAAAACCTAAAAAAAATTACGTTGTCCCCTTACTATATCTTTTAATTTTATATATATATAAACTTTGTCGACTTGGACTTCGTAAAGTCTCTATTCCATGTATTAATTAATTATGACAACTTCAAGCGGAATACTTTGTAGCTTCCAAATGCAAAAATGGCCCCCTTTCAAATCTTCTTCTTCCTCCTCCTCCTTTTCACAGCATCAAGTGCTAAAAAATGCAAAACAACATATTGCGATGATTTTATGAGATCACCGTCGGTTGAATTCCCTTTTCAACTCAATACAACCTCTAGACAAGCCAAACGCTGTGGCTATCCTGGATTCAATCTCTCATGCAACAGCCGAAACCAAACGATTCTCACTCTCCCTTATTCCGGGGACTTCGTTGTGAATTACATTAATTACTTCTTGCAATCACTCCGTATTGAAGACCCAGATGGCTGCCTTCCCAGACGATTCCTGAACCAAAGCTTCACTCTTTCTGGCTCTCCTTTCCACTTTGACTTTTATAATAATAATAATAATTACACCTTCTACAACTGCTCCAAGGAGACGATCCATAAGCGTGCAAGACGGGTTCCTTGCCTTAGCGGCGACAACTTTACTGTCTGGAAGACTTCTTCCCCTTTTATGGAGCTACAGCAGCAGTGTCGGGTAATATTAAATGCACCATTTGAGGTCCAGTTGACTTGGTTCGAGCCCAATTGTGTATACTGTGCATATGGTGTTGAAGAATATTGTGCGTTCAAGAGTGATACTGGTCTGGAAGTTGGATGCTTTAATGTTGTGAGTACTGCTCCTACTCCTCCAAGCACTGGTATGTTTACTTGCTTCATCAAAATTGCTTTTCCTTGTTTTTTTTCTTTTCGTCTTCTCTTAAAGGTTGATTCATTCAAAAAGAAATTTATTCACAAAACAATTAATAGGGCTTTCTCTTAGCTAGCGTAGCTGAGGATCTAGTAGCTTTTGCTGCAAGAGCAGGGACTTCAGATAATATATATACTTCTATGAACACAATGGAAATAGACTTGAAGTCCTGCATCCTTTAGCTTCCAAATTTTGTTAATTAATTCTGAAATCATTACTACACAAAATCATAAATCTCGATTTGAACATGATGCTTACCTCTTTGAATAACCCAAGTATGTGTTGTCTTAAGGCTTTTGCAGACAGCTGCAATATCATAAAAAATAGTTTTGATTGCCAACTAGGTTGTGATATGTCTTATTTAGTTTATACAAAGTGGAGGAAAATGAAACGGTTGACTCACACAAACGTTAGTTTACTCCAAGGGAAGACTAATCCTCCAATAGCTTAGTTTGGGAAAAAAATAATTGATTTGCTTTATTAACTTCATCAACAGTCATACATATGAACTAATAGTTTCGATTACCGACAAGAATGTGTTGGATTTGTGCAAGAGAATTAAAGTTCTTGCTTGGAAAGTGAGACCACTTGTAGAGGATATTTGGCAGTGATGAGAGAGCGTGAGAAGACTATTCCATTGTGTGCATAAGCTCAAACCTCAATATGGAAGCTTATGTGAACATTTCCTGGTCTTGTACAATGTTAACTCTTATATTATTATTATTTTTTTTTCATTTTTCAAAAATAATATGTTCTAAAATTTTATCATGCTTAGGTGATATTAAAACTTAAAATGAAACATTTCTATTGTCTTTAATCCATTTGCATTTTACTGTTTTACATAGGCAATATGACAGTTAAACACACCTATATATATATGTGATTATGCATTTGTATTATATCAAATTCAGGACTTACTTTGTTTACTTAGAATAATTGGGATAAGGGAATTCAAATCCAAGAACTTTCCATGGGTGGGATTGAACCACAAGACTCTTGGCTAAATTACTATTAATGTCAATGACTAAATTATTCTCATTTTTTGCTCTTTTAGGTCTTTCAATGAGTGCCAAGTACGGCATAGCCATAGGCGTGGGAATACCTGGACTGTTGTGCTTAATTTGGCTCACTTGTTACCGATGTAAGCGAGTTATGGTTAACAGCCAGATACCCCAACCTAACACACAACGCTCTACCTCAATTGTTCCACAACATATTGCCTTTGTTATGGGCCTTGATGGGCCTACAATAGAATCATATCCAAAGACATTGCTTGGTGAGAGTCGAGAATTACCCAATCCTAATGACAACACTTGTCCCATATGTTTGTCCGAGTACAAATCCAAGGAGATACTCAGGACTATACCAGAGTGTAATCACTATTTCCATGTTAATTGCATAGATGAGTGGCTAAAAATTAGTGCAACATGCCCTATTTGCCGGAATTCACCTGATTAGTATCCTCTTGCTACGTTTTCATCATTGTTATCGTTGTCATCATTATCATTTTTATTATATACACTATTTTGTTCTCCATTTTATATGTAATATGTTTTATTTGGATTGATGGATTGATTGTGATTTTTCTATGTTATAAATGTGTAAATTATTTTTCTGAAGGAATAAATACATAAATATATATATATATAATTTTTTTTATGATATTGCTAAAAACTTGAATTGGAGCATCAGTAAAAGAGATAGAATCAAGTTGAGTATATTTATTTTGTGTAATGTTATTTTGGACTGAATTGGCCGAAATGGACCGAATGCATCAAAGTGGGTTGAGTGAACCGAAGTGGACCAAATTGACCAAAATGGACCGAGGTGGACAAGATGGACCAAAGGAGACCAAATGTATGGAAATACTACGCCAATGTGGCTCAACAAGAGTATAGCAATAAGAAATGTTACACTTAAGCTTTTAGATATTATATAGATGAGCAGTATAGCCCGGGACACAAATGCAAATGTTTATTCGTAATCAAGGTGTATCTAGAAGATGAAGATGGTACATCGATATGGATGAAGATGAAGTGGAGTATGAAGCCCTCAGCCATTTCTCTAGCAAGGACTAAGGAGTTGGAAATCAATTATTGGTTGTGCATGGTTGACACTCCTCATTGACCCTAGTTCCACTCAAAATTTCGTGAGTAAAAAACTGGCGCAAAGGGTTGGATAGTAATGGAACTAGGGGCATCTAACAGTTATGATAGCCTCTATATCCCCATCAGCAATACTAATAAATTTCCTGGGATGGGATGACACTCCCAACCATTCTATTTGGTAAAAAAGACAATCTCCATTCTCACGATGAAGAGTAGCGTATAGCTCAAGATGACGCCTCAAACTATCACAAGGCATGCATTGCAGCCATAGTTGGAAGGAATTGGATAAAATTCTCTCAACATTTGGAGTTTCGTACAAATACCCCACTTTGCTTCTTTCCCACGAAAACATGATCACCACATTCTACTAAGGGCAGACACCGATCTAGTTTGTGTGAAAAAAAAACCCTACCGATATCCCCATCACCGAAAAGCAGAGTTGAAAGTCAAGTGAGTAGTGTCTTATAAGCATGTTAAAGGACAATATAATCTGACCCTCAATCAACTCCCTATCTCTCCAGTAATTTTAGTAAAAGAAAATTTAATACCAGAAATGCTTCAGTTCTTAAAAATAAATTGCCCCACTAACATCAACATACTGCTTTACATAACCCAAAAAACAAAAGTTCGCAATATAAATTACAGGATTCCTTTTGAAATGGTTTACAACTATTGCAAACATGTGAACAGACATGGTTGCTGATCAATTTTAGTTATAAGTGGGCTCTTATCTATTGCTTCAACCACGATTACCATGGACCTCGAATTTGAATCCCTGGAAAACCACCTAAACAGTTTGGCTTGTATGATGCCAAGGGCAACCACCAGGAGTTGTGCTAGGAGCCCAGAAGTATGGTCTGTAACTTCGGATGAGTAAACAGGTTTGCATTATTGAGTCAATCTGCTAGGACTTGTGGTCGCTTTCTCTAGGCTTGCCATGTATGTCATATAAACCGTCCACAGATATGAAAATGAATTGCTCACCAATGGCTGTCAAAATTAGAACAACACCATATTCACAAGTTAATAACCATTTTTTTTCGTATGTGATGTGGTTTGACATGTGCAGTGATCAGATTAGAGGTTGCCAATTCTTCTCAGGACCTCACTCCTAATCACCTATACTGAATTACCTAGGTGGCTCCTTGAGTAGTGTGAAATATTCAACACTGCCAACTGAAATATCCAATCCCCAACCCAACAGTCCCCAACGAAGAAAATAAAAAAGAGCAAAAAATTCCCACCCCATTTTCTCTAGAAAAACATGCAAGGAAAAAGGTAGATGAAAATGAAGAGTACGTACTTGTAATTGGACAGGGATGAATCGGAATGTTATAAAATCACATATGGGCCAATACATTACACCATTGATCATAGTAGGGAGTAAGTCTCGCTTTAATCGAGCAACAATCTCAGTAATGTTTTCACCTGCATTTGGCATTATGGAAACCACTTAAAAAATTTTGCTATTGAATTGAAACAGGCAAACAGTATATAACACATGATTTGGCGGACATCTATTAGTCCAAAAGGAGTTTGATGTTTATCTTGATCATTAGTGAAGACTTTCCTCTTAATAACACAAATTACAGACAACAATCTTGTTGCAAGCAGGAGAAACTTTGCAGGGAGCTTAACCCAAAATCAAACTCAGCGTGACTAAACTTAACTTTTTTTCTACCATCAACTTCCTAGAATCAAGTCTAATAATCAGGTTAACCATGTACATTCACAATAGATTCGTAAACAATAACAACAACCAAGCCTGGGGAATGCTATGGATTCTCAACAAATTAATTAGTGACAATCACATATTCTTTTCTACCATTCTGTTCTATTCAAATTCCAATTCTCCGTTAAAACTAGAATAACTTAAATCATCAAATTCACTTAAAATGATGTTACTAATCGATATGTATATTTGATAAAATTTATACTTAAAGAAACCATACGGATCATGATCAAATTTGGCATGACCATTTTCTTTTGCAAGTAAATAGCATGCACAATCATTACTGAAAGAAAATTCTCTATCATCAATTTATTGGCTAGTTAAATCTGGTTGCCAGCTCCAATCTTATGGCTTCAGAATGTGCATCATAAGTTGAACAAGGCGTTTATTAAACTATAATTTCATCATCTAACAATTTTACACTTTGGACAAAATACTGACTCCCTTAAACCCATTTTCAAAAGAAATCTCCACATCCTATACAGAGAATCAACCCATTATTTGTTCTTTGCTAATTAGATAGTTTATATCAAAAATTGGAACATAAAGCCATATATAAATGGAGGTAAATGCCAAAGAAATCACAAAAAATAGTGCACATAGTCACATAAAAATATGAAATGCAATATTCATCATAAAACATTGTTTAGATAAAGAATCATGTGTACCTTGTAAAAATGCATTCACAGAGAAGAAAACAACAGTCATTGCAGGTCCATATAGTGCCTGCCCCATGACCATTTTCTTCAATGTAGAGAATAGATCTCGCTTTGGAAAGAGCTTTGACATGAAGTTGAACCAAAAATGTAGAGTAGGTCCTAAAATTACCATACCATATCCAGCCATGCGTAGTGTCCTCAAAAAATCATAAGATCCAGAAGAAGACAGTGCAATTGTCTACAAAAACGTTGATAGAAGAACCCTATATAAGGATATGCTAGAAGTAAAATAACTTCTTGAAGCATTTAACTCAACAAAATACACACACACACACACTCACACAGATAATAGGCCTGCTACAAATAAATATGAGTACTCCTGAATTGGATTAAAAGCAAATGATACTTTATTATGTGAAGAATTGATTGACTTAAACGTGCAACAATAAATAAATAATATTCACCCAAAAAATATGTAAACAAAAATAATGGAATAGAAATAGAAGCAGCATGAAACAGTCAAGAGAGCATATCTTATGTTTTCAACCTGCAGTATCCAACAGCTATGGAGTCTATGGTGTATGTTAATTGAAACAATGCAGTTAAGTGGACCAGAATCAAGTGCTCCAAGGAAATTAGAACTACAAAGGGATCATATGGTATACATTAGGTTGACCAAATTGGACGATAATATCAAATCAAAAAATTCATACATCTAACTGAAGAAAAAACATAAACAAGGAAATTTTAATTATCATAAGGCCTGCATAAAAGAGGAGGTTTTTTTTTGGATAAGTTAAAAGAGGAGCTTGATGCTGCCAATAAGCTTCTTAAGACAACACTTTGCCAAGGTTGAGCCTTAAGAGAGAGAGAGAGAGAGAGAGAGAGAGAGAGAGAGAGAGAGCAAAACCTAATAACCCAACTTCGCTTATATGCATGCAAGTTGTGCATACCACTTAACATTCACAAGACACAGGTATTTAGAAGCAAAGCAAGCTGGAGGAGGTCTACATGGACAAATCATGTATGCAGCAAGGTATATATGTATATATAAGACAGTCATCACTCATCAGTCAGTTTATATCATGTAGCTACGTATATATATTAGTATGTATGCATACATAAAATACTCAAAAGGTCAGAGCACCCTCTATGACAGAGAATTTGCCTCCAAGTTTGCTAAAGGAGGCCCTTAGAAAATTTCTAGGAGAAGTTTTCCATGAAAGCATCTAGAGGATGCTTGAAAATTTTCATGCAAAGATGCTTCACTAAGGCTATTTCATGTCTCAAAAGGGTCTGCCTTATTTCTACAGACATACAATTTGAGAATGAAGAGAATCTCGATGTTAGAAACCCATGGGTAAAACTCACCCTTGAAAACCGGCTTGCAAGAGGAGGGTGCCCAAGAGCTCATAAACACATGGTTAAGCTTGCACTTAATCCATAAGGGACATCAGGATCATAACATTTGACAGCTTTTAAACCAGTCAGGTGGCATGGAGCTCCAACTTTTTGGGATTTCCAAAATTGACTCAACACCCAAAGAAAGAAGCTCTTTCAGTAAGGAGAACCCTTGTAGTAATAATAAAATTTGCATTGCTACGTGCTCACACCTTCAACTAACGTAATCGCTAACTTTTACGAAGGACTGAGGGGATCTCAGTAACAATTTAACAAAAGCATGTATTTCAGGATGCAGGTAGGATCTCCACTCCGTAATAGTGTTAAACGAATTCAATCACTCCGTAATGGTGTTAAGTGAATTCAATCACTTCTAATCATATTACCCCAAACAGCCCAAGTAATGGATACCATACAATAAGATAGTATCAGGCACAGATTATTCAATTAAGAAACATAACCCCCATTCCTATCAACTATGAAGCCTTCAACAATGGTTGATTTTTTTTTTTTTTACTTAGAGAACTAATTAGCTAAAAAATTGACAAAAAAGCATAAAACCCAACACGCATTGCTTCTAACTAAGGCTGTAAACGTGTACCAAGCTACTAGCTCATTGAGATGCTTGTTTGAAAAAATGATTAAACTACTACGAAAAGTAAAAACAGTGAAAATTATGTAATATAGTTAACTAACTTATCAGACCACGAATAAGCTCGTAAAATTAACAACTATAACGTTAATTAAACACTCCAAAATCCCACATTTTCTTCAACACTCAACCGACAAATTAACAGAAACGACTTTTCTTTCTTTCTTTCTCGAGAACCAAACAGAGACTAGCACACGAAAACTAAAAGTAAAGGGGTTTTAGGTTTGAATTCATCACCTGAGAGGAAAGGTCAGCGGCTATGTAAATAAGCGAGGAAGTGATACTTTTCGTTAAGACTGGCCTAGACTTGATCGAACCCAAGTACCAACCCACCAACCCGATTTTCGAAGAAGAAGAGAAGCGCGAGGAGAACAGAGACGAAGAAGAGTGCTCGTACTCTCGGGTTGATCTCCTGATGAAATCGGGTACCCGGAAATACGCTTTGGAGTGCTGCGTTTGGGTGCGCAGAAGAATCGGAGCTCGGGTCGGATCGCTGATCGGGTGGTGGTGGCTCTGTAGCAGGCGGGTTATGGTAGCATTTCTCCTGAAAGCGGCGCTCATTTTTGGGCGGCGAATGGAGATATGACTATTTACTATTTACTTGTGTTGTAGCTGTGTTTTGGGGTTTTTGGAGTTCGGAGGGTTTACGTGTTTTAAAGGAAAGTCCAAAATATCATATTTAGGGGAAAAAGGGAAGTCTGAGCTGGATTTTAACTAAAACCTCTGAGAGTATCAAATCAACCTTCTACTCGCTTCCTTGTCCTCTAAAAATATTTTAATAAAATTATAAATAAATTAAATAAAAATAAAAACCCCTTTGGGGAAATGGGGTGAACCTTTATAGCTGCATTGCTATGCGTTGAGGCAATTAAGAAGAAAATGAATACCAACACGCTCGCTAGTGAGAGATAAGAACCTAAAATTAAAGTTATATTGGAAGTTTCTTACCACTAAGCAACCTGATGTATTGGCAAAAAAACAATTTTTATAATTTTGTTTTGGAAACTATTGAATATCAACCAATACTAGTAGGCTTAAGTGGTGTGTTAAACATGCCATTAAGATTTTATGAATTTAAAGATTGTATGTCAATTTCAAAGAAATTAACTTGGTTGGCATCTTAGAGAAACGGGGTTCAATATTCTTACATTAGTAAAGAATAAGATTGCCCTTCAAGTATTTTACATCTTAGAGAAATTAGAGTTATTTCTCTTGTCAACTTATTTGCCTTTTTATCATTTTCACGGGGTAGTAATGTCAAATAAAAAAAAGTAGGTAAGTCATGTGATCTTGGGTTTTTTTTTTTTTTTGTTGGGGGGGGGGGGGGGGGGGGGGAGAAGGGGGGCCTACTAATTCATGTGATCTTTGAGTTGATGCTACATTATTATATTTTTTTGAGGGATGGATTGGGGTTGAAAGAGAAGATTGAGTGAGGTTTGATGAGATATAGATATAACATGTATTCATTTAAATTTTAATTAAAGTACTTTTTTAGGCTGAACAACAATTGCATTAAATAAAGGAAGAACAACGTAAAATACTTGAAAAGGTAATTTTTACAAAGAAAATTTAGGTTAAGATGTTATCGAACATTATTAGATGATATTTATGCTCAATACATATTTGACTTTAACAATCAAGGTAGACGGTCCAAATTAAAGCAAGCATGGTCATGTACATTTTACTAATCCTTTTTTTTTTTTTTTAATTTATAAATATACTTGAAAATCTCTTCTCCCTTTTTTGAGAAAGTTATGCATGAAAATCTTAAATCTTTATTAATGCCCATTTTAGCAAAAGGGCTCAATGACAGAAGAAGCCCAACAATATAAAAAATGGGTGAAGAAAGAAATAGTAGTAAAGTAAAAACTATTGAAACCCGAATAACAGGAATAATGATCCACGAGCCCACAAAATAACAAAGTGGCTTCAAAGCAAGTAAATGGGCCAAGGAAGCCCCAAAGAATGAAGTAGTAAACCCATGAGAATCATAAAAAGTAGAAAGAAAGCAAAAAGGGGCCGGAGGAGCCCCAAGAAATGAATTAGTAAATGGGATTGGTTCAAAGGCCAATAAACTCAAAAGTAAATGATATGGTAATTAGGCTCAGGAAGGCCAAAAGATTTAGCAAAAGGCCATTGGAATGTAAGAAATAGGAAAGAATGAAATGGGCCAAGGATGCCCTAAGAAATGAAACGGGTTAAGGGTGCCCAAGGAATAAAATAGGCCAAGGATGCCCCAAGGAATGAAACGGGCCAAGGATGCCCAAGGAATTAAATGGGCTGGGGAAGCCCAAGATGCTATGAGAACTAACCCAGCAGGAATACTGGGCAACCTAAACTAAAGGAAGGAATAATACATGAAACTGGCATGGCAGGCCTAGAGAGAGCCCAACAAACATAAGTTAAACGATATCATGGCAGAAACAATGCAGTGGCGTGACAAGAGTACCAGTTAGTCCACAAACTAGAAGTGAAAGAAGACAAGGGTTGAATTAAAGAAGAAAAAGCCCATACCCAAGCAATACCCAACCCAAAAAAGAAACGAGATGCAAAGAACGAGGACCCAATGACTCATCCACGACACAAAGAGTTAAACAAGCAGCAGAACATGCAATAGGACTAGACAAACCCGCAGGCAATGGCAAACTCATGAACACCAGACAAGCAATGGACTTATATGGGAGTAGAGCATGCACAAGGCTTAGGCACCACCCACTTATACCCAGCCAATACGAGGGCGGTGAGCCATGAGTCAGAGGTAAGAAAAGGTATGGTCTGGTGGTGGAGAGAATGAGGAAGCCTATTCAGGGGTTCCCGCTTAAGCTCTTTTGAGGGAAATGTCTTGCTAGGATAACATACCATCCAAAAGAGGCAAAGATGAGCTGGAATCAATAGGTGCATGCTATAGGAGTTAGTAAGAAAGAAACCTAGCCCTTATTCGGATGGGAGTGCCACAGGAAGTAAAAAAACAAAACAAAAACTACTTTTGTCTGGGAATGAAGCGTGGTGCGGCCAACACATGGTAATGGTGGTGGCTGGGTAGCCTGTAGACTAGTGGGCAATCCGGGAATGACACCTATAACAGGCCAAAAGTAGTTGAGGGGTAAAATGGTAAATATTATCACGGCAGACGGTATAAAAAGACCTTAGCCATGCACAGTAAACAACAACAAGGAGGAGCAGTAGGAAACATATAAAACACAAAGAAGTAGGAAATAATGAAAATAGAGAAGATAAACAAAGAAAAATAAGAAAACCGAGAGGAAGCAAATAGAGTGTGAGGAATGGAAAGTATGCATCAATAGGCTACTCACTTCTCTCCCTCTCAATAGCATGCTCTCTAGCAAGTTAAGAATCTGAGATTAAGCCACTTAAGTCCATTTTTCAAAGTGGGTAATTTCTATGGTAGAATTCCCCTGCGAGATTACCCACATTAGAGATTGGTTCATTTCTTGGACTTAAATCTGTCAAAGAGTCAAGTTTAGCAAACTAACCTCTCTTCCTTCTTTTATTTCGATCGTTAAAGTCCTAACGTTATCTTTCTTGTTGTTAATTCACTCTTGCTATACTTATATTATCGTATTTTCCTTTTTTTTGCAAAATTATGTAAATATTATCTTTGGTTGGTAGCAGGTATTTTAGTTAAAATATTTTAGCTATATATCCTGCTGTATTATGTTTCTTCTACTATAACATTTTTGTGACAGTGTTTCCTACCATGGGCTCGTGACTTCATCAAGATTCCTACTAGGGGCTCCAACTTGCGAACAAGCTGGCCTAAAGTGAGTTTCAATTAAGCCAGTCCCGACTCTCCTACCCCAGAATCATTGGGCCGTAGTGCAACAGGAGCAGCCCAACCCAGTACACAAAAAGGCCCACCACAATCTTCATTAATAAAAACGATAAGAATACATCAAATGAATACAACAATTACAAATTCACACAAATTTGTTTCAAAATGACAAGAATACATCAAAATGAATACTACAATTACAAATTTACACAATTTTGCTTATCCTGCAATTACATTTTACTAATCTAAAGGTTTATTAAATATTAATTTGATAGAAATAAAATAAAATTATACAATGAAGCATCCTAATAAAAAAAAATGTTTAAGACTTCATGCCATGTTACTAATTAGATCTTTTTCTTGGTTAGCTAATTACATCCTTCATCCATGATCCATATTATAATTTTAACTCGTGATAGGTAGAACATAAAGTGGAATTCAAAAACGAAACACAAGATTTTTATTCATAGAAACTATAATTTAATCCGAAATGGAACTTCTATTTGTCATTAAATTAGTGGTTGTCCCATTTAAAAAAAAAAAAAAAAAAGTGGTTTTTGTATCAAGCTAATTTATGGCTTTCATTGGTTTTGAAATTAAAATTTGTATGAAGAAGAAAAATAAAATTTTTGGACAGTTAGAAACTAAAAAATTATTTTGAGTTTATTAATCAAAATTTGGAATTAAAAATTAATTATTGATTAACTATAAAAGACAATTTTTAGCTTACAACTAGTCAACAGTATCTTGTGATTTCAATATTTTGAAGAGTCGTAAATAATAAATTTGCACTAACAACTTATGAAATCTAAATCTCCTATTTTGTCTATAAAATATTTATCATTATTGAGAAGTGTTATGTCCATAATATTTTCACAATAAATCATAGGTAGTTAGTTGTTATTGGTTGTTATTGTTGGGGTAAAAAAGTAATCTTTTAATGGTAGGTTCAAATTTGAACCAATAACAACTAACCACCTATGATTTGTTGTGAAATATTGTAGACGTAACACTTCTCATCGATCGTTGTTTCTTATTTTGTGTTTTTAAACTTCAAAGTATATGTCTAGAAACAAGAGACTAGATATGAACGTTCTGTTTATTTCAGCAATGATATTTTCTAGAAAGTGAGTCATTTTCCATAAAACTATCTCATTTTCCTATATTTGGTAACAGCCTTAAATGAGTTGAAAAACAATCTCATAACTTCTTTTTTTTAGCTTGTTATGAGATAAAGTTGTTTTCCATCTAGTTTTTGGTAGTTTATTAGTTGCAAGGTCATACATGGGGGAAAAAAAAAGTTAGCTTATTTTTTAAAAAGTTAGTTTATTTATTTATTTCCTAAAATATGAGATTAAAAAATAGATTAAAGCAAATAAAAAACGTTTCTAGACAAATAGAAAAAAAAAAAAAAAAAATTCAAACCAACCAAAAGTCTAGTAATTCAAGTATTGTAAAAAAAAAGTTAGCTTATTTATTTTTTCAACCGACGAGTTATTGAAAAATATTAGTATAGTGTTAGAAGAACACAGGAAAGCATGAAGGAGAGAGTATGTTATTTTTGGTAACTCCGCGAGTACAAGTTCTGGAAAAGCGTGACGTACGTGGCGTCCTGTTTTAGAAATAGAACTCTTTTGACTCGTCAATGAAATCAAACATTTTCCAGGAGTTCAGCTAAACCATCACTTTATGGACACGTGTTTGACTGTACCATACCCTTTCACGCCACGTGTATCTCCTTCCTACACGTTTCTTTCAAAGTTGAAACTACCAAAAATTAAAATTAAAAAAAAAGTGAGTTTTTGCATGCTTGTCGGTTGTCCATGTATTCGGTTCTATTTTGTGGTTAAGAGTACGTTTAGAGGGCTGCAAATTAAAAATTAAAAATGAGTTTGTGGGACTCATTTTTAATAAAAAGGTTGTTGAAAAGTGAGATTTATGAATTCTATAAATAGTGCACAGATTCACTGGTGTATACTATTCACATAGAAAAGTCAACAATCACGACTTCAAAAAAAAAATGCAAAAGTAGGATGTGAGAAGCGCACAAATAATCACTAATGGCCTGTTTGGAAGTTTAGAGAGGGAGGAGAGTAGAGTGGAGTAGAGGGGAGGAGAGAAGTGGGGAGGAGAGTAGAGGGGAATGGTTCCCCTCTACCTTGTTTGGATGTTTTTGAAATTAATAAGGGGAAAGAGAGTAATTAGTCATTCCTCTTGTTTGTATGTTTTAAAAATTAGGATGCAGATGAGAGGAAATGATTTAAATAGACAAATTTACCCCTATTTGAAAATGGACTTGCAACATTGGTCTATGATTAATTTATCAATTTTGTAAAGTTTTGAACCTGATTATCATTAGTCCAAAACTTATATGTTAGTGATTTTTTTTTTTGAGAAGAATAAATAAAATTAAAAAAAATAAAACAAAATAAAGTATATGCCTAAAAACTAAAAAAAAAGAGTAAAAATCAGTCAAAATTGAACTGTTCTCTGAAAGTTTGAAAACAAAGCATTCATAATAGTATTAATAAATACTAAACAGTGCCAAATTTAGTAGGTTTTTTAAAACTCCAACCAAAATCCAAATTCCCATTTCTTTTCCACATTTTCTGAGCAACCAAACATAGGCACAAGTAGAGGAAAAAAAAAAAAAAAAAAAACAGAAATTTCACAGAAACACAAACCAAATCCCCCAAAATGCACATAACCAAAAAAAAAAAAAAGCGAGATCCTGGAGAATGAAGAGCAAGCAAAGCGAGATCCTGGAGTTGTAGGGAGAAACCCTAGAATCGTCACCGAAGAAGGGGCACCAGGAATAGAAATTGTACCAAGAAAATGGACGGTCCCCATCTTTGGAGGAATGTCAATTGCGATCCTCGTTGTCGTCGAGATAGTTCTCCGGAATCAGAGGGGAAGAGTCGTCGTCGTGCTTCATCGGCGACGAAGTGGCTTGAGGCTCGATCGAGCTTGAGTACCTGAGCTCAATCCCGATCGTCGCGAGCGACTTGGACCTTTGGACATCGTCGTCGACGACCCATGACTCGGCGGCGTCTAATTTCTTGTGCTTTTTTCGGGTTACAGCTGTGAGATTCTGAAAAAAAAAAAAAAATTTGTGGCTTTAATTTCTGTTTGGGTGCTCTGAAAATGAAGGAAAAGGGAAAGGAATTGAAATTTGAGTATTGTGTATTTTGTTTGTTAGAAAATAAGACTTATAGTTACACTTTTTGAAAGAGAAAAGTGTTTGTTTTTGGTGGCTTTTCCGGTTTTGAATTTCTAAAATTTTAGCATTAAATTATTTATTTTCTCATGAAACAAAATTATATGTTTGTAATTTTGTTAATTTAGAAAGGGTATATTAGGTAATTTACTTGGTCAATAATTTATATACTCTACTCTCCCTCCAAATCTCTCCAATTTGGGGGAATTAGAAATGAGGGGTTAGAGGTAGTTGAAATCCCTCCAAACCCCTCCCCCTCATTTCTTAAAAAACTTCCAAACAAAATAATTGAACTACTCTCCCTCCCTCTACTCTACTCCCCCTCATTTTTTTAACTTCCAAAAAAGCCATAAGAGTCTTGTCCTCTAAATATGTATATATATTTTTTGTCAATGACCCAGCTTATCTACCCAAATCGTGGCGACACCTCCAAGGCTCCAAACCTTTCTCACAAGATTGTACAAGACTAGACCTGACAAAATGGGCGGGTCAGATAGGGTCAATCAGGTTGCGGGTCAAATGGGTTGCTGATCAAAAACAGGTTATTTTAAACGGGTTAAAAAGGAGGTCGGGTCAATCGGGTTGCGGGTTGGGTTGGGTTGACCCGTATTTTTCACTCTTTTTTTTTTTTTTTTTTTTTTTTTTTTTTTTTTTCATATATAAAGAAAACAACATGTATTTGCCATTTAGAAAGTCATATAATAAATTACTTGACGTAAAATTCATTATTTTGAATTCACCACTTATATTAAGAATAAATTACACTTATTAATACTTATTCAATAATTTTAAAATTTTACAAATCCTAACATTGCTATCTAAAACAACATAACACAAAGATAACTAAAATAAATTCACAAGTTTTATTTCTACACAATATCAACATCCTAAAATATAAAACAAAATTACAAATGATTTATTGGATAATTCATTTGACAAAGAATAAAAACATATAAGAAATTTACAATATTGAAAATTAATTTTATAATCTATTGTCAATTGTGGTTCGCACTCTATTTCAATTTGAGATATATATTAAAGTTTGATTGTTTACTTATTTATACATAGTATCTTTTATGAATATCATATCATTGTTAAGCAACACACACTCTAGGAAATATCATAATTTATTTTGAAAATCCGTTTATTTTGGACATAAATTGTTAAAAAATAGGTCTAAGTATTCATAATTTATGTTAATTTGAGACTTTGGCTTCATTATTTTCACACTTGTGAATATTTCTCACTCATTTCTACAATTTTAAATCTATTTTTTTAACTGTACTGTAACCAGATTATTTTGGCATGTACTTTGCTATTTGATATCTTAAAATCTTTACTCATTACAGAATGCTCAATCATTCATGTAGGGTCAGATTCTGCTGCCCAAGCCCAAGGAGATGTGGATTTGGAGCCCACTGAACCCAAAACAATAAATTTGTAGAGAGTGGGTGAAAGAGCTAGGCTAATAATGAAAAATAACAGTATTAAACGGCACTGATGATAGGAAGATTTGGACTAATACGTGCTCGGACAGAGGTGAATGTCTCGTCCGAGGAGGTGATTTTCATTGATGGACTTAGGTTACAAATGTTGGAGCTACAGTGAAATAATATGCTCTTTTCTCTCTCTTAATTTTCCATCCCTCCTATCAGAGACCCCTCTCTCTTATATAGTACTGCCTTTCTCCATCTCCACCGTCCACTTGTTCACCATCTGTGCGTCCACTTGAGTGCATGTCCCATCACACTCCCCCTTTAGCCCTGTCTGAGTGGTGGTAGTTGAGGATGCACTGTTCAGGGGTCTTCTCCACATAAATGCGGCCAGGAGGGTAGGTGCAGTGCATTAAATGCGGTGGTTGAAGTCTGTCTCCTTGATATTTCTCTGTTCCTGTTACCTTCTCATGTGTCCGAGGCTCCCTCTCTCCTTTAACACTTGTCAAACAGATCGCTTGACACGTGCCGGACAAAAACCTCGTCGGGTCCGAGGGTATCGCTCTCCTCGGATGTACGAGCATCTCCTCGGACGTACGAGCATCTCCTCGGACAGTGCACGTGCTCATCTGCGGACATTCTCCTCTCACCTGGGCCTCTGATTGAGTATCTTGGTCTCCTCGGACGAACAGTGGTCCTCGGATAGGGCCTTGGGCCCAATGCGCTAGGTTGGGCTTTTCTCCCCCACAATTCATCTTTCAATTAATTTGCATACAATTATGTAAATGTCTTAATTGTTTCCTTAAAGCTCACAACAAACAATTAGAACAATATTGTCTTAATTTTTTTTTTTTTTCACAAAAAAAAAGTTTTAAAAAATAGTTCGGGCTCAGGTCGGATCGCGGATCGGGTAAGGTTGACCCACAAAAAACACGGTTCGGGTCACGGGTCAACCATTTTTGCTTTGGGTCAAAAAAATCAAGTTTGGGTCGATTCGGGTCGAGTCATAAAATTCTGATCCGTTTTGAAATGTCTATACAAGACACATGGGATCCTTTGATTCCTTTACAGTATTTTTAATGTGGATTTTTATTATAAACAGTTTACATAAGCATATGGGACAAAATGGGCTTTTGCCCTTTTCAACCAAATTAATTAGTCTTATGTCCTCCTTCCCAAACTAAATAGGAAAATGCCCCTCTTTTAAAACTCGATTTTTGATAAATCGAGTTATAAAAAAAAAAAAATTTGGAGCCCTATAGCGGCGTTTTTAAGGACCTATAGTGACGTTTTCAAGACCTATAGCGACGTTTTTTAACTCGACTTCCATTAAATCGAGTTATAGGCAATTTTTTTAGTTTTTTTTACCTATAACTCGATATCATATAAATCGAGTTACAAAACGCCACTATAGGTCTTGAAAACGTCGCTATAGGTCCTTAAAAACGCCGCTATAGGACCTAACTCGATTTATCAAAAATCGAGTTTTAAAAGAGGGGCATTTCCCTATTTAGTTTGGGAAGGAGGGCATAAGGCTAATTAGTTTGGTTGAAAAGGGCAAAAGCCCAATTTGTCCTAAGCATATGTACATAATATTAATAACTAGGTTTCTAGTTATACCTACATCATATATATAACTAGTGTATAACTCATGTATATGCACAATATAATTAAAACAAAATTACAATTACACACATATATAAATTCAAATTATTCTCTCTCTTTTATTTTTTATATATTTTAATTTCTTTTGGATATACACATGAGTTTATTCTTCTTCTTCTTCTTCTTCTTCATTTTTTTTTTTTGTGTCTATTGAGTTTTTGAAGATTTATTTATATTAGCTTCTTTGTCTTTTGTACCTTATTAACTCACGTAGAATAAAAATTAAAAAACTTAAATAGAACACGTGGAGCAAAATTAGACAACAATTGGAATCCAATTTAGAACCTAATTGGATTTTCTCTCAGTTTTAGCTATTAATATACATGTATCTTTAAGGTATTTGTTAATAAATCATTTTAAAATTTTTTTAATACCATTGTTAATTCGAGTGATGTGTTTAATGGACTTGAAGAACATACTGTAAATTTGGAGGTTCCAAATTCCACCCACTAGGCTACCACACTATTAATTCATAAGGTTTATAATGTCTAATGAGTATGAAGTAGAATAGTCTAATCAAAAGTTAAAACATCACTTTCTTATATACATTTTTTAGCACTAACTAAATGTTTTCAAGCACAATCTTACATGCATAATCATTGGTAAAAATAGCCAGAAGCCTTGTAGTTGATCATCTGTTTTTTTCAATGGAGACACTTAGAATTCAAATACCATATTCCCATGGTAACTATCAAATTATCAACCAAAAAAAAAAAAAAATTCTTGGTAAAAATATATGATTAGGAGGTTATATGACAACACTAATTTTATTTTAACAAATATGGTAGGATTTAAAGTTAATAGAGTTTGTTTCATAACAATTGCTCTTTACATATGGCTTTTTATCATTAGACTAAAACACAACACAAATAGTTCTTTTATTTATTTATTATTTTTAAGATGATATATGAACTTAAGTCACTTTTTTTTTTTTTTGGCTGAGAAACAAGATGATTTTATTGAGTCTACATCATTTTATAAACTAGCATGCGAGTATGAGACAATACTTATTCCAATATTGAGACTTCAGATTTGACTTCCAGTCTTCCATGACATAAGAGTTGAACTTTAAGCCAACATAGAAACAGGCCCTAGTTCCTGAAAAAAAATAAAAATAAAAATAAACAGGCCCCAAGCCCAACCTCAGTGAACGGACATGACCTATGGGGGTTAGTGTCTTGCCATTAGATATCACTTGCTTAACCAACGCCAAACAGACCCTTAGCAAGGACTATATAAAAAGAGAAAAGTCCTGCCCATATCATTTCCATCACAAAAAAAAAAAAAAAAAAAAAAAAAAAAAATTCATATATTTTTCTGCGCACGCAATTTCAAGAAAGACACTCCCTCGCAAATCTTTATCTCACAAAGACAAGAAAGCTTCGATCACCTCATTTGCTTTAACTGAAGCATTCAAGAAAACCAGGTACATTTCTTGTCACATTTGCTTCATTCTTAGTTCCATAACATCATTGTGAATCTTGTAGCATTACATTTCTTTATATTTTCTCAAAAAAAAAAAAAAAAAAAACATTTCTTTATACGTGCAAAACTATTTCTCATTCACAAACACATAATCATTGTACATCTTTCTTTGGTTTTTGCTATTCATGCATGCTGGTACATTATCTATCTTGTATAATTGAATTGTTAAAATTCTTATTAATGTTGTTCAGCTAGTTTGGTGGGTTTGTCTTCTTTTTCTGTTCAAAACTTTTCCACAATCAGTTTCTTGTGACCCAAGAAACCGCTCAATAATGTGCAATACTTTACAATTATGATTCACAAGAAGACGAGTAGTCGCCTTGAACATTTTTTTTTTTTTTTTTTTGATATGGTGCTTCTAGCTTTTATTTTTTACTGGATTCTTTAAAGTTTTCCATATAGTAGAAGATTTGTCCGTAAGTTTGAATTTGCTGGTTGAAAACTAATTGAATCAAGTTTAGTGCTCTTGATTATACAAATGGGGGCTATTTGATGTTGAGCTTTGTCATTTTTTCTCATCGTCATTGGTGACATACACAAGGACCTAAAGAATTGTAGTACAGCTTAAAATCTGTGTTACTATGGTCCTAAAGATATGCATGGTTGTCTTGTTCTTGAAGTTTAAAGCCCTTTGGGTTGTCAATTTAGATGAATGTAATTCTTAAAAAGCTTTTCTATTAGCAAATTTGGTTTTCTGTTCAAGAAACACTTTTCAGATGATGTGCTCTCTGTAAGTGGAAGATTGGGATACTACCTTTTTGCTCATCTAGTTTGTGATTAGTGAATGAGAAAACATGATTTTTAAAAGTGAATATTCAATTCCGAACATGGTATACATAGACGAGTAAAGACTAAGAAAAACATAACTATAGGATGGATTTTATACTGACACACCATATATAATAGTTGTGGACTATCCCCTTTTAAACCTTTGCACATTTTATTTGCTTAGATACCAATTATTATAGATTACTTGAGATTATAAGTGAGACAAACATCTGGTCACAATTAATGAAATTGTAAATGCTCTTAAATGGTGTTCATAACATGATTATTAAGCAAGATCTATGCATCTAATACTTTTTTTAGCAGGATTACATGTCACTTTTGGAGAAATTTTTTAATGATATAATACAAAGCCATTTATAAAAATTTTCCATGATATGACCGAGTGAAAATTTTCCATGATTTTAGATCTCAACTGGATTTGTTTTCTCTCCGTTAGAGGTTGTTTTAAAAAGTAGTTAGAGATTTACATGATAGCACTGTCAGTGGTGAGGCCAGCTGCTTTATTGGAAAATAATTTGGATTACTTTATGATTTCTTTGTCAATTCTAGTTGTTGGTAATTTGTTATGTTTTTACGTAATGGTTCCTGTGCATGCAAAATGGGATTTGTCTTGTAAGCCACTTTGGTGCACCAAAGTGGCTCACAAGACAAATCCCATTTTGGTTACTTCAGCTGGCTTTGGGCTTTGATTGTTTTAGTTTTCTTAAGAATGGTTGTGTCTTCCATTTTTATTTACAATGAAATGGAAAGGAGAAAATATGAATAGCATGTCAGTAAACATTCTTTCGCACTATTAGGAACAAGGGAAGCCACTGTAAACAAGCTAAGCCATGCAGACTTAACTCTGAAATTGGTTTCAACAATTTCACAGTAAAATTCATGTTGAGAGACTATTTTAATGATAGTTAATTTTCAAAATTTTAATGGAGAGAGGTTGATAGTTGGATACATGTAATGGTTCAATCATCCTGGATCAAGTCTTCAGATTAGTCTCTACAAGTTCAAATTTTTTATAGTATAAGTAACTGTTAATTAGCCCTTAGAAGTTTACAAATTTGTATCATTTGTTATATCAGATGGGACATGGACACCAGCCTTCTGTACCCACATCAGAAGCTTATGAGACTGGAGAAGTGGAAGTGGAACACCAATTGGATTTGCCAAGTTTGCATGCTGTTAGAAATACTGAATGATTGTATTGTATTCCTTGATGAAAGAATGTACATAGGTGCCTTTATATAGGAGGCATATGTGTGTAGTACAAGTAAATATGTGTGCTATACAAGTAACCTAACTGGGCCTAAAGCCCACAACACTATATACGTTAACAGCCCCCCTCAAACTCAAGGTGGATGTGAGACCAACTTGAGGTTGTCAACCAAAGTACGAAGGCGTCCCTTAGGATGTGACTTGGTGAAGATATCTGCAAGTTGATCTTTAGAGGAGACTGAGATCAGCTTGAGAGCACCATGGACAAGATGAAAACGGATAAAATGACAATCGATCTCAATGTGTTTAGTCCGTTCATGGAAGACATCATTGTGAGCAATATGAATAGCACTCTGGTTGTCACAATAAAGAGGAGTAGCAGAGGATGTAGACACACCTAAGTCTTTGAGAAGCCATCGTAGCCAAAGGAGCTCAGATGTGGTATCAGCAAGGGCACGATATTCTGCTTCAATACTGGAGCGGGCCACATGAGTTTGTTTCTTACTTCGCCAAGAAATCAGAGAAGAACCAAGAAGAAAGCAATAACCAGTGGTGGACCTGCGATCAGTGGGGTCTCCTGCCCAATCAGCATCAGAAAATGCACTAAGAGTAAGAGGGGACTGAGCAGAGTAGAAATAAGGATGGAAGGGAGTGCTCTTTAAGTATCGAAGAATGCGCAGGACAGCAGCATAGTGAGTCGATCGTGGAGCAGACAAATACTGGCTCACTTGGTGAACATCATAGGAAATGTCTAGACGAGTGACAGTGAGATAAACCAAGCTGCCAACTAAGCGTCTGTAAAGAGAGGGATTAGACAATGGTTTCCCCCCTGAGGGAGTCAGATGCGCATTAAGCTCAACTGGAGTGTCTACAGTCTTGCTATCAGTGAGTCCAGCGCGAGACAAGAGTTCAGAGGCATACTTGGCTTGAGTAATATAAAGTCCATCTGTAGAATGAGTGATTTCAAGACCCAAGAAGTAGCTGAGATATCCAAGATCTTTCATCTCAAACTGCTGACTGAGAAAAGCCTTGAGTTCTTGAATGCCATTGAGGTCATCACCAGTTATGATCATATCATCCACATATAAGAGAAGTAAAATAGTGCATTTGTCAGTGCGACGAAGAAATAAGGCAGAATCATAGTGACTGGCCATGTAACCCAAGTGAGAGATGGTAGAGCTGAATTTGGCAAACCAAGCTCGTGGAGCTTGCTTAAGGCCACAAAGTGCACGTCGAAGGTGGCAAACCTTGTTTGAGTCAACAGAGAGACCAGGAGGAGGTTGCATATACACTTCTTCACTTAAATCCCCATTAAGAAATGCATTTTTGACATCCATCTGAAAAAGGTCCCATTTACTGGCAGCAGCAACAGCTAAGAGGGCACGGACAGATGAGATACGAGCAATCGGAGCAAAGGTCTCTTCATAATCAATCCCATACTCTTGTGTAAAACCTTTTGCAACAAGACGAGCTTTGTAGCGCTCAATGGACCCATCAGAGCGAGTCTTAATCTTATAGATCCACTTACAACCAACCACAGATTTCCCAGGAGGAAGTGTCACCAAATCCCAAGTATGGTTTTTAGATAATGCATCAAGTTCCTCTTTCATTGCAATCTGCCATAAAGGGTCAGTGGAAGCCTCACGATAGGTGTGAGGCTCGTGTAGTATAGCAAGAGCAGCGTAACAATGATAGTCAAGTAAATGTGCAGGAATAGATCTTACCCGAGTTGAGTGACGAGGTGGAATGTCTTGTGCAAGATCTTCAGGCAGAGCAGGAGCAGGAGACCCAAGCTCAGGATTGGGGTTGGGTAGCTCGTCTTCAACCTGTTCATCTTCCACCTGTTCATTAAAGGGTGAACTAGGAAAGGGATCAGTGATATCTGGTGGTTGGACAGAGAAGTCTACAACAACAGAATCAGGAGCAACTACAGGAGGATTAGGAGCAGCTACAGAAGGAATATGTGTCTCATCTGGAAAAAGATCTAAGACAGAAGAGGAAGACAAGGAAGAACTAAAATGAGAAAGTTCGACAAAGAGGCGATGTTCCCAAAAGACAACATTACGGGAGACATGAAGACGATGAGAGACAAGATCATAACACCTATACCCCTTTTGAGTTTCGCCATAGCCAAGAAAACAACAAAGCCTTGACCGAGGCTCAAGTTTGTTATGCTCATGTGGCTGAAGAAGAACGAAACAAGCAGAACCGAAGGAGCGAAGGTGGTGATAGTCTGGAGGTGACCCAAAAAGGCGCTCATATGGAGTTTGATTTTGGATAATAGGACTCGGAATGCGATTAATAGTATGAACAACATGAAGAGTAGCTTCACCCCAAAAAGGAGCAGGAACTTTAGCAGAGAGAAGGAGAGCACGAACAGTGTCAAGAATATGACGAAGTTTTCGTTCGGCTCTACCATTTTGCTGAGAGGTATCTGGACAAGTTAGTTGATGAACAGTGCCATAGGAATGCAAAACAGTTTGGAAAGCATATTGAGTGTATTCAAGAGCATTATCAGATCGAAAAATTTTGATGCGCCTGGAAAACTGAGTTTCAACCATTTTTGCAAAATTAGAATATACTTCCAATAATTCAGAACGATGTTTCATATTAAAAATCCAACTATAGCGAGAGTAATCATCAACAAAGACAACAAAATATCTAGACCCACCAATACTAGAGACAGAGGAAGGCCCCCAAACATCAGAATGAATAAGGTCAAAGATATCAGTGGATATGGATTCACTAGTATTGAAAGGCAAAGCTGGTTGTTTTCCTAACTGACATGAAATACAATCAAAATTTTCTTTGGACACTGAACCTAACAAATCTCTAGAAGCCAATTGTTGTACCCGAGAGGAAGATGCGTGACCAAGTCGAGCATGCCAAAGTGCAAGGGAAGGAGTGGAAGAAACTGCAGCAGCTGCAGCAATAGAAACAGGAGCGACAAGTGGAAGACGAAGGTTGTCCACGGGAAACATACGCCCAACTCTGGGACCGATCCCAAGCTCTTGTCCCGTCCTAGGATCCTGCACAATGCATCCAGAATAATCAAAGGTAATGCGATAACCCAACTCAGCTAATTGTCCCACAGAAAATAAATTATAAGAAAGGTCAGGAACATTAAAGACTCCAGGAACCGAGAGGTTGGAGGTTGAAACTGAACCTATATTATGACCAGACATTGTGGAACCATTTGCTGTACGAATATTAAGAGGGTGCAGTGCAGGTTTAAGGTCAGAAAATAAGGATGAGTGAGGTGTCATGTGATTGCAACAAGCAGAATCCATAAGCCAAGAGGTAGGAGACATACCAGATAAAGCTGAGAGAGAAGAGGAATAAGATGCATTACCAACCATACGAATGACATTGGCGATGATATTTATAAGGTCATCTTTGGAAATGGAGAAAGTGGATCCAGAAGACTGAGACTGTGCAGAGACAGGAGCCATGGGTTGGACACTCTCAGTGTTAGCAACTGTAGCAGCAGAAGTGGAAACAGCTGATTTGTTGCGCTGATAGCAAGTCTCAATATTATGGCCAAAACGTTTGCAAAAATTGCAAAACCGTTTGTTGGATTGTCAGCGACGATTGTTGCAAAAGGAAGCAAACTTGTCCTTATTCTTCATTTAGAAGCAAAATATGCAAAAATGGACTGCAAAAATGAAATCTACGCGAAAAACTAGGTAAGAAGCACCTGAACTCCAAAAAGTCAACTCTAGAAAAAAGTCAACGGTCAACCCCCGTCAAAGTCAACGGATGATGTCAGCAGGTTGACTGGGCGATGACGTCAGCAGAAGAGAAGATGACGTTAGGATGATGTCAGCAGATGACGTCACCTAGGGCTGACGTCAGCAGGAGAGATCTGGTGCGTGTAGGCGCGTGAAGAACACATACGGCGCGTGGCGGCGCGTGGAGGCACGTGATTATCTTTGAAGGCGCGTGGTGGCACGTGGAGAGCGTGAGCTAGGGCGCATAATCTTTTGGTGGCGCGTGAGAGCGCGTGCAAACTCCGATGATGATGAGATTTTCACGAATGAGTAGATCGGTGTAAGGGGATCTCTGTGGTACCTTCACCAACGTAATCAGAGCAATATTGCGGCGGTGATGCAATAGGCAGTGGTCTTTGTGGCGTGAAACTCCTCAACAACGACGGCTGCAGGTCTGGAACCCAAAGACGACGGTTGGTAGACGTCGAAGGTTCAACGGCGAAAGGCTGCGGCGGCTGCTGTGATGGCGGAAGCGATGTTGAAAATGGAGTCACACCAATAAAGACAAGACTGCTAAGAAAAGGTCAGAGCAGTGGCTCTGATACCATGTTAGAAATACTGAATGATTGTATTGTATTCCTTGATGAAAGAATGTACATAGGTGTCTTTATATAGGAGGCATATGTGTGCAGTACAAGTAAATATGTGTGCTATACAAGTAACCTAACTGGGCCTAAAGCCCACAACACTATATACGTTAACACATGCAAGCCAATTGTCTACATCCAGGGTAAGCAGCATCTTTAATCAAGTTAGTGTGGCACCAATGTGTTTGACAGAACATTTTAATGATTATAAAGTGTACAATGTATGTTGTTCTTGCATGAGAGTTCTGCTAGCAGACATGGATAAGCCAATTAAATTATATAGTTGAGTTTTTACTAGGTCAATCTGATATAGTGGTTATACAAGTTTAATTGATGAGTTTTATTGATTAAAATGATAACCTAGGAGTCAGCACTGAGCCAAAAGAAATCCTTACGAGTTAGCACCTAATTTTGGGTGGAGATAGCAACAGGCCTTAGAGACAATTTCATTGTTTCAATAGAAAATTTTATTCTCTTTGAGAGGAATACAATACTTTGTCTATAAAGCAATACTAGATCCTAATTCTAACTATCATAGGAAACCCTAATAACTTATTACAAAAATAATCCTAATTTTAATAAAATACTAATAAACCTAATTAAGTACTAGGACTTATAGCCTAAAAATAAAATACGGTTGACTTGTGAAATTATATTAAAATAAACATATCGATCCTTATATGTTAGCATTGGTCAATGTGGATACTCCTACCCTTGTTTCGTATCGAATGAAGATAGATCATGCAGTAAGAGCCTGCTATATTGGTTGATGTACAATAATAATAAAATGAACCGTAAGTAACACAGCAAATATATATGGAGGAATATAGCAGGTTAATTGATCCGGCAAAAAAAAGAAGAAGAAAGAATATTGTTTCATGGACGCTGTCAGTTTGATATGTGGTTTTAAATTTCTCTTTTTTGTGAATCTTTTCCTATTTCTTGTATTGTCCAACTCCAACTATTGCTAATGCTGTTATTTATGGTGTCTTGAAACAGTTCGGTTCAATCACTGCTCAGGAGGCCGAACAACAGATAAGTTTGGTGGTTGTTATTAACACAAAAAAATCAAAAAGCTTCAAGGCGATCTGCACAGCGTTTAGAAAGTGATAAGGGTATTTTTGTAATAAAATTGGGATCCTTAAACAACAAAACCCGTCAAGAAAAAGGTGTCATACCAACAATGAAGCCGATGGCTTCAAGATAACTATCGGCCCCAAAGGAACCGTTGGCTTCTTTAGGAGCCGCCGGCTACGTTGATGGGTTCGGATGAAGTTGACGGGAGTATCTCCCTATCAGACTGATGGGTGACCCCTACTGATGGAGAAGCATACCGATGGGTCTTACGTGGTCTACACACATATTCATATATGGAAACATCTTGTGCACCACGCACAAAGACCTTACCACATGATTTCCACCTTCCCAGAATAGAGAGTATCCCCAAGATCTCAATGGCATTAACTCCACCTTTTCCCTGTAAGGAAAATCCTTGTATTTTCGGGATTTAGGTCTCCTCCCCACCACTATATAAGCAACAGTTTTCCTCCTTTCCCAAGTATGCAGAAAATCCCTAGCTCTCTCATTATAGAGTTCTTAGAGATTTCTCATTCACTAAATTAACCTTCAGAGGGTTTTTGGCCGGTACCCCATCGGTACTTTCTGTTTGGTTCTTGTTTTCTTATTCTACAGGTACCCATCAATGTGATTAGGAGCCCATCAACTCACTAACGATTTTCATGCATCATCAATTGGCGCCATTTGAGTGATTAACCATATCACTGCTTTTGAGACAAAGAGTTGCATGGTCCAGACGCAATCGATGGCCAACATCAATTAGGAGACAGGGAATCCCTCTAACGCCTTGGAAAGGCAAGTGCAGACCCTGGCGGCAGCGGTTGAGCGGCTTACCCAATGCAACCAGGAGTTGGAGCAATAGCTAAACCAAAGGAACGAGCGACGTCCAGAAGACCAGCGTAATGAACGGGATAATGACGAGTAGAACGATAATCATCTCCCGATGGGGGACCGTCAAAAGAGGGGAGATCAAGAAGAAAGCAATGTCCTCAGCAGACAGGATGGACTGGAGGACACCAACCACTTGTTAAAATTGGAAATCAGTGCAATGCATATGGCCTAGGACATGCAAATGATGAAGGAAAAGATGGATGTGATGATGAACGCCATGAGGGGACGAGTGTCCACCAACTTGGACGAGTTAGTTTAGTGGACGGACTCACCTTTCATAGCGCAAGTGACTTCCTTCTCCCTTACTGCCAAGTTCTAGATGCCACAAGTGGAAACATACGATGGTTCATGGGACCCGCTCGACCATCTAGAGTCATTCAAAACCCTTATGCACCTATAAAGGGTTCCAAATGAAATTATGTTTAGGTTATTCCCCATTACACTCAAAGGCCTAACAAGGGTATGGTTTAGCAAACTGGCCCCCAACACTGTCTCCACCTTCCAAGAATTGAGCAGACACTTTGTCATCCACTTTATTGGAGGGTAGAGGTACAAAAGGTCCTCAGCAAGTCTATTGAACATTAAGCAATGGGAAGATGAATGCCTAAGGTCGTACGTGACCTGCTTCAACAAGGGGCCCTTTTGATTAATGAAGTCGACGACAAAGTTCTGGTCACTGTGTTCACCAACGGGTTGCAATCCAGAGAGCTTTTCTCCTCCATTTACAAGAACAACCCAAAGATGATGGCTAATATGCTGTACAAAGCCATAAAGTACATGAATGCCGAAGACACCATGATTGCCCAAGGGGGCAGGCCAAAGAAGAGAGAAAGACAGGACGACCCTTGTCTTGACAAAGGAAGAAAGTTTGCCTGAACAAGTGATCAAAGGGATGACAGGAGATCAAGACCTTTGCATGGGAGGACTATTAACTTCACACCCCTAAATAGCCCACTGGACCAAGTCCTCATGCAATAAGGGATGACGCGGCACTGACTTGGCCGAACAAGCTGAAGAGCGATCCGTACAAAAGGCCTAGAAACAAGTATTACTGCTTCCACCGAGACCATGGGCACGACACTTCCGAGTGTTATGACCTTAAGCAGTAGATTGAAGCCGTCATCAAGCAAGGGAAGTTACAACGATTCGTCAGAGGCAGAGAAAACCCACCTAGAGACCTCGAGCCTAACCGACGGATTGAAGAAAGACCAAGGGCCTCGCTTGGAGAGATAAGGGTAGTCATAGGAAGGAATACAATGATTGACTCCTCTAAGAAGGCGAGGAAGACGTACTTACGGATGGTGCAAAGTGTCCAGATTTTTGGATGACGTCCTAAAATGACTAAGGTCGATGACCCAACCATCAGCTTCATAGAAAAGGACGCTCGATGACTCCACCACCCTCATAACGATGCCCTGGTCATCAACTTGTCGATTGCAGACTTTAACACCCGACGGGTGCTAGTGGACAATGGGAGCTTAGCAGACATTCTCTACTACTCTGCATTCCAATAGATAAGGATTAACAAGGAATGCCTCCTGCCCTCGAATACATCGAAGGTCTTCCCTGTCGGGACTATTACCTTACCAGTAACCATTGGAATGTACCCTCAGCAGTTCACTAAGGAGGTCAACTTCCAAGTCGTCGATTGCTCCTCTGCCTACAACGCCATCATCGGAAGACCTATGCTCAACACATGAAGAGTAGCCACATCTACCTACCACATACTGGTGAAGTTCTTAACAGAGTAAGAGATAGGAGAAGCACGTGGAGATCAGAGGGCCGAAATGGATGATCATTTGCAGACATCAAACATCGAGGATTGACGAGTCGTAGTAGAACCTACGAAAGACCCAGAAGAGATCTCCTTGGATGACAATGTCCCAGGCTGGATCACTCATATCGGCACATAGGCCGATCCTTCCGTATGCAAAGAGCTCGCCCTTTTCCTGAAAAATAATCAGGACATCTTCGCTTGGAGCCATGAGGACATGCTAGGGATTAATTCAAGTGTCATGGTCCACAAACTTAATGTGTGCCCAACCTTCCCTTCCATTCGATAGAAAAAGAGAGTCTTCGCCCAGGAAAGGGATAAAGCCATAGCCGAGGAAGTTCGCAAGCTACTAGAAGTAGACTTCATTAGGGAGGTATATTATCTTGAATGGTTGGCCAACGTAGTAATGGTTAAAAAGGCGAATGACAAGTGGAGGATATGCGTAGACTTCACTAACCTAAAAAAAGCATGCCTCAAAGACAGCTACCTGCTCTCTCGTATCGACCTCCTCGTGGACTTGACGGCCTAACACCAGCTATTGAGTTTCATGGACGCCTTCTCTAGATACAACCAAATCAGTTTGGACGAGTCTGATAAGGAGAAGACCTCATTTGTCACGAGCTAAGAGCTCTTTTGTTACAAGGTCATGTCATTCGGATTGAAGAATGTAGGGGTGACGTACTAAAGGCTGGTAAACAAAATGTTCATTCAGCAGATTGGGTGGAACGTCAAACTGTACGTAGACGACATGCTTGTAAAAAGTGCAAAGGAGAATAATCACCTAAATGACCTTTGGGAAACATTCAAAACCCTACACCTCTATGACATGAAACTCAATCCCAGGAAGTGCATGTTTGGGGTATCATTGGGAAAATCTGTAGGCATTATGGTATCACAGCGAGGTGTGGAGGCCAATCATGACAAGATTCAGGCCATATTAGAGATGACACCTCTGAAGAATGTCAAGGAAGTGCAAAGCTTAAATGGTAGAGTGGCGGCTCTTAACAAGTTCGTCTCTAGGGCGATGGACAAGTGCTTACCTTTTTTCAAAACACTAAAGAGGGCCTTTGAATGGACGACGAATGCCAGAAGGCTTTCAAGGAATTGAAGGCATACCTTGCGTCCCCACCATTACTCAATCCGTCCCAACTCGATGAAGAACTCTCTCTCTACTTGGCTGTGTCCCCAACGACCGTCAGTGCAGCTCTTATCCGAGAAGTAGATCGCATACAGTTACCCGTCTACTACACCAGCTGAGTGCACCCATCGGTGTGATTAGGAGCCATCAACTCACTAACGATTTTCGTGCATCATCAGAAAGTAAGGCTCAACAACATACTCTTTATGATGGATGAAGTGCTTAACAAGTGGAACACTGCAATGATCAAATTGGAAATTCAGAAAGAAGAAGAAGAAGAAAACACAAAAAAACAATCTTTTTTGTGGAGAAGGTATGCTCATTCATTGCCTCATTTTTATGTTATTTCTGCCAAGTTGATAAACTTGTCCTTTGTTGTGACATTACTTGCAAGATAAAAGAACTGAATAGAATGTTAGATGAGAGTTTAAGAATGAGAGGTGTGTATGGGCTGAGTTAATTGATCCAGCAAAGAAAAGAAAAAGAATATAGTTTCATTGACGCTGTCAGTTTGTTATATGGTTTTGAATTTCTCTTTTTCTTTGAATCACTTCCTATTTCTTGAACTCCAACTATGGCTAATGCAGTTATTTATGGTGTCTTGAAGCAGTTCGGTAAGTTCAATCAGTGCTGAGGAGGCCGAACAACAAAGAAGTTTGGTGTTTGGTATTGATAAAGAAATCAAAAAGCTAGGCAATGTACAAACTGTGAAGGCAGCAGAGATCTTTAGGAATAAAGAATTTGCCAATATGGTTTGGAAAGAACAGATGAAGGACATATACTATAAGATAGATGCCATGCTTGACGAGTGGAGCACTGCAATGATCAAATTGAAAATTCAGAAAGAAGAAGAAGAAGAATAAAATGCTGAAAACAATCTTCTTGTTGAGAAGGTATGCTTTTCACTGCCTCACTTTTATGTTGTTGATAAACTTGTCCTGTGTCACGACATTGCTTGCAAGATAAAAGAACTTAATGGAATATTAGATGAGTTTAAGACAGAGCGGGATGTATTTGTTTGAGTTGACTGCAAGGAGCCCTTCCTCTGAAGAAGTTGAGCAACTACAAACTACTTCTTTTGTTGATGTGTCTAAAATAAATGTTTCCAGAAGATCTGGTGAACATCTTATTGGGCAAGCGTAGTGAGGATATGTTTGACAGAACATTTTAATAATTTAGAAGTGTACATTATGTTGGTCTTGCATGAGACTTCTGCTAACAGACATGGATGAGCTAAATACATTTCACAGTTGAATTTTTTCTAGGTCACGTTGATGTAATGGTTATTCATGCTTAATTTATAAGTTCTATTGAACTTTGATTGAAATGATAATCTAGGTATAGTGACACAAGACGAGCCAAAACTTGCATAAGGATAATTAAACAATAGGAAAATAAAGATAGAATCATAGAACCTAGGACTAGGAGTCAGCACAGGAGGCACCAAGTCAAGAAAAACCATTAGGTTGGCTGTGTAAGAAAAGGAAGAGCTTGAAGGTTTAACAATGGAGGAAAACTAAGAAACAGAATATTGAAAGAACTGAGAAATCAGAGAGGAAATATTCTGAGAAATTCCCTGTATTATATTCAAGCTCGATAATGAAATACGTACACGTACGTACTGTATTCTCTATTTATATATAGATTTCTATTGCTTATGACTACTTCTAGAAGATTCCCTATCTAACGAACTAATAACACAAAATACAGCTGTACATAAAAAGATCTGAAATCTGTTGCAGATATAAGATGTTTTCTTCTCTTACTGTGAAGGATGTACTAGAAGCTTTGGAGGATGATCCATTAGTGTCAAGTGACTGTGTTATACATGTGTTAGAGATATAAGATATATTGATGATGAGTTAAGCTGATCTTGTTGTTATGCATAAGGATCTGCATATTCAGAAGTCTGTTTTTGTTGACAACCTAGCTAGTAAAAAATTATAAAGGGATATATGCTGATATTACGTTTAACTACCTTAAATCGATCCCCAAGCTTCCTCATATAGTCTAAACTTGGTTCTATTTTAAATGAAAGAAGTTCATTTAAATGGGGTATATGTTGTGATGTTGATGAATGATCACTGATCTTTCAACTCCTGGTGTAAAATCAATTATTTGCTCTTCTTCTTTTCTTTTTTCTTTTTCTGTGTTTGGACGAGTAATTCAAGAAAAGTGATGGGTATTCAAATGATAGGAATTTTAGTCTCATCAATTTTAAATTGTCATTGTATAGATGAGAATGTTAAAAAAAACAAAACAAAACAAAACAAAAATTTTTAATATTTTAATATTTACAACAATGATAGTAGAAATAATTTGGTGTTTGTGACAATACGATGTCCTGCTATTAGTGGTGGACCTAATGGTGATGGTGGTAACGGTGGCAGTGATACTGCATGCAATAATAGTAGGTAAAAATGATGGTGGCAACTATAAGGTTAAAGGTAAGCTAGTACAAACTATCAAATTTTACAGCTTAATCACTTTTAATTCTAACTAACAATAAGAGTCCAATATAAGTGATCAACTAATTTCACAATCCATGCATAGCAACAAACAATATCAATACCAATATATAGTGTAAAAAATAAAACACCAAACCATAAAAAAACACAAATACATGTTTTTAAAGAGGAAACTGAAGTCCCCGGTGAAAAACCTCTCCGCCAACCCTCCAAGTCAGAACTCCACTATAGAATAGATTTAGTACAAGTTTGAAGTAGACCCTCCAAACCTAAATCCCCCTAAGTACTTGAGCCGTCTGAGCTCCTGCTAGCATTCCACTTCACCAAGTCCTTTCTTCTACGGAGTCACACCGGTTGATTGACCAACTGCTATTCATCAAGTGAAACTTGAATTTGTGGTTTGGATCTCTAAAGGTTTCCACAATTAACAACTCACTAACACTCAAAAAAAGTGTAGTTGGTGAGGTAACAATCTTTGAGAGGCATAGAAAAGAGAAAGCTATGAATTACCACACTAGGAAAATCAACCTCATGCAATTCATTTGAAAGTAATGAAATTAAAACAAATGAGTAACTGTGTTAAAGATTAGATTTGATATTCATAGCTTTAAGGTTTAGAAGACTTTCACTTAAATTTAGCTGAACAGAAGTGGACTGAAATGCTACGTTAATGTGGCTTAACAAAAGTGTAGTAACATTAATATTATGCTTAATATTTTAGATATTACGAGTTTGAGATCTATATATATTTTTAATAAATTTGGATTTAGAATAGGTACTCTCAACCCAAACTTATCTTTTCCTTGTATGTAAGTTCATAAAAATTGACACAAATGGACTAAATGGAATGAAGTGGATCGGATGGACAAAATAATACCAAATGGGGAACAAGGTGGACCAAAGTGGATTGAATGAGAATGAATGGACAGATTAGGACCAAATTGGACATTTGGACCGAATAGGAACAAATAGGACATCATAGGACCATAGTGGACCGAATATGACCAATGTCGATGAAATAAGACCAAAGTTGACAGAATGGACTGAATAAGACCAATGTGGACTGAATAGAACCAAAGTGGACTGAATATGACCAATGTGGACCAAATAGGACTAAAGTGGATAGAATAGGAACAATATGGACCCAATAGGACTAACGTAGACCAAATAGAACCAAAGTGGATTGAAATAGAACAAAATGGACTGATTAGGACCGAAATGGACCGAATAAGACTTTTGAATATTTATCATTTTTATCGCATTTTTAGGGCTCATATTTCTAATTTATAATGTCTATTTTGTTTGTATTTTTTTTAACTCAAAACTAAAGATTTTAGCCCAAATATAATAAAATTTCATACTTTTCAACCCAAAAATTAAGAATTTTTTTTTTTGAACTAAACTTGAAAAGATAACCTACAAAAAGTATCAATTTAATGCCTAATTTGTCCAAAATGGACTGAAGGGGACCGAAATTGACTGAGTTGACCAAATTGGACTTTATGGGACCGAAGTATAATTGGACATAATAGAAATTGTTTAATTTTTAGGGAGAAAAAAATTATATTCAACAAATTTTAGAGAAAAAATTATACATAATATACAATTACAAAATAATTATTTATTCTCATGCATCTCGTGGGTTTACAGCTAGTTAGAGTCTCAAAATACCAAGCTGCCTAAAAAAATTCAAACTCAAGGTTTCACAAATAATAAGACTAGAAAACATAAAATAAAAGGATCAACTCATAAAATTGTAACCAAGTCTTTAATAAATAAAATTTTATTACATTGCATTTCTTAAAATTTTAGGAATAAAAGTATATATCAAACTTAAAAGTCACATTCAAAGCATATTGCATATCTCACTAGTTGCTTTTATCCGATGTATTATAGTCTGAGTTAAAACTTGAAAATTTGTCTTAATTAAAAAATCTAGCATTAACCTCATTATAAAATTTCTTATTTTCATTATACTCCAATTTCAAAAAATGGTATTGCAGTGGCCCTATAAACGCAAGCAACCAGTTCGAGTTGCAGGTTGTAAAAAAAGCTATTGGGTTTTACTGGATTTACCACTTCAATTGCCTAAGTGGCCCAATTAAATGACTGGATTGGCTTAGGTACCAGTTCAATGGGTTAGTGGTCCAACCAACCATAGTGGGTCGGGTTTAATAACTATAGTTAACTTTACATAATATAATTAAAGGTTATAGATAGTATAATATTTGATATATTTTATAACATAATTATAGGTACATATTAAGAGTCTGATTGAAAATGGCTTATTTTGCTGAAACTAAATTTTTTTTGTTGAAAGTACTGTAAATAAAACTAAAAACTAGCTAAAATAGTACAGTGAAATTTATGAATAGTACAAAAAAGTGCAAGCAGACCCATGAATAGTAGCAAAAATAAGCTAAATAACAAAAAAAAAAAAGAAAAAAAAAAAAGAAAAAAAAAGAAAACTACATTTTTCAGCCAATATCAACCGCAACCTAAGTGTGATACCCTGTACCTATACAAAATTAGGTAAGTCTTGTTAGGCCATAAACCCTTTGCATAAGGGAGGACCAAGAAAAGCTCAACTCATCCATTTATCTAAATCCATCGTAATAATTCACTTCACAACCCCCAAAAATGCAAAAGAAAAAAAAAATTATAGAAAGAAAAAAAAAATTAAAAAAAAAAAAAAACATCTACGTCACATTCATAATTCATAAGAAGTTTTTTTTTTTGAGAAGTTGAGCATTAAATCCCCGATAGACTACAAGAAAATATTATCATTTGCTATGCTGATTACTTTGCTTCTAAATCATCTACTACAATTGAAATTTAAGACCAAATATATGTTTTACATTTTCCTTTTTTGGTTAGCAGAATTTACACCCAAGGCTTCTAAACAAGCTCGAGGCCAAAACCAATTTCCAATTTGAATCACAAGTGATAATTGGGCTACTATAGAATTGCCACTAGCCAATATCTGAACTTTATGAAGAAAATTTGGGTACTTACATCGGTTTCAAAAAAATTCATACCAAAACGACAAGAAACGGGGCAAATACAAGCGCAATAAAATTACATAATTATACATTACTAAGAAAAATTTAATCAACAATATCATATAGGCGTAAATGTACTTTTAGTCCTTATATTTTTGACTTTTTTTCATTTTGGTCCCTACATTTTAATTTTACCACTTTTAGTCCCTAAACTAATTAACGCGTGTTATTTTCATCATTTCCGTTAGTCAACCGATGGAAATAGTTGAGGTGGCAGCCGGAGGAATTAAAATATTATAAAAATGCCACATCAGCATTTAAAATTTTTTAAAATAATTTGTCAATTTTAACTAAATAAAAAAAGAAAAAACAGAATTTAAAACAATAAAATCAAATGCCTATGAACACAAGAACACAAACCCAAAAAATCAAACCCAAGAACACGAATTCAAAATTAAACCCATTGAATCAACTTCCTTTCCCACTTAAAATCAAATCAATAATGCAATAAAATTTGAGAAGAGAACAAAGACCAATGCTAAAAGACCCATGTTGAAAACCCATCAGTTTTTCTCGTTCTTCCCCAAAGATTCATAGCCAAAATCATAAAATCAAAGAAAACCTAGAAATCTCAAACACTGAAAAACCCAGAAACCCAAAAACTCAAAAAAAACCCAGTTTATTTCAAACAATCAACAACAAAATCAACCAACCTGGCCAACTCGGCTCATTGAATCAAACAAACACACAAACCCAGAAAAACCCAGCCAATTCGGCTCACAAAAATAGCCGTTCTGGGTTTGATTTTCGGGTTTAATGTACTGGGTTTGATTTTCGGGTTTGATGTACTGGGTTTGATTTTCTGGCGGGTTTGATTTTCGGGTTTGATGTATTGGGTTTGGGTATTTGTTTTGGGTTTGATTTTTTTGGTAAGCAGATCTGCTCACCATTGGTTCCGGCACTGAGCGAGCCTAGCAAGATCGAGATGTACTCGTCGGCCTTCTACGCCGCTTGTACTGCCGGCGGTATTCTCAGTTGTGGTCTCACTCACATGGCTGTCACTCCTCTTGATCTCGTCAAGTGCAATTTGCAGGTCCGATTCTTTGAGATCCCTCACTCTCTTCCGTTTTCAGCTTCCTTTTCTTCGATTTGATTCTACTTTACATTTCTTTACTCGGATTAGATCTGTGTTAAAGCTTTTCTTCGTGGCTCTTCGGCCATGGGTCTTCAGTTATGAGATGGATCGGCCATGAGAGGAGAGACAGCTCGGGTATGAGCCATGAGAGAAGAGAGAGTTTGATATGGAAGAGAGAGTTTGAGATGAGAGAATAGTGTGTGACCGTGTAGTTTGAGATGAAAGTGTGTGGCCGGTTTGAGAATAGTGTTCATGTTTGGATCTTATGTTAATTTTTTGGGTTTTCAAATTTTTGGGTTGGTGTTCTTGTTAAATGCACTTTTAGATCTTAATTCATTTGAATTTTGGTTTTTAATTATGTTTTTTATTTTTTTTATTTAGTTAAAATTAATAAATTAATTTTTTAAATTTATATGCTAATGTGTCATGGGTGATGTGGCATTTTTTATAATATTTTAATTCCTCTGGCTGCCACCTCAGCTATTTCCGTCGATTGACTGACGGAAATGACGAAAATAACACGCGTTAATTGGTTTAAGGACTAAAAATGGTAAAATTAAAATGTAGGGACAAAAATGAAAAAAAAGTCAAAATATAGGGACTAAAAGTGCATTTACACCTATCATATAACATAGATTTAGTTCTTCAACAATGATCCAATATTACATCAAAGCTTACATGTGGTTGACCTCCTAAAGTTGACAATATTGAGTGCATGCATAAGAACATTGAATAGAGAATATATGCATACTAAGAGCAAGCCTCTATCTTCCTTTGCCTGATGTCTTCTTCTTCTTTGGTGAGTAAATTCCACCACTGCTGCAAGTTTTACATTTATTCGCACTTTTACACATAAATGATAAGCAATTCCTAACAAGGCATGGTTGGGTCAAGATTAAAGTGGAAAAAATGATGATAATGGGTCCTATTAGAGGTGCAACATGATAAAGGAAAATTTCTAATTCATAATCAATAGCTTATTAGAAACTTATTGATGTAGGACAGAATCTACAATTAGACTTTTGTAATTTTTTATTTTTGGCATTTTTATGTAATTTTCGTTATTTTAGGTTTAAGGCGTTTATTTCCTTGTTTTTAGGTGCTTTTAATACTTTTTAGGTCAAATTTGGTTCTTGTTATGGGTAGGTATTAATTAGGAGTTATTTTAAAATATATTTTCTTGTTTGTCAGGTTTTACAAAACTCTTAAATAGGCCCCTAAGTCTGTAAACTTTTTTATTTTATTTTTTTTTACAATTATTAAATTCAATAAAAATTCAGACTTTTGTCTATTGTTTCTCTGGTGGATTCTAGAATCATTTCTCCTTGTTCAAAGGACTCTCGTGGATTCAAGGAACCCTCGTGGATTCGAGGTTATTTTCAAAAGCAAACATGTTTTGTTTCTTGTTTTCTAGAAGTAGACGTACGCAGCTTCTTGACGCTTTTGCACTCTACATCAATTGGTATCAGCGCCTTGTCATTACCCTAGTTTGATGGCTACTAAATGTGATGATAGCATTTTTAGTAACTGAAAGGTTAAAGTAGAAGTTCTTAGGAAGGAATTCCTTCAACTTCAACATGATGTCCAAGCAAGTATTACGTGAACTACAGCCAGCAGTCGCTACCCCTCTTGCTAGGAAATCCTCCCAGAGCAACACCAATAGACGCACTCCTAAATATAAGAAAATTCCATTATTTGATGGAGAAATGCATAAGTTGGATTTTATTGATTGGCTTCTTGATTCGAAAGAGTATTTTGATTATTGGGAAAATTTGTGATGAAGAAAGAGTACAACTTCCATTCAATAAATTGGATGGTGAAGCAGAGGAATGGTGGGAAGACATACAAATTGATAGAAAGTGCCGAGGTAAGCATCTAATTCGCTTTTGGCAAAGAATGAAAAAGGTGTTGGTTGATTTATGGTTTCCTCATTGTTATTATGATATACTAGATTATACAAGTGTTAGTTATAGATCTATATATTCATATGATTCAAGAAAAAAAAATGTTTAAGGGTTGACAAGATGAAGCCAATTTCTAACAAAAATATTGAAGAGATTGAAGCAAATCAAGTTTTATAATCAAAAGTTGAAAATTTTTGTGAAGATAACTTGCATGAAAATTATTTTGAAGCCATTGAGGAAAAGATAGATGTTTTTAATACAGTTGGCGAAAATTACAGTAAAATAGATGACTGAGAGGTAGAAATTCTAGAGAACATTGTCCAAGATCTTGATGAACCCAAATCAGGTGATTGCAAGTCCAACGCTCGTGCTATTTCCGTGGTAGGTGATACACCAAAGTTTATTGATTTTGTTGGGGTTGAGACATTTGATTCAATCATCAACTCCCATTTGGTGAATATTGTCAATTGCATGAAGGCTATGGAAAGAGAATCTCAAGTTAATTTATTTCCTCAATTGATGAGTTGCAAGTTTAGAAAGAAGACCGAGGAACTCAAGTATTCCAAGTATTTGTTTGCTTGGCATGGAAGATTTCAAATTTCAATTATCAACTCAAGGATGAGTTTCTTTCAAGTGAAGGGGTCTGATGTAGGACAAAATCTACACTTAGACTTTTGTAATTTTTAATTTTTAGTATTTTTATGTAATTTTCTTTATTTTAGGTTTAGGGCATTTATTTTCTTATTTTAGAATATATTTTCTTGTTTGTCAAGTTTTACGAAGCCCTTAAATAGGCCCCTAAGTCTGTAAACATTTTTTTTATAACAATTATTCAATTTAGTAAAATTTTTGACTTTTGTCTATTGTTTCTCTGGTGGATTCCAGAACCCTTTCTCCTTTTAGATTCAAGGACCCTTGTGAATTCAAGGAACCCTCGTGGACTCGAGGTTAATTTTAGAAGTAAACGTGTTTTGTTCCTTGTTTTCTAGAAGTAGACGTATTCTACTTCTTGATGCTTCCGCATCTCGCATCACTTATATAGCTAGCCAGAAATTTTTTTTTATTTAAAAAATCATAATTATAAAAATTGTGTGTCATGGCATAGGAGATGAAAGGAATACAAAGAGTAGGGATGGCAATTTATATCCGACCCACGGATACCTGGCCTGGCCCGACCCTAATGGGTCGGATTTTACCCAGCTCGATAAATTATAGGGTCGGGTATGGGTTTAAAAAAAAAAAACCCGAAGCAGGTCCGGGTTAGGTCCGGTTTTTATCCATACCTGGCCCGAACCCAGACCCGAACCCAACCCGTTTAAGGGTAAAATACCAAAATACCCCCATCTATATATATATATATATATATATATAAGTTAAAAAAAAAACCCTACTCCCCTAATCCCATTTCACTCAGCCGCCAATCCTCTTACACTCACATCACTTTCCTCTCCCACTCGGATGCTCTCACTTCCTCTCGCTCTCCTTACATCACTCTGCTCTCCCCAACCTCTAATCTCTGTCACCACCGGCCATCACATGCACCTCCAATCAGGTTGTTTTCTCTCTTTCTCTCAATCTCAGCTTACACGGTCTCACACTCTCACTCACTCTCAATCTCACTCACTTTCAAGCAGCGCCGCCCAAGATCTCAGCCTCTTACCGCCGTTCCAAGCATTCACCACCGCCGGTCCAAGCTCTCACTCACTCTCAATCTCATCGCCGGCCCAAGCTCTCACCGTCGATCTGTTCTCTACTTCTCTTCAAATTTTTTATTTTTTATTTTTAATATGAGTCTCTGAGAATATGAGATGTTTGTTTCAATTTTTTTGTTTGGTGTTTTCTACTTATACTATGGACTTCAACAGATGGGTTGTGCTACTTCTAGTTATTGTAGTTTAAAGACTTGAAATTCTGAGACTTTGTGGTGTAACTGTAATATATTGTGTAAGAAATTGTGTATATTGTGTTTTGTGTTTATTGTAAATGCAGTGCCTAAACAGAGATAGGAGACAAAAATGAATTTGGGCTTCATTCAAAAATTTTTTTTTGGTTGGGCCACGATTTGGGCTGCGGGCTAAATGGGGCCCGTGGGGCCCTCGAGGTCCGGCGGGGTAGGTCTGGGCCCCGGGAAAAAAACCCAATTAATAATCGGGCCTGGTCCAGGTTGCGGGTCTAGACCCGCGGGTCGGGTCCAGATATGCAAAAATCCGACTCGAACTTGACCCGTTGCCATTCCTACCAAAGATGGTTGCTGAGTGTTATCATTTAAATAACTTGGATGCCAAAGGAAATAATATTGGCAAGTTTGTAGCATACGGGCTAATATAGACCGAAGCCCATGAGAAATAATTAAGGCCTTTAAGTCTTGACCCATGTATTTGTTTAACAATATACGGTGGGTCCCTAGTGGTAACCACATGAATGCCTTGCCAAAGTGATATGATACAGATAGATAGTCATGTGGGATGCTCCCGTCTCTCCTTGGCAACATCTCTTGCTAACTTCTTTGCTTCGTTATTTGCTTCAGGTGGAGATCGCTTCACGCTTCCCAGACGCATGTTTGCGTTTCTCTTTTTTGAAAAGCTTGACTTTTCTCGTGAATAGTGCACACTATGCACTGTTTACGGACCCACAAATTTCATTTTCTAACCACTTTTTCATTAAAAGTGGGTTCCACGGTACTATTCATACATTTAAAAATTATTTTGCTACAGTATTTTTCAATTTTTAGTTCCAATTTTCAGCTATATCTAAACAGACACTTAATCTTCTTTTACTTTTCCTTTAGATTGCTTTTAGCATATCAGACCATTAGAAACCACAACCCCCCTACCTTTTTTTGGGTTAAATTCCTTCCTCAGATGCAAACCCTGTTTACTCCTTTCCTTTCACTTTAAAAGTGAATCTCGTCACTTTAAAAGCTAGATGCAATAACACACTACTTGCCTCCTGCTTTGACACGTCATATGCCCATCTTTTTCTTTGGATTCTTTTTGACTTTTAGGAACAACACTTTACTGAAATTTCTTAGGTTCCTCTTCAAATAACTTCAACACTTCACTACGTCTTTATGTCTTCCTTCTTTTCTCCTCCAGTGACTTTCAAATTCACGCCACTTTCTTCTTTAGATCCTTTGGTTACTCTTTTCTTCTTCTCCATTGACATGCCATCTGTCACATAATATCATCTCTTTCCTTTCTGAACTCTTTAGGAATAGAAGAGAGATTTAAGATTGGGGGCTTCATGGCTAGAGAAGACCCAAACAGGGCCGGCTCAACAACTTTTGGGGCCTTAAGCGAAAATTTTAAATGGGGCCTTTTTATAATTAAATATTAATCAAATAATATATATATATATATTGAATTTTTTTTATTTAAAATCTATTTTTCTTGCTTTTTGAGATGCAAAATTACTAATTAAGTTTTTGTATTTAAGTTCCTCTAACTTTCTATTGTGTTTTTTTTAACACTAGTAACAAATTTATCCATAGATCCTTTTTGAGATTCAATTTGTTGTTCAATTTTTCTCTTTTTTAGAAGTTTTTCTTATCCGGATAAATATTTTCTAGTAGACATTTATAATAGGAAAATATTTACAAATAAATAAAACACAATTTTATAATTAAAAATGATAATTTAACTAAAAGTAAAATTTAAAATATAGAACAATAGAACCTGGTTATTCCAATTTTTCTAAAGCTGTAACCACCTTAAAACTTAAACCTGCACAAATAAAAATTAATTTAATACATGGTTTAATAAATTAATATCACTATAATACAAATGAATTGATATGATACACATTAAATTATTAATTGGTATAATAATTTATAATAATATATAAAGTATTACTGTGTCAAATTAAAAAAAAAAAGAAAAAAAAAAGGGTGATAATCGGCCAGCCTGTGCTCCACATTCTATGGCTAAGCTTTAAAGAAAAAATGTGTCCAATCAATTGTCAATTTGTCATGGCAAAAAAGGGTTCAAACAGGGGCTGGGCAGAAAAGTTAATAGCCATCATAAGCAAAAAGTGAAAACGTGTCCAGTGTGAAACAAACTAAATATCTATATATAATTTAAGTTAAATAGATAGAAGACTTTTGAGTCTTCATTTTCGGAAAGACAAAAAGAAAGAGGGGAACTGGGAAGAACTGAAGAGTGAAGAAGAGTACCTGAACCTCTTGCCGACTGGTATGCTGAATCAACAAAGAAAACTTTCAAGCCAGAATGATTAACTGAGTTTATGGAAAAAGATCAAGAATCAAGATGAAGATGAAGAAAAGAAAGGTGAGACCGTAAGAATATAGATGGAGAGGCAGAGAGATGAGAGGTTTTTGTTTTGTTTTTGAAATTTATAATCTCTATTTTAGTATATTTCAAGACAATTACGTTGTATTATTAATGAATTTGTTTGCTATTAATTTTGATTTTAGCATATTTCAAGAATGAATTAATAAATTTGTCCCTTAAATTTTAATTTGGTTAGCTAAAGTTTGACTATATTTATTTTTTCCATTTTAATCTTTTACATTTTAGGATATAATGGGGCATTTTTAATGCATTTTATTGACCAATAAAAGTGCTTAAATTTTTTTTAATTAAAATATATAAATAAATTATATATATAAATTTTTTTTTTTACAAGTGGGGCCTTCTTTTATTTGGGGGCCTTAGGCGATTGCATCAGTTGCATCACCTATAGAGCCGGCCCTGGACCCAAAAGGTTCTTTCTCTATAGAGGAACTTCTATCCTCCACTGCTATTGCCAAATGAGGGCAGTAAGATGGTGGCAGCAAGATGGAGGAGATCTTTGCTGGTGAAGAGTGAGAGAGCTCTGCCAGTGATGTCAACAATGTAGCTTGCTGTCCATGGCCATGGACTTGTTGGTACTGATGTTGGCAAAGCGGTGCAGTCGACGAAGAGAAAAGAACCTTTGTTACCAAGGAGCAAGGTTTTGTTGTAGGAAAATGACACTGAATCTAGCAACAAGGTTTTTTGCGCAAGTTTGATAAATTGGATGTGACGCCCATCTTGGTGAGCTAGTTTGTTCTTTGTCACTACCTCTTGGTTGCGCTTGCTGATATGTTGAACAAATCGTGTCGTTATTTGTGTAGGATGGATCTTCTTTAGGAAATCACAAACCCACCACAAAATAAAGACCCATGATGCTCAGCTCTTGCAATAGTTGAAGTTGAATTTCATATCGAAGTCGACTCTCTGTTGATTCTGATACTCTTAAAACATGAACGTAGTGCGGCTGTGCTTAACCTTGAGTTGGCCATTGTGTTAAAAGAGAATGAGTAGCATACTTGATTGTAAATTTGAAAGAGCGAAGCCAAATCTTGGCTTGGGTCCATGTGAGAAGATGATGATTAATGAGAGACCATCTTGAATATTTGGATCACATTAGGGATGCTCCAATTCTTGAGTTGCTAGATTGTTGATCAATTTGGCGAGATTGTATTTGCCAAGATTAATTTTGATGAAGCTGTAACTATGAGTGATAAGCGATATTGCTAGCCACCTTAGGATAGTGCATTTGAGATGGAATAGAGCGAAGATATCACTTGCCGATGTGATATAGAGATAAGGCATAGCCACTATGTTGGCTGACAGCCCCCAGTATCGTATTCTTGTGACAAATGCAAGTGAAGTTAGGGTCACAAGTTGTTGCTTTATGCTTGTTGTAATGATGAGGAAAGTGTTGACGAAGCCGATATTAGTGATTCCATATAGTGTGCATCTTTTTTATCATGGTATTGCCCATCCATAATAGTCCTTGTGTCATGGGCCTTGATAGGGCAAAATAGATCATTTAAAATCTAGCACTTCTTCACTTGATTCTTGGACAGATTTGCATGGTTTTAACACTTTGACTTGAACTCTGGTTTTAACACTTTGACTTGAACTCTTGTTCCTTGAAGTATTAAACACATCCTAGACTTACCCAATTACAAGTAAAGTGCGTTTTGTCAAAAGATTAGCCAATTCTAAATGACATATGTTCCTAACATGATTCACATATGTCCTAACAGTCTTGTTATATCACTATTCTAAATGTCGCAACCACTATTCTTGTTATATCATTATAACATACTGAAAATGGTAACACAGACAGCCATTCTGTTTGTTTGAGAATGAAGCCACAACTTTTTTGGCAAGTCAAAACTTGATGTGATAAGTCAAAACCCATTACCACCCCTTCTTGTCATGCCAATAGAAGTTGCTGAGTGCGCCACTTTGCCGTTTTGCATGGAATAAGTGTACTTTAGGAGACTACACCGTTATTGAGCAGGAACTTGTAACTCACTTGGTAAGTCACATTTCTTCTTTGTTTTCTTTTCTTGATTGCATAATAGTATATTGAGCATGCTATACTATGGTTTCTTGTAGGATGACTTTGGCTTAGGCATTTGCAGTGCCATCGTTGGGACCTTCATTCACGATGCCAATCTCATTGCCAATGCATCATTTTCTGAAGTTGAAACCATTGTGGACAGCAACATAGAGCTGCAATAGATGGTACCATAGTCGTTGTTAGTAACTTTGAACCCTTTTTGGTACGTTATTTGCTGGCGTTGGTCAGTTGATGAACTTGTCCTCTTGCTGTCTGTGCGTAGGGCCAGTTTGATTTAAGTTCTGAACATCATAAGTTGCTATAAGATTAAGTGCTAAAGTTGAAATTGAGTCTCTTTTGTCGTTTCATTCCTAGCTCGTCTCAAGAGGATTGCAAGGCTTCTTTGGTTAAGCTTGGTGAGAAAAATAGCATCAAACATGGAGCTTCTCTTTTTAATGACTAGAGAGTGGCTGTGGTAATGAAAATGCACAAGACTCGGTTTGTTCCTTTGTCTGAGAAGTGGCTATTCGAATGAAACAATGTCGCCAAGAACTTGATTGAGGATGGGCTAATTGTAAAGTTTCTTCTCTACTACCTTCATTGCCTTGTCAATACATGGATCAAGTGAGGCTTTAAAGTTCAAATTGCATCTTTTGACAATCAGCTTGTTTGGTTAGAGAGAAAAAAATAAATAAATAAATAACTTGGAGCTTGAATTCCGAAAGAGATCAATTGCAAGCGAGTGTTTCAAATGCAATAGCTTCGGATATTTTTGAAAGACTTGATCTTCTTCGAGTCCCCCTTTCTTTTTATTTTCTTTTGTTTCTTGAATTTTTAGAAATCTTGGGAACCCGAGTTGGTTGTAATGTGTAATAGGGGCTGCTGCCTTGGAAACATATTCTCTTGTATTTCGCTTTTGTGTATAGCCCACTTATTTGTATAGAGCAACTCCTATGTACTGGTATTTGTTGAAACTTTGACCTTGTGTTGTCATGGTTGGTAGATACAATTTGTATTTTGTACAAAGAAACACATATATGATGTTTCAATGTGTAATATTGAATTTTGGAATGAAAAGTGTGCGTACCCAAAATATATGACTAATGGGCTTAACCTTTGTATATCATTTATATTAGTAAACAACAGTCATGTCTAAGTATTAGCACAAATGACTTATAGAATATATTTTGATTAAAAATTTGAAGGATTGAAATGGTTTAAGCGATATATAAAAAAGATGAATTAGCAAAAAGAAAGCTTGAGAGTCTTAGCTTAAGCGTGCTTTGACAATAGTATATCGCTCGTATGACTTCAAGACTTAGTTTATGAAATGTCGCAACTTAAAGACTTGGTGTGTGGAATATCTAGCAACTTGCGGTGGCCTTAGCTTTGGCCTTTAGCAATTTAGCAAAGACTTTATTTAACGGTGACGCAAAAAATATTCAGTTGCGAAGGGTTGCACACAACATCAACTATACTCATCCCAAAACAAGTCAATCACCTGCAACAACCCCCATATGCTTGATGCTAACCCCAGCAACATAAAGGAGACATATGTTGAGGAGATGTTGACAATGAGCTTTTAGTGTTGTCGTTGGGGGTTATTGGGTTGAAATTGATGTTTAGAGCTTTGCTTTATTGATTATTGGTTGAAGCCGTCATTGCCTTCGCAGTTGGACTTGTGGCTCACCATTTTTGCATTTTCAAGCTACAACAAAAAATGTTCACAAATATTATATAAAGCAAGAGATGTGGGATGATTTATCCATAAGAATGATAGCTAAAAAAATAATATAGATGAGTGGAAGAAAATTTTTCCCTTGAATAAGAAAGTTGATTCTCCCTCCATCCTTCACTTCTTGGATGGCTTCCGGAGGTTGAAGCGATTTCGTCACATGATTTGGAGCATCTCCAACAGCTCAATGAGCTAAGGATAGAACTTTTTTCAACTCAACTTCACCATGCTTTTCTTGTGCAGCAAAGCATCATACGGTTTCTCTTGTAACGACAAGTTGGTGTGAGAAACACCATCTTTTTGCTAGTTTCTCATCTTCGGATTCATGACTTCTCTTGTTTCAGCTGCTTGACTCCCCAGTGAAGTCGCCAAAATGTCTGGGACGTTTTTGCAACAAGGGCCAAAATTGCAAGATTAGCCCATATCTCCCCTTGGGTTCTTTAGAAGTGTTAATTTGTAAAGAATCAAGCCCAAAATTCCAATATTTAATAAATAAAGGCTAGTGGTGCTTTAACAAGAGAGAAATCAAATTGCCATAACTGAAATACAAGAAAATGCAGAAAAAGAACACAGGTCCAAAACTTCGACTCACAGTCAGCGAAAACAGGAAATTAAGAGAGGTGATGAGGAAGAGAGGAAAGGTTCCCTTGTACTCATATTTCCACCCCTAAACTTCAAAATTGTGAGAATGTTAGCTGACAGAATGGGCTTTTTGTCTCAAGTTTCATCTCTATGGGGGAAAATGTGGTTGGTTCATTTTGAATCTGATTGGGGCCTTTTGTATTGAGTTTAGGGTTCTCTAAGTGACTTTTTTTTATCAATAGAAGAGGTTTTGAACCCCAAGATCTCAATCAAAGAGATTATGGTCAGATTTGCTTTAATTGGGTAAGAGGGTTGGCTTGCTTTTTGTATAATTTGGGAAATGGAGTGGCCTAAATTCATGGGCTGATGTTTCCTAGACATGGCAGGCCTTTGGAGTTTGCATTTGGTTCTTGCAGCAGACAAGGTCAGCCACTTAGGGTCAGCTATATGTTTTAGGCAAAAAATGGTAGAGCAGAAAGTTAGGCCACAGTCAGCTAGAGCATAAAAGCTCTTTTAAGGTGAAAATTTCAGGTACAAGACCTCCTCCATAAGCCTAAGGTATTACTAGCATCCCTTGTAACTTGGTAGCATGCATGGGCAGGGCTCATGCAAAAGGTCTGAAAGAAACACTTCCTCAATTTCCCCCAAGTTACATGGGTTTAGGCCATGCTTAAAAGAATTAAAAAAATAATATAATCCGTGAATTGGGCCCACAAGGAAGTCGAGCTTGGTTGAAAATGTGTCGCGAAAATGGGTATCAACAAGCACATGGCAAGACCTTATGCACTTCCGCATAAGATCTTTGCTTTTATATATACTAGTATTATGTCTGTACGATGCACGGCTTAATAAAAAAATCATGTGTAAACTAAAGAAAATAAGAAAATATTTTTTAATTAAATTAAAAAAAATAGATAATTAAAATAAAGTAAAGAGAAGTAATCTTTTATTTTAAGTTATATAATGAATGCATGTGTGTAAGATTAAGTTTTTATTTTATTTTTTATTTTTATTTTTATAAATTATATATAAGTCCAAAATTAACTATGTAACTAATATAAAAAGAGATGGCTAAAAAAAATAAAATTAAAAAGAGTTTGCAAAATAATATATTAAGCTTTAAAGATCAAGTAATCACCACTGCATATTTAAATGAAAAAAAAAAATCTTGAATTCTGTTAGGACATATATGTTTTAACTTGTTTAAGAACATATGTCACTTATTTATGTAAATTGGCTAATCCTTTGACAAAACGCACTCTACTTGTAATTGGGTAGTTCTAGGTGTTTTTAATACTTCAAGAAACAATGTTTCAAGGTCAAGTGTTGAAGTCATCAAGTCTGTCCAAGAGAAAGCAAGTTGAAGTGCAGAATTTTTAAAGCTCGACACCTCTCGATAGCTACCTCGACACCTGCTATCTGTCGAGATTTAAAAAGTCAGAATTCCAAATCTAATTTTCTTGGGATCCGTGAATATGTTTTTGGGACTTCTTTTCTTCTAACCCTAAACATATAAAAGGATTATTTTAAGAGCCGTTTTGGGTGACACAAGTTGTATTATCATTGAGCAATCTCTGTTTATGCAAATTGTGCTCAACAGACGAAGTTCTTGACCTAGTTCATCCTTCATCAAGAAGTTGCTGTGTCTTTGCACCATAGGGTTTTGTAACCAAGCATCTTCCTGCTATTCATCACGTGGATGAACTGAAGAACTTTGCAGCCAACCATTCTTCCTCAAGTTGGTGTTCTGAAGTCGCGTACTGGGATCCGCGCATTGGTTAGTCACGTACTTGGGAGCCGTGCATCAAAGGTGAAAATTGTCACTACAGATCAAGTCCAATTGGGTATTGGGGTAAGGGTTCAACTGTAGGTTGGTAAGGTACTTGGGATTCCTTTCTTGTAACCGCTTGATTTGATAATAGTGGAGTTTCGGGAGTGGTGACCTGAAAATCACCTGGTGGGGTTTTTGCCGTTAAGGTTTTCCCCATTCGTAAACAAATCACCGTGTTATTTATTTTCCGCTGCATATTTAGTATTTGGTGATTTGTTTGTGCTTCCACGCAATTGCATGCTTAATTGATTAATTAAACAACTTGGCTAATTAATTAATTAATTAGGGTTTATCACAAGGGGTCATTCAGATTGTGACCTAACAAATTCAATAATTAAAAACGATAAAAAAAAAAAAATTTGAAAGCTCATCTAAGTTGTAACCTCAATTTAATAGTTAATAATTAAGAAAAACCTAAATTATTAAACATTAAAAAAATAAAAATTACTAAACATTAAAAAATAAAAGTAGAGAGACTTACATGAGATTTTTTTTTCTTCTTTGAAAGCGAGGGAGGAGGCACCATATTTCACCCTATCAAATATATGTGTATCATGAATTTTTTTTAAAAAAAAAAAAAAAAAGATCCTATCAAATATATGTGTATAATGAAATAGGAAACAAAGAAAAGAAAAGAAATGATACAGCTAAATAACCTTGGAGAGGAAAAGAGAACTTGTAGCTCTCATTGTAGGCATCTTTTAAGTATCATTTAGCAGAAAATATTTATATATTTTTTTTCGACTGATTTTACTATTAAGAGATAGTACAGTTTCAAGTTAAACTCTAATATAAAATCTCATCAAATTATTCCCTATGATCTAATCTCAAGTTGTAAATATAATTGAAGATAAATATGAAAATAAAAAATTGTTGATAACCTTATTTTTAGATAAAGGTAGGCATAACTAATATAGATTTTTGCATAAGTAAACATAACGAAATAGTATAAACGATTAAAATCATTTTCTTTTCAAAAGATAATGATTTAGTTTACAAAATTTTATCTTTTAAAATTTCCATATGTTAGTAGGATTATAGGAATTGCCATTGACTAAATTAATAAAGATACAATAAAAAAAAAGCAAAAAAAAAAAAAGAACAATTGTTAAAAAGTACTTGCAAAGAAGAATGATATGAAAAATACACGACTAAGTTTATTACCTTCATTTGTATTTCACAACAAATTGATTATGAAATAAATGTGCGCAATTGAAGTAGATGAGTTTGCAGTTTCTTTACAACAAATTTATTGCAACAACATTAGCATCTTGGTTTGTTGAAATATTCATAATTCAAGAAGATTAGTTTGATAAAACAAATTTATTATAAAATAAATGTACACAATTGAAGATAAATTTGTAATTCAATACAAATTTATTATGTAAAATAAATGTATGACTATATAGGTTACATATCTTGCTTATATGATATATTTGCAAGAATAGTGTTTCTTTATTTTTTGTTGGCTGAATCTACATATCTTGATAGTCGTAAACTCATAATGGATTTTCATTTTAATCTTGCTAATGATTATAAAATACACAACCAAATTTTATGCATATTTGAAAGACAAATCAAGTGCATGTAAAATGTAAAAAAAATACTTGCCTGTGGTGGTAGTGATGTCTTCCATGTCAAACTGCTTCTAGGAGAAGGATAGAAAGATTTTTTATTTTTAAAAACCGAGAGAGAAACTTAGTTTGAAAATTAAAGAAGTCAATATATTATAGTAAAATATTAATATTTGGAAGTGGTACTTGATGCGGATAAGATTTCAATTGTGATCAAATTCATCTTCTCCTTTTTGTTTTTTTTTTATTTTATGTTTTATGCGTCTTACTCTTTATCTAATTAGTTTTGTTTTGTTTTGTTTTTTTTTTGGTCCTTGTAATTCATTTTAATTAGAAGTTTTTGTATTCCTGTTTTATCTAATTAGTTTTGGGAGTGATATTTGATTCGGATTGGGTTTATCTAATTAGTTGTCATTGATCTTTGTGATTAGAAGTTGATATGAACAAAAAGTCTAATGTTAATCTAATATTAGTTGAATAGAATTCTATAATAGACTTTCTTTTTTTTATAATACACTACTTCTACATTACTGCAATTTAAGATGCATTAGACTTTTATATATATATATATATATATATATATATATAAATGTTTTCTTTTTAAAACCTAAAATTTTAAAAAAATTTCTTCAATTTGGTGAAGCCACTTGGCGCAACCATGGTGTCTAAGCTCAACTTTTATTATATAGTATATGATATTGATTTCTTATTCAATGATAGAAAACTTTAACAATTGGGCTAATATAAGACAACGCCCATTTCAATACTGAGAGATAGGACGAAGAGCCTCGTAACTCAATTGAAATCTCATAATAATTCTAATAGAAACATTCATGGTTCAAATCACCTCAGCCTCAACCCCAACTATTAAATTATCACCCCCTAAAAAAAAATTAATAATAAAAAAGACTGAGAGATAGGCCTCCCATAAATAAAAGATGATCGTAAGACAATATAAAAATGCCCCCAAATCCGATTATAAAACAGCCCAACCAGAGTCAATGGGCATAAGATAGTATCTTGCAATTAGATATGCAGTTGCACCCTTGACCAACGTGAAGTATGAAGTTATGCAATTCTTTCTTTTCTTCGGGTTTTTTATTTTTTATTTTTTTATTATAATTATTATTAAAAAAAATTCTATCAAACCTCTCGATGATGGGTTAAAGGGCACATTATTACATAATCAAGAATTTTGTTTGATGCTCTATAGCCTAATTAGCACCTCCCTATGCACAAAGTACTTGGAGGTTTAAGGAAAAAAGTGTTTGAGTTGAGGGTTAATCACTACAACAAATCTGACTTTTTTCAATGGTCAAAACCCTTAAAAAAAGTATTAAAAAACCTTGAAAAAAATTATTTTAAGAGTCCAATTGATCCTTGATAACCTTCGAAATATATACCGTCGAAAAGGAAATTTTGAAGGTCTTCGTGGCCCTCAAAACAAGTGCTCTAATCTTATTTTGAGGGTCAAGAGACCCTTAAATAACCTTTTACCAAGGTTTAAAATATTTATATTTACAACTCTTGATAAATAAGGTTATTTAAGGGGCCTCTTGACTCTCAAAATAAGATTTTATTTCATTTAAAAAAAAAAAACCACAATCATGCACAAAATATATATATATATGTGTGTGTGTGTGTGGGTCCTTTTTGGACGGTGCCCAGGCCCAAATAGGAACGAGGACCTCTGGTCTTTTAGTTGTTGTTTTAAGGGACTAGGTTTGGTTCACCGTAGCTAAATGGGCTGATTACGAACCAAATGGTGCACAGAGCAAGAATCCTACAACACATACATACTATCAAATAAGAGATATATGCATTAAACAGCAAGAAACAATAAATGGGCAATGCAATAGAGAAAAACACAAAGTAAATGTTAGGGGTCCTTAAGATATTGTGAAATATTTCATTAATTTCTTAATTGTGTAATACATCATGCTCACTAGGATGTGTCACAAGGTCCAAATAAGTTCAAAAATTATAGACTTAGATGGCTCTTTAGGCCTCTATGACTTGCAAAGTTTGAATCCCTTTGAATTCAGGTGTGTTCTCTAATGGCTGTTTGAGGATACCGGGCGGTATTTCCCTCTTTTGTTCTTACTTTCTTTGAATTATAACAGAGTTTTCTCAATGATTCTACTCTAATTCACTGTTACTGAATGCCCTTTACTGTTGGCTGCTTCCCCCTTTTATAGTGTCATCCTAGGGTTTCCGAGGTACCATTAATTCCCCTATTTGCTCCCCTAGGTATTAGAACCAATGTTATGCCAGCAACATTGGTGGCTGGTCCCTTTCTTATTTCTCATAATTTTCTTCTTTTGGTGTTTCTTCCTCAAAAGTCTCCTGTTACCTTTCCTTTCTGGTATGTCTTGAAGAGCTGACCTTGGGTTTTTCTCCTTTCAAGGTTTCTAGTTCCCACCTTTTCAGACTCAGCTTTTGGTTGCCTTTCCCTTTGTCATTTTTCCCAAGTGGGCTAATTCCTTCCTACCAAGTTGAAAGCTTCACAGTCACTTCCCTTAATAGTTCTTCTTTCTGGGTTCTCCGAGGTACCAGCCCCTTGTTCATGAATTGTTGATTCCCAAGCTTTCTAATTCCTTTTTACATCATTGGGTGGCTAATAGGGATATATCTATTCTTGTTCCTCATGTTTGTTGGCATCCCCTTTGAATTGTCTTAATCCAACCCTGGCTTTGCTACATGTCTTGAGGATCCCAAGCTCCTGGCAGTCCTAGGTATCCCAACCCAAGTCATTCCATGGTGCTCCCTAGCGATTTTCGGACCTTGGCGAGTTGGCTTTTCTTCTTCCCTTCATTTCATGAGTTCTAAAGCTTACCCATTCGTGGGTTTGGATTCCTCCTTAAAACCTTAATAGACTTGGGCCTATCATCCTTTTTCTTTATTGCGGGCTTAAGTATTTTTTTTATGGAGTTCAATTCTCTGTGCTATTTTGGGCCTTGGTGCAACTTCGTGATTTTTTTAGACCTCAACAATATATATATGGACAAAACTTAAATACAATACCTTAGGTGTTGTTTCTTAGGTTCACTTCTTAAGATTCAGCCATGTGGCTACTTAACTAAAAAATACACTTCCATCCCATGAGAAAAAATCCACATGGCAAAATCTTAAAATGAGAACTTAAGGAACAACAACTAAGTATTGTACCTAAGTCTTGCTATATATATATATATATATATATATATATATATATACACACTCACACACACAAAAATTCACAATTGTTGAGATGATATGCTATGATATAGAAAAAAGTGGTATATTACTACAATTACACTTTCTTTGATTTCTAAACTCAAAACTGCAAATTAACATATTAGGAGCCGCGTACAAACTGCCGATATGTCAATTATTGTTTAAGAGAAAAGATATCAACAACCGCACTTTGCACAAAGACCAATTCTGTCCAAGAGTTAAAAGTTTTTATACATTTTATTCTTCATCATCATCTCCAAAGCAAGAAGTTATCAGCTAGTACAATTGAACATTTCAGCCATTATGGGTGCCCTCAAGTTTTTGAAAAAGAGAGAATGATACCAAAAGTTTGTTAATTTCCCAGCAAATATATCTACACACCTTTCCACAATATCAAATTCAAGATACCCACAATTTCAAAGAGAACAAAAAAGACACAACAGAGTTCATATATCTAAATAAAATATGCTAATTAAAGAAACGCCATTCACCAAAAAGAAGAAAACTTGGAAGAGAAGAATAGCAATACTCCATGGAAAAGGATATTCTAATCCCACACCCAACAGAAATCCCAAAAGAAAATAATTTTAACATGAAAAGAGAAACTCCTATACACGTAAACTCTCATCTAAAAGTTAGATTAACCCGATCAATATTAACCAAGCAAGCAAATTTAACATCCATACTCCAAAACCCAGAACAGGGGTTACAATCATTAACAATCTTTGAATAGATATATTAAACCAAAAAAAAAAAAGTCCATCTTTCAACATTCCCAGATCATAAAATCTATCATAGAATCCAAATAACAAGTATACTTGATTAGCAAACAAAGAAAAAAAAAATTAAAAACAGAATCTTTCAAAAAAACATAACACGGTAACATGTGCTTAAACAACATTTTCCATCTGTACATTATGGTCATTACAGATCGAAACAAAGTATTACAGAAATGAGGATTACATCTCAGAGAAACCTAGGATTCCTTAAAACCCATCTGCATCTGTCAACAACTGCATAGAATTTCAACCTTTTTTTTTTTTTTTTTGGTTCCTTTACCAAAAAATAGTATAAAAAAAATTGGATCAAATTGTGGAAACAAAGAAGTGGGCGTGTCTGATCAGAGACTGTACTGTTATCTTAGATGATGGAATATGAATTTGGGACTAAGGATATTGATAAGGAATAAATCATAACAGTTTTATGGATCTTAACCCGTCAGCCTATACTCGGGCTGACAGTTTATGTTGCGACAGGTAACTCTTGAAGCTGACGGATATTATGCATGCCGACAGAAATGACATCCCTGGTCAGGCTTGAAGGGCTGATTACGTCCAAAATGCTGACGGCCATTCATTGTTGTAAAAGGAAAGCCGAAGGTTTAGAGGCCGACGGTTACAGAAGATCCTTTACTTGGCTACCACGCCCAATGATAGAGCCCTATAAGGAAAGAGTTCCGTAATCTACGCTCACATAGATTCCTATATGGAAAAGACTTCTGCTCCAAGGAAGAAAGGTCAACCCTCTACTACTATAAAAGCCCCAATACCCTCACAAATCAAGGTACGCACAATTAACCCCTCTCTAGCACTCTAGAGTTGAAACAAACCCTAACTTGACCTTCGGAGGGTATTTGGCTGGCACCACACTGGTGCTCTCTGTTAGGTCTTCTCCTTTTTGTTGTGCAGGTGTAGTTCCGAGCGTACAAGCATTGTGCAACTCACTGGTGAGATTTTCGGCATCATCAGTTGGCGCCGTTTGTGGGAAAAACGACAACGTTGTAAGCCATACTACCGTTTCCCGGACTAAAGAGTTGCATGGTACTCACTCGCTCAATGGCAACTACTAACGACGTTCAAGAAGAGGAGCCACCCACGACTGCCCTCGAGAGACAAGTACGGACTCTTGGTGCCGCCGTGGAGCGCCTCACCAAACAAAACCACGACTTGGAGGAGCAGCTGCGCCAGAAGAATGCGGCGCTGAACGACCAACAAGAGGATCAAGAGGGGAACAGCACTCCAAAGAAAAATCAGGAGAAACCTGAAGGCAGCCACGCCCCAAGCAAACCAGAGAGGCAGAACTTGAGCATGCCATCCCTCACGAATGCAACTCCACCGCATGTTATTGCAGAGATGCAGGCGATGAGGGAACAGATGGAGGTTATGATGAACGCACTTAAGGGACGAGTGTCCAGCGATCTTGACGATCTAGTCAACCGCACCGACTCGCCCTTCACTGTGGCCGTGAACTCTTTCCCCTTACCCCACAAATTTCGCATGCCGCATATCGACAGCTATGACGGAGTGAAGGATCCTCTGGACCATCTAGAAACCTTCAAAACCCTAATGCATCTTCAGGGGGTAGCAGACGAGATCATGTGTAGGGCCTTCCCCACAACGCTCAAAGGCTCCGCGAGGGTATGGTTCAGCCGACTGACGCCCAACTCCATCAACACCTTCAAGGAACTAAGCGCTCAGTTCACCACACACTTCATCGGGGGACACAGGTACAAGAAGTCCACGGCATGCTTGATGAGCATCAAGCAACGGGAGGACGAGACCTTGAGATCCTACATAACACGCTTCAATAAGGAAGCGTTATCAATTGACGAGGCCGACGACAAGATACTTGTAGCAGCCTTCACAAATGGGTTGCGAAAGGGTAAGTTTTTGTTCTCCCTATACAAAAACGACCCGAAGACCATGTCGGAAGTACTCTACAGGGCCACTAAGTATATGAACGCTGAGGACGCGCTGCAGGCCCGAGAAGAGAAACCAAGAAAAAGGGAGAGGCAGGAAGACGCTCGACAAGATCAAGGGCGGAAGAGGCCAAGGACAGGAGACCGAAGGGACGAGAGGCGTTCTAAACCTCCGGGAGGAAGGTTTACAAGCTTCACCCCGCTAACCGCCCCGATAGATCAAGTCCTGATGCAGATCAAGGACGAAGGGGCTCTGACCTTCCCTGGAAAACTGAAGGGAGATCCTAGCAGGCGTTCTAGAGACAAATACTGCCGCTTCCACCGGGATCACGGCCATGACACAGCCGATTGTTACGACTTGAAGCAGCAAATTGAGGCCCTCATAAGACAAGGAAAATTGCAGAAGTTTGTAAGCAAGGAAAGAACGGATCCACCACCTCAGGAACAGCCCCCCCGACGGGACAATGACCGCCCTAGACCGCCCATTGGCGACATCAGGATGATTGTAGGAGGGACGGCTGCCGGGTCATCCAAGAAGGCTCGGAAGACGTACCTCAGGATGGTCCAAAATGTCCAGCTGACGGGCTCAGTACCAAAAATAGCACGAAGAGAAAGCCCCATCATTGGGTTCTCCGAAGAAGATGCGCGACGTCTTCACCACCCGCACGACGATGCGCTTGTTATCAGTTTGCAAGTAGGGGACTACAACTTGCACCGGGTGTTGGTTGACAATGGGAGCTCGGCGGACATCCTATATTACCCCGCATTCCAGCAGATGGGAATTAGCAGAGAACGATTAATTCCGACGAATGCCCCACTCGTCGGTTTTGGAGGAACGAGGGTGTTTCCCCTGGGTGCGGTCACACTATCAGTAACGGCAGGCGACTATCCGCAGTAGATCACAAAGGACGTAACGTTCCTCGTGGTCGACTGTTCGTCGGCCTACAACGCCATCTTGGGGCGACCCACCCTCAATTCATGGAAGGCGGCAACCTCGACTTATCACTTAATGATCAAGTTCCCTACCGAGTACGGGACAGGTGAACTACGCGGAAATCAGGTGGCCGCACGCGAATGCTACGTGGCTATGATGGAAATGGATGATCAACTCCAAGCCATGAGCATAGAAGAACATCGAAGTACGACGGAACCCGTCGAGAAGCTTGAAGAAATATCCCTTTACGACTCCAGACCTGACCAAACAACGAAGATTGGGACCCTTGCGAGTCCCATGATCCGACGAACACTTGCAGCCTTTCTCAAAGAAAATCGGGATGTGTTCGCATGGAGTCACGAAGACATGCCAGGGATAGACCCTTCAGTCATGGTGCATAAGCTGAATGTATCACCATCCTTTCCACCCATCCGGCAAAAGAAGCGGGTGTTTGCCCCCGAACGGGATCGAGCCATAGCTGAAGAAATCTGCAAGCTACAGGAAGCGAACTTTATTAGAGAAGTTTACTACCCCGACTGGCTAGCCAACGTAGTGATGGTCAAAAAAGCTAGCGGGAAATGGAGGATGTGCGTAGACTTTACCGATCTAAACAAAGCATGCCCCAAAGACAGCTACCCCCTCTCGAGGATCGACACTCTAGTAGACTCTACAGCTCAGCACCAGCTTTTAAGCTTCATGGACGCTTTCTCCGGTTACAACCAAATCAAGATGCACGAAGCCGATCAAGAGAAAACTTCGTTCGTAACCAGCCAAGGCCTCTTCTGTTACAAAGTAATGCCGTTTGGTCTAAAAAATGCGGGCGCAACATACCAGAGGCTTATGAACAAAATGTTCGCACCGCAAATCGGGAGAAATGTCCAGGTCTACGTAGATGATATGCTGGTGAAAAGTCGAAGGGAGGAAGATCACTTACAAGACCTTAGGGAAACATTCGACACCCTTCGCTCTTACAACATGAAGCTGAATCCAGGAAAGTGCGCCTTCGGGGTGACGGCAGGAAAATTCCTAGGATTCATGGTTTCCCAAAGGGGCATCGAAGCCAATCCGGACAAGATCCGAGCTATAATAGAGATGGCACCACCAAAAAATGTGAAGGAAGTGCAGAGCCTTAACGGCAAGATAGCGGCGCTAAATAGGTTCGTGTCAAGGGCAACAGATAAGTGCTTACCCTTCTTTCGAACATTGAAGAGATCTTTCGAGTGGACTGCCGAGTGCCAGCAAGCGTTCGAAGAATTGAAAACTTATCTCTCTTCCCCCCCGTTGCTGAGTCCATCACAACCAGGTGAAGAACTCTTTCTCTATCTTGCCGTCTCCCCAGCCGCTGTCAGCGCCGCCTTAATCAGAGAAGAAGAGAGAGTGCAGAAACCTGTGTACTACACCAGTCGAGCGCTACACGGAGCTGAAGAAAGATATCCGCCCATGGAAAAACTTGCATTTGCGCTGGTTACGGCAGCACGCAAGCTAAAGCCGTACTTTCAAGCCCACACGATGATCGTCTTAACCGACAAACCTTTGCGACGGGCAATGAGCAACCCTGAAGCCGCTGGGCGATTGGCACTATGGGCTATAGAATTAAGCGAGTTTGACATCCAGTATCGCCCACGAACCGCCATTAAAGGACAGGTCGTTGCAGATTTCATAACTGAGTTTACAAATGGCGAAGACAAGGGGGCAGAGGAATCTCCCCAATGGAGCATACATGTAGACGGGTCCTCCAACAGGCAGGCTGGGGGAGCCGGCATCGTACTACACTCACCCGAAGGAGACATGGTCGAGTGTATGATCCGCCTGGAGTTCCCTACCACCAACAACGAGGCGGAATACGAAGCTCTGATAGCAGGACTTGACCTCGCCAAAGCTGCAGGAGCTGAAAGAGTAATCATTCACTGCGATTCTCAAGTCGTGGTCAACCAGATAAATGGGGATTATGAGTGCAAAGGCGAACGGATGAAAAAATATCTGGACCAAGCGCGATGGAGGGTCAGCGAGCTGAAGGCTGAAATCACACAGATACCTCGAGGAGAAAACGAGCAAGTCAATCGCCTAGCCAAAGCCGCCTCAGCCGAGCATATGGCTACCCTTGGTAACGTACTCTCTTTCGTTCAGCTCTCTCCACTTATAAATTCTGTCGATGTACAGGAGCTTGGTTCCGAAAGCAATTGGACTACGCCATTAGTCTCCTACCTAAAGAACGGCGTACTACCGGACGGAAAGGAGGCTGCAAGAAAGCTGAAGGTTCAAGCAACGAGGTTCGTCCTAATAAGAGACATCTTGTACAAAAGAGGCTTCTCCCGCCCCTACCTGCGATGCTTAGGTCCTGAAGAAGCAGATTACGTCATGAGGGAAGTGCACGAAGGAATCTGTGGAAACCACTCAGGGTCGAGATCGTTAATCCACAAGCTAGTACGAACGGGGTACTTTTGGCCAACTATGCAGAAGGATGCCGAGGCCTATGTAAAGAAATGCGACAAGTGCCAAAGGTTCAGCAATGTCATTAGACAACCATCTGAAGAACTTACCCCAATGACGGCGCCATGGCCGTTCGCTCAATGGGGACTGGACATCATGGGACCGTTTCCTACGGCAATACGACAACTGAAGTTTCTGGTTGTGGGCATCGACTACTTTACGAAGTGGGTCGAAGCTGAAGCCTTAGCCACCATTACGTAGAAAAACGTACGCAGCTTCGTCTGGCGATGTATCATATGCAGATTTGGCATACCTAGAGTCTTAGTCTCGGATAACGGGAAGCAATTCGACAACGAGGCCTTCCGGGACTTCTGCTCACAATTAGGGATACGGAACCACTACTCCTCCCCCGCCCACCCTCAAGCCAACGGACAGGTCGAAGTCACGAACCGATCCTTGCTGAAGATTATCAAGACTCGGCTCGAGGGGGCAAAGGGTATATGGGCTGAAGAGTTACCAAGCATACTTTGGGCCTATAGGACAACGGCAAGGACACCGACACAGGAGACACCATTCCGGCTAACATACGGGAGTGAGGCAGTCATCCCAGCCGAAGTCGGCCTCACCAGCTACAGGGTGCACAATCATAACGAAGGGAAAAATGAAGAAGCCCTACGTCTACAGCTCGATCTAGTGGACGAAGTCAGGACAGCAGCAGAGCAAAGGCTCGCGCGATACCAGGACCGCATGGCCAAGCACTACAACTCCCGGGTCAAGCACAGAGACTTCCAGGTTGGAGACCTCGTTCTAAGAAAAGTCATGGGCGCAGCAAGAGACCCAACTCAAGGAAAACTCGGCCCGAATTGGGAAGGACCCTACCGAGTCACGGCGTGGCAGAGGAAGGGCACCTATCATCTGGAGACACTGGACGGACGGAAGCTACCGCACCCTTGGAATGCTGAACACCTGCGAAAGTACTACCAGTAGAGGCGATGACATGAAGAACAACACCTATCTTTTTATTTTTAGATTTACTGTTTACTTTTAAGTATTCACTACAATAAGCCCAACGGGCATGTCTTTTACTTTGGTTTTGCTACAATAAGCCCAAAAGGGCAGGTTTTTCCTTTTTTAGGTATTTTTTAACAATAAGAGGGATTTATTCAGAACGACTGAAGTTTCTACTTACAAATGAAAATTAGTAAAAGACCGACGAAAAGTGGCTAAGTCCACAAATCAGCCACTAAGCTGACGGCCTAAATAAAAGGCTGACGAAAAGTGGCTAAGTCCACAAATCAGCCACTAAGCTGACGGCCTAAATAAAAGGCTGACGAAAAGTGGCTAAGTCCACAATTCAGCTACTAAGCTGACGGCCTAAATAAAAGGCTGACGAAAAGTGGCTAAGTCCACAATTCAGCTACTAAGCTGACGGCCTAAATAAAAGACCGACGAAAAGTGGCTAAGTCCACAAATCAGCCACTAAGCTGACGGCCTAAATAAAAGGCTGACGAAAAGTGGCTAAGTCAACAATTCAGCTACTAAGCTGACGGCCTAAATAAAAGACCGACGAAAAGTGGCTAAGTCCACAAATCAGCCACTAAGCTGACGGCCTAAATAAAAGGCTGACGAAAAGTGGCTAAGTCCACAATTCAGCTACTAAGCTGACGGCCTAAATAAAAGACCGACGAAAAGCGGCTAAGTCCACAAATCAGCCACTAAGCTGACGGCCTAAATAAAAGGCTGACGAAAAGTGGCTAAGTCCACAAATCAGCCACTAAGCTGACGGCCTAAATAAAAGGCTGGCGAAAAGTGGTTAAGTCCACATTTCAGCTACTAATCTGACGGCCTAAATAAAAGGCTGACGGTCTCATAAACTAAGCCCTTAAAGCTGACGGTCTCATAAAAGACCAGCGAAAAAAATGAGTCCACAAAATGGACGAGCCAAAGGGCTGACGACCTAAAAATGACCAAGTCCACGAAGTAGACAAGCCAAAAGGCTGACGGCCTAAAAATGACCAAGTCCACAAAGGATGACCAAGTCCACGAAGTGGACAAGCCAAAAGGCTGACGGCCTAAAAATGACCAAGTCCACAAAGTGGACAAGCCAAAAGGCTGACGGTCTAAAAATGACAGTCCACAAAGTGGACAAACCAAGTGGCCGTCGTCTAAAATGACCAAGGCCCCTGATCGAACAAACCAAACAGCTGACGACATAAAAATAGAGGCGACGAGACGGATAAAGCTGTAAACCTGACGGTACACAACCCTGATTTCGATCTTCCAAATCAAAACATACGAGTAAAACAGAAGTAATTACATACAATCAACAGAAGCGACGTTGTAAACAAATCAAAAACCCAAAAAGGCATTAAAAAAGCTGTTAAAATGTTACAGATAGGGGCCCAAGGGGCACTCAATAAAGCTGTTTGCTAGGCAGATAAAAAGAAGAAAAAAAAACATGAAGCTGCAAAGTCATCACTCCAAAAAAAAAATTCTCTACTTTTTAACAGAAGGGTCCTCTCCGTCAAGCAGCACCACAGGAGGGGTCGCGGTAGTTGTTGGAAGGTTCATAGCAGGCTGGGCCAGGACGACTCCGCTACCTCCATGGGGAGAATCCACTAAGTCATCTACACCTGCGGTGACGGAACCAGTAGCAGGAGTCATAAGCTGGGCGTCATCCAGGGAGATACCAGAAAGATCCAACTCGGGAAAAGCTGACGCCACCTGTCTGAGGCAATCATCAAATCCCGTGCCATAGTATCCGCCACAAGAATCAATAAAGGAGTCCGACGCCTTGAAATTATTGACCGCGTCAGCCCCTGCTGTCTCCACCTGATCACGGAGAGTCGTCAGCTCTTGCTCAAGTTCGCCTTTCTGACGACCCGCCTCCCCTAACTTCTCCTTCACTTCTTTCAGCTCAACGTTAAGGAGACGCATTGCCTCCTTATATTGAGCCTGCTGGTTTCGCATGTTGGTATTGTGCTTATTCACGCGAGCGACGACCCCCTCCTTAGCCACGCACCTGTCCTGAAGCGCCTTTACACGAACCAGGGCCTGGAAAATGATACAACCGTCAGTCATTTTTTAAATAATGATAAATAGCAATAATAAGGAAAGAACCATCCAGGAGGGATGGCTTACCCGAGTAAGGTCAAACAAAGCTGACGACCCCAACTCATCCATCGCCAACAAGTCACAAGGATCTATGTCAGCGGGCTTTATGAATGACTCTACTGCCTCAACAGCAAAATCTTTGTGAGTTAGCAGGCAACGGGGCCCCTGCAGGACAGGACCGGAAGAGGTCATTACACCTTTCCCTGCCCCATGACTAGGCTTAGGCGACGGCCTTTTTGGGGGCTCACTCCCGGAACCGACGGCTGCTTTCTTAGGTGGACGGCTATTATCCCCGTCAGTCTTCCTGTTGGAAGAACCCTTGACGATCTTGGGGGTCGACGAGGGTGCCGTCTCCCCCTGTGCCTTCTTCTCTTCCTTCAAACGGGCAGCGGCAGCCCTTATCCGTTGCTTGGCCACGTCCATCTCTACGAAAAGAAACACATTAGCAAAACCGACGGTAATACAAGGATGATTTCGAAGATCAGGGTAAAGTGCTCACGGTGACGGGAGAATTCTTCTAGCCTGCGAGCCTCAGGCGTCGGTTCAGGACCACCACAGAAAGCGTGAAGGTAGTCGAGGGTGATTAAGTCTCGACACGACCGCTCCTCTAAGGGAATCTCCAAAACCCGACGGATGAAGTCCTCCTGCTCACCAGTTATGGAAGGGCGAATGAGGGCTGAAAAATGCAAAAAACCGACGGCGTTAGAACCACTGAAAAATCGAAAATATTACTTAAATTAAAATCAAAAGTTGACGACTATAACCTGACTCTTTTATAAATGCCCAAGTATTGTCAAAACAGCCGTGGGGTATTGTTTCCCATTCTTCCTGACGGCACACCCAATCCGTCCCCTCAACGAAAAAGAACCTGCTCTTCCAGGCTCTATTCGAATCCGGCGTCTCAGACACCAACCTAAGATCTTTTTCCCTGACGGCAAAATGGTACATCCCTTTGGAAGAAGAGAGGTGCCGAGGTCTATAACAATAAAAGAATTCGTCCAAAGAAAGCTGACGATTCCCTCCACTCAAACGACCCCACAGTACCTCAGCGCCTATAAAAATCCTCCACGAATTCGGAGCGACTTGGCTGACGGATAACCCAAGAAAGTCAACCAACTAACGGTGTAAGGCCGTCAAGGGCAGTCTCAGACCGGCAGCAAACATGGCATCATACATGCCGACATCTGCCGTCCTTCCTGAATAACATTTCTCGCCTTCCTCAGGGAGACGGATAGGAATATGGTCGGGGATTTGAAAGCGGACACGCAACTCTCTAAAATTTTTTTCAGTCATTTTTGGTTGAAATTTATTTACAGCCCACTCTTTGGGAAGGATGAAGGGATGGTTGCCTCCAGGACTCACAGGAGTCCCTTCACTGGACCCGTCACCATCTTCATCCCCTTCACTAGACCCGTCACCACCTTCATCCCCGTCACTATATCTTTCTCCTTCCACTTCGTCACTCCCCTCACCTACTACCCTTTCCTGACCATTGTCTCCGTGACCTCCTACCTCCTCGATAGGAGTTTGGGCCGACGTCTCTCTCTCTGAAGACCAAGATGAGCTCCCTGACTCACTACCTGAACCAAATACCTCGTCGTAGCCCGCTCCATCGCGGACCGACGACCGGTCACTCGACGCGTCACTCGACATCTGACTACCTACAAGTGACGGGTATAATCTAAGCACCTAGGATGACAACTCGGCTTAAAAAGAAATAAAGCAGGAACAAAAAGAAAGAAAAAGTGAACTTACAAGTTCCTCGAAAGTGACGGCCGAAGAAATGACGGAAATAATGTTGGCAGGTGCTGACGGAAGATAAGCGACGGATAGCTCTCCAGGAATCGGTGAAAGTAAAATAGCGAAAATGGGGAGAGGTGGGCCATCTATATATATAAGGAAAATGCACGGAAGACGAAGCGACACCCTCAAACCAGACGCGGAGCCAACCCGAGCACGCCACGTGTCCTAGCATTTAATGTTGGTGTGACAGCTTGTAATTATTTTTCTCTCTCCTAGTCAAAGCAGCAGGTAAGGACGGATAAAAACTCCATAACCCGTCAGTTATGGCCGACGGAGATATGGAGTAGGGGGCAACTGATAAGGAATAAATCATAACAGTACTATGGATCTTAACCCGTCAGCCTATACTCGGGCTGACGGTTTATGTTGCGACAGGTAACTCTTGAAGCTGACGGATATTATGCATGCCGACGGAAATGACATCCCTGGTCAGGCTTGAAGGGCTGATTACGTCCAAAATGCTGACGGCCATTCATTGTTGTAAAAGGAAAGCCGACGGTTTAGAGGCCGACGGTTACAGAAGATCCTTTACTTGGCTACCACGCCCAATGATAGAGCCCTATAAGGAAAGAGCTCCGTAATCTACGCTCACATAGATTCCTATATGGAAAATACTTCTGCTCCAAGGAAGAAAGGTCAACCCTCTACTACTATAAAAGCCCCAATACCCTCACAAATCAAGGTACGTACAATTAACCCCTCTCTAGCACTCTAGAGTTGAAACAAACCCTAACTTGACCTTCGGAGGGTATTTGGCCGGCACCACACCGGTGCTCTCTGTTAGGTCTTCTCCTTTTTGTTGTGCAGGTGTAGTTCCGAGCGTACAAGCATTGTGCAACTCACTGGTGAGATTTTCGGCATCATCAGATATTTTCAAATATTTTTCAAGATAAGGATTGCAAAAGCAAACTAGTACCTATCTATTCTATCCATATAAACATCTCAACAAGTCATTCCAAATTTATCCAATAGTACTAAAACAGTGACTAGCTTGAGTTAATCTTCATACCTTAGTGATCACTACTAGATTGGGCTGATTGCGAGGTGATATAACTCAACATTTTCATCATCATATTATTATAATGTGCTCTTTGTTCTACCATTTGACTAGCTTGTTGTTCCTCAAAATGTCTACTTTGTTCTGCCATTTGAATAGCTTGTTGTTCGAGCATGCTTTTGAGGTGCTTTACTTCTTCTTTCAACTCTACATCAGCCTCTATTCGTTTTTGTTCAAATTCTAAGCGTTTTTGTTCAAATTCTTGGAGTTGCTTCTCAAGATTATATATAACTTGGTAGGAGTTGTTAAGACATATGTGTTTTCACTTGTTAAGAACATATGTCACTTATTTATGTAAATTGGCTAATCCTTTGACAAAACGCACTCTACTTGTAATTGGGTAGTTCTAGGTGTTTTTAATACTTCAAGAAATAAGGTTTCAAGATCAAGTGTTGAAGTCATCAAGTCTGTCCAAGAAAAACAAGCTGAAGTGTAAATTCATTAAATCTCGACACCTGCTCGATAGCTCCTCGACACCTGGCTATCTGTCGAGATCTTCAGTTGATGCTTATCGCAATCTCGATAGCTTCTCGATAGCTGGTCGATCGATTGAGAAAGTTTCTGTCCCCTCGACACCTTCTCGACACCTCCTCGATAGCTGCTATCTGTCGAGGTTACGGGAATTCAGATTTCTGTTTTTGGGCCAGGCTTTTGTATTTGTATAGGGTTTCTTTTCTCATAACGCTAGACTTATATAAGGCTTATTTTAGAGGCCGTCACATAAGAGAATACAAGGAGAACATATGCAAAAGGTGACCGATGCCTTATTCTCTCTGAAAGAAGCTACTGCGTCTTTTGCGCCTTAGGGTTTTGTAACCAAGTGCTTCTCGATCTTCATTGTTGATAAAGTGAAGAACTTTGCAGCCAACATTCTTCTTCCTTAAGTTGGTGAGTGAGTCACGTACTAGGATTCGTGCAAAGGAGTTAGTCACGTACTGGGATCCGTGCAACAAAAAGGGTGGCGTTCATATATTGAAGAGTTCAGAGGTTCTGAAGCGGTAGAAGGTTTCTGCTGTGAGTTCATCTACGGGGATTGTAGAGTCTAGGGACAAAGGTTTTGTACTAGATCTGAAACTTCTCTTTACTATAGTGGATTGCTTTTCGGAAAGGTTTCCCCCCAGGTTTTTTACTGTGAAACTGGTTGGTTTCATTGGTTTTCCTGGGTCATCATATCTTGTCTTATTTATTTTTCTGCTGCATGATTTTGACATGATATTGATGTTTGTTTGTTTTAACAAGTTTGATTCATAATAAATCTAATTAACAACTTGGGTTTAAAACTTGTTAATTCTATCAACCGGGGTCTAAATTTCCCAACAGGAGTGACTTCAGCCCCATAGCCACAAACTTGTCCATGACGCTCAAGTCCAAACACCTCCACAAACATTTGATCTTGAGATATTTGCAATGCCCCGCCCATTCACTTGAGTAGTAAGATTCCTCAATGCCACCTAAAAAGAAAAGTAACTTGCAACAAAACCACATAAAAATATACTATCTATATTAATATAATTAGAAGATTTCATACCAATGCATCTTGTGTTGGTTCATTTACTGCTTGCCCGTTAGCTTGCACATGGGTGATGTCAAATAATTCATTTCTGCTAGGGCTATGACCTGTCTTCTCTTTCTACCATTTGACAAAACAAATAGAAAGCATATATTAATTAAGTATTGAAGATGAATAATGCAATAACTCAACAAAACAAAGTCAAATAACAACAAATAGAAAGCAGTCACAGAAAAAAAAAATACAAAGTCAAGAAACATGGTTCTAAAATATTTTGGTACTGTCCAAGGTTGAATTTGAGGATGTGGATAGTAAGCATTTTGCTTAGATATACCTCTTCCACACTACGTTGTTGGAAACTTTTTGAACCAAAAGTGTGGATAATATTGTTTTTGTTCCGATTTTCCTTGTTTTTCAAACACATGTTGTACATTTAAGAATGATAAGTCAGTCCCATAAACCAACAAATCCACAAGACAATAGTTAAGAATAAATTTGATAATAAATTCTTTGTAATGGTACCATATAATCTTGCTTGCTCCACAAATCCACGAGACAATTCCAATCATCCTTCTCTAGTTCGGGTGGAACATTTGTAGCAATAGTAAATAATAATAATAATAATTAATTAGGCACACCTGTATAAGTGCAGCAATAGTAACTTTAGAAGCCAATCTTAATGACACATTATTCTAACTTCATACATACCAAAACGTGGATTGGCTGTTGAATTTGGACAACTGCAACAAGAACAAAAATGATGAGAATACATCTTGCTGGTGATCCTTGAGCAGTCAGCCCAAGGCAAGGGGTAAGCAATGAAGGGAATGTATTCCTGCTTGGATGTGATTGAGATTTAGACCTTCCACAAAAATGATTTCCTGAACCATTTTAGCACTAGTAGAGTTGAGTGTCAATATTATTTTCCTGCATTAAATTTAAATAAAACCCTAGTGCAAAAAAAAATTCAGCCTCCTAAATGTCTTGAAGAAATTTCAGGATATTCTAGCAATTGAAATTCTAACACCTATATCCTCCCAAAGCCACCCTAAACAAAAGAGAAAGAATAGATTATGCTACTTGATGATGCCAAAATCGTAAGTTAGATCACTCGTCCAATCCGGAGCTTTAGACAATCTTATAGGATCTGTAAGATAAAGAGAGTTGATTGAAGAGACCGCCGGATTGTGCCCGGTGGGAGAGCCTCCGATGCTTAAGCTAGTATCAGCCTATATATTTTCTACTATAGATAGCATTTTGTAGTGGTTTTTGACATACCTTAGCAAATGGGCAGATTGTCCCTTTTATAGGTGACTTAGGTAGTTGTTGAACATAAATGAGGGTGATTATTACCCTAATCGTAACGTTCTTTGTCTTGATGGGAGAGTTTAAGACCTTTGATGGTCGTTATTGAATGTGTTGAGCGGTTACTCATCTTTCTTTGATGACCCACTAATGATGCAATTATCATCCATTAAGATGGACGACCTTAATGGTTTTTATGGACTCATCTTTCTTTTATGGACGACCTTAAGAGTTTGATTTTGCTTTATGCTGGTCAGGCTTAGGGAATGTTCTTGACTTGTTTAGATTTAGACTTCTTTATCTTCAACTACTTTCTTCTTCAAGAATGGTAGTATTTTTGTGACGACTTCTTAGTATCTGCCTTTTGAAGGTCTTTTTGGACATTCGAGGGATCATAGCTTGATCTTGAAAGTGAGCTAATTTCTTCGGACAACCATTTTTGATCACTTCGATGCTTCTTCTTTCATTCATTCTCTGTTTGTCATGTTTGATATTCTTGATTTGTGTGTGACTTGCGTTTTTGTGAGAATCCTTGTCTGCTTACACTCGTCTAAGGGTATTTAGTCACTTAGCCACTTTTAGGTGACTTACATCCAGTTATGAAGCTTTGTCATTTAGACTTCATCAACGATTTACATCGATCTAGCGGAATCTTGTCCATTTTTTTTTTGGTGACTTACATCCATTTAAGGAATCTTGTCACTTAGGCTTCGTTAGTGATTTACATCTGTCTGGGCGGAATCTTATCACTTAGCTTTTTTTTTGTGACTTACATCCATTTAAGGAATCTTGTCACTTAAGCTTCGTCAGTGATTTACATCTGTCTTGGTGGAATTTTATCAGTTAGCCATTTTTTGGTGACTTACATCCATTTAAGGAATCTTCTCACTTGTTGTTGGAAAGATTTCTTGATGCTATGTCGTTTTGGACCTTCTTGAGGCCATGTTGATATCTGCATTAAGTAGCACATGCACTTGCCAAGACTTGGTTAAACAAGAGTTTTAGAACAATTTATATATGAATAATAAGTTACCAATAGCCTAGGTGGACCTTTTTCTTATTTCCTTGTAATCCTAGAGTTTTACCTCTTTTGTGATCTATCTAGTAATGCATACATTTTTGCATGAAACCTTACTAGGTGTAAATTTTTATAGAAGAATATAAAAGAGATAGAGATAAATGTGTTACCTTAAATGACAATATTATTTTGCCACATACCTCGAGTTTTTTATTGCTGGGATATTCTTGACAAGCTCTTCCCTTTTTGGGATGACAAGCTCTTCTCTTTTCAAGATTTTTATTTTTTATTTTATTTATTATTTTAAGCCCGACATGATACTTCATGTCTAAGGCCTAGATCTCTTTTGCTTCAAAATTTTTTTTTGAAGGCGTAAAAACTAGGCCACGTTTTTGCCCCCGTTCAAATGTGAAAAGTACAATTCTCGTTTTTTGACAACTAGAGGAATGGTCTATCACGAGTGGAACCTTTTTTTTTTTTTTTTTTTTTTGGGCGTGCTTTGATGACTATGATCATTGCCATTTGTAATAGTAATTTCCTCTTCCTTTTTCTTTAATTGTATGCTTAAGTCACTTCAATAGTGCTAGCTGCATGACAACGTACAAATGTGCAATTGCATGCTATACAAGACAAAGTGCATTCTATATGAATCATAGAGAAGTATAAAAATTGAAGCTATTTGACTATATGCTTCTTTAAACTAGTCTTTGTTAGGTGCTTGCACCGTATATAATTTTTAAAGCAATTTAAGAAGATTTTGGTGAGTTGATGGAGATAGTGGAAATTTATTGAGACTTAAATTCATGAACATATTGTGAATACGGACATCTAGCATTTTAAGTTTAGGAAACTTAAAAGAACTTCTCAGATTCATGATGATGAAACATATGCTACTTATAATATAGTCATATTGATTGTGATAGTTTTAACAATTTTATAGCAATATTTTTAGCATGTTCTACATACACATTTGTAATAATCATGCAAGCTTGATATTTGTTTGGCTTCAATGAAATAATTTCTCGCATGGATAATTAAAAAGAAAGAAAGAAATGAGTTACCTCAATAGAAAACCTTGAATCTCGATACTATTTTGACACGCGCATCAATCTTTTTACTATTGGAGTCTCCTTGATGAGTTCTCCTCCTTTGAGATCTTTTTTGTTAAGCTTAACATGATATTTCATGTTGAAGGCCTAGATCTCTCTTGCTTCATTCATTTGAAAGGATGAGAACTAGGCCACATTGTTGTAATTCGTTGAGGTCGCTCCAAGGCTATATTTCATTTCTCAAAGGATGAAGGTCATCCTGAGTTCTTTTAGCGTTGTTGTCCTTGGTATCTGAAGATGACCAAAAGGTTTGCCCCCGTTCAAACATGAAGGCTGTAGTCATTTGTTTGATGATAACCAAAGGAATGATCTGTCATGGTTTGAACCCGTATATTTCTTTCTTGGGGCTTAATCTTAGCTTTAATTGTGTACTCAAAATGAGTCATCTCAATAATGCTTGCTGCATTTTGTTAGGAATGACAATATCCAAATAGGCAAATTGCATGTTGAACTATAATAGATATTTTTTGATGAAGTGAACTAAACGTGAATCATAGAGAAGTATACTATGATATATGAATACAAAAGCTACTAACTATATGCTTCTTTAAAGTATCGAGGGACAAAACTTTGATCTTCTTCTTGGCAGGCTCTTTTAACGAGTTCTCATTCTTAATCCTATGAGCTTAAAGAATATATGTATAGTAGCCAGTCTAGTTGTTGTACTATAATGTGCTCTTACTGCACAAAGTTTAGATTTAGAGCTATATTGTCAAGCATAAATAATATTAACCACAAATGTTTGAATTATTTACTTATTTTTAAGAACGGTATATGTTGATGCATCCATGACATAGTCTTTAGCACAATATCCCTTCAAGTGACTATGTAACACAAATATGTATGTGTGTATAAAACAAAGGAAGCATAATTTAGTTCATATTGAGCACTAAAATAATGGCACAATTTATGAAATTATGATGCACAGACATAGATACCACTAAAGTTTTCATGAAACCATATGGTGGGATGTATAAATGGAACAATTTAAATTCTCCATTCTCAAAGTCAAAGTAACATGTAATTACACATGGAAAAGTTTGAATGGTAAACTTTGTTCATTCTATGGTGGAACATTTCAAGATATAAAATTTGATATCTTAGTAACGATGATGGAATTTATTTCAAGAAGAAATGTACTGATACTAAATAATATCTTTATGTATATTGGCATAAATTCTAATGATTTTTGAATTATGAAATTTTACAAACTTGCATTCCTTGAATAACTGGATCCTTTGACCCAAAAATAATGCCATTATCATATTTTTTAAACCATCTTATATTTAATGATATTGACCACTCTGGAAGTAAAAACATATAACGTTTTATACATTTTATTGAATGCTCTAAGGAGCATTTATAAAATTAATTTCTATTAGGAAACTAACTGTAGAAAGTAAAAACATATAGGAGTATTCACTAACTTTCTTTGTCCAGAAATTCTTTAACTTCAAAAATTGAAATTGAATAACTTCGGGTATAATACCTAAAGCAGTTTTTTTTTTTTTTTTTGACAGGCAATAAGATTCCAATACACCTTTTTAGTGCTTAGAATTATGACACACTATAATTCTATTAAGATAATAAATTTCGGTTTTATTTTTTTCAAATGCAAAAAGTTAAGATTTATTATCTTTGGCAAAACAATAATCCTTGGCTTCCATCTTTCCTATCTTAGGAAGATGTATTAGGAAAGAAAAGTAGTGATATAAAAAGCCATAATGCTTGAATATCAACTAGGATGTCAACAAAATATCAATTGAAGACACAAATGGTCTACTACAATATTAGGAAAGGTAATAAAACCCTTTCTAATGGCCATAAATTGGATTCAAGATCATAATACTTTGCCGGTATTTGGCCATGAATATTTTTTAGGTGTAAATGCACTTTTCGTCCCTACATTTTGGGGTCATTTCTATTTTGGTCCCTACATTTCTATTTTACCACTTTTAGTCCCTAATCTAATTAACGCGTGTTATTTTAGTCCTTTCTGTCAGCCAACAGACGGAAATAGCTGACGTGGCTAACGGACTGATTAAAATATTAATAAAAATACACTGTGGCTCTTGTCACCCATGCCACATGGGTTTCCCACCCCTTTATTCACACGTAACCCTCACTACAACCACAAATCAGTACCAGAAACCCAAAATCCCCCAAATCAGTACCAGAAACCCTAAACTCCCAAATCACGAGACCCTCACTATTGTCACTACCTTCATCATTATTGCCATCATCATTACTGCCATATCCTAAAAGGTTTTGCTCCACTACCAATGGCTGCACATTTGCCCCAACATGCTCACCTTCATCCACTAGTATAGGATTATCCACAGGGTGCTCTAAAAACACATGAATTTCTTCATGACCAATCACTAAATCTGTCATAAACATGACATCATCATCATCAATTATCAAATGGAAATTAGCCCTCTTTAGATAATTACTAGGCATTTTATACCAAATCCTGCTCACAGAGGTGTACCCAAACTCCTTGCATATACCCTCAATCTTTGTCTTGGACCACCTATCAGGGTCACAATTGTCCACTATATCCACTTTAGCTCCCACATATTTTCGAGGGTTATCAGTAAAATACCCACCATGATGCACAGACAAACTAAATAGCTCACTCATGCTGCATGCAAAACACATATAAACCATTAGTTAACAAAACATCACTCATTAGTTAACAAAATATTAACCATTAGTTAAATAATATTGACTACATTCCAAAACAGCACTCATTAGTTAACAAAATATCACACATTAATTATTTACCAACTCAGCACTCATCATTCCACAATCCACCTCAGCTATTTTGAATTATATAATATGGTAATGCACATTATCTTCAACAGGGGAGTAGAGGGACCACATTGGAAAGCACAAAAAATTACATATTAAACAACGTCATAAAAAATAGACACATGCATAGTAATCCACAAACAAACACATGTTAACATTATATATCATAAGCATTTTGGCCCACTAATTCAGTATACATCAGACACAGAATCAGCCATTATCTTCAACAGGGGAAAACAGGGACCACATTGGAAGCCATAAAGAAACACATACCCAAACAAGGACCAACAAACAGTCAAAAGTAACTATTTTCGTCTGTTGTATTTTTATTAATATTTTAATCAGATCGTTAGCCACGTCAGCTATTTTTGTCTGTTGGCTGACTGAAAGGACTAAAATAACACGCATTAATTGGACTAGGGACTAAAAGTGGTAAAATAGAAATGACCCCAAAATGTAGGGACGAAAAGTGCATTTACGCCTATTTTTTATTCCTCTTTCTTTTACTATATATTTATAGTGTGTTTCGTGTATAGGCTGTAGATTCTTAAACTTCATAGTTGTACAAATATTTAAACCCTCTTTTGGATAAGTGTATCTCTTGTGATTTCTGTGACTATTTGAAACAAGTTATGTCTTAAAGTTGTTCATTTTGGAGAATAAGCCTAAATGGCTACTAGCTATTACTTTTGGAGATTTCAAAGAGTGGGTTTGCTAAGAGGGAGGGAAAAGATGGTCTATTGATGCATGCCCCTATTCCTGCCGCATTTTCTCTCTTCTTTTTCTTTCTTTCTTTCTTTCTTTTTCTCCCCTCTGGGTGTTTTTTCTTCTTCCCCTGTTTTTCACTCTTTCCCTTATTTTTTCTCTTTTCCTTGTTTTTTTTCTCTACTTCAGTCCTCTATTTTTTCCTCTACCTCCGTCCCTTTTATAGTGAGCTAATTCAATGGGATTTCTCCCTTTTACCCATAGGGCTTCACCAACTGTTTTTGGTTTGTTGTGAGCATCCTTTCAAGATTACCCACTCACCCATCGGTTGCCCCGTCCATTGCCATCTGCTCAGAACATGTTTGTTGCATGACAAAATTCTCTTTTGTTTGTTCTTGCTGTATACCTCTACCTCACTACCTAGCTCTATGGCATGCATCAGTGGTCCCAACCATTTATTACTTCTTTTGGGTAAGATATCATCCCAGCAGGATATGTTCCCAAAAGAAGTCATGGCAGGAAACCTAATATAGACCCCCTTTTCCCCCCACCACCAAATCACGCCCTCTGAATCTCTTTGACCGTGGGCCTACCTCCCTTGTATTGGCTGGGTACAGGTTGGTGGTGCCCCGGCCCTTCTGTTCTTTGGTCTTCTTGGTGGGCCTTTGGGCCTTGCTCTTCATTGGGCTTTCTTCCTCATAAGCCTTTGGGTATAGATTTGCAAAAATGGGCATCAACATTTAGCCCCCTGAGCATATGGATTGCTCCTGCAATTCGTATGCGAAACTCATGCAGTTTTTCTTTTGCGGGTTGTTTAACAACTCACATGCGAATGCTTCTCTTCTTTTCTTCGCGTGCCTGCTGTTTCAATATTTACTCTCCTTAGGCAAGTTGTTTTCTTTCTTTCTACAATTTTACGACCCTCCAAGGGTAGCCAAAAAGTTGTTGTTCATGAGGGTGGTGCTGGGTCTGCTGGGCCTCTTTGGGCCTGCCGTATGCTTTCCTTTTGCCCTTCATGACTTGTGCCTGCTAGGCCTCTTTGGGCCTGCTGTATGTTTTCCTTTTGCTAAATTCCATTAGCCTAGTACTATCATTGGGCTTGTACTATGCAGTTTTGGGCTTCCTTGGCTCATTTCATTGCTTTCGGGCTCCTTTGTCCCATTTTATTCTTTTGGGCATCCTCGGCCCGTTTCATCACTTTCGGGCTCCTTTGTCCCATTTGGGCTCCTTTGTCCCATTTTACTCTTTTGGGCATCCTCGGCCCGTTTCAATTCTTTACTCCCATGGGCTTTTACTAATTTCATTGGGCTTCCCCGGCCCAATTACTGTATACTATCTTTGGGGCTCATGGGCTTGCCATCAACCTCTTACTTTCTTTGTTTACATTACTTCGGGCCTGCTGTGGCCCATTCTCACTTTTTCACGTCATACACTGCCCATGGGTTTGTTATTCTCTCTTTCCTGGCTCCTTTAAGCCTGTTTGCTCCCTCAAGGCCCATTTGTTTATTTCATGGACCTGTGATCCATTATTCCTGCCATTCGGGCTTAATGGTTTTCTTCTCACTTTACTAACTCTTTTCTTCCCATATGGTTTTCATTCAAAGGGATTGTTGATGATGATGATGATGTGTGCATCCTTCTCTTCATCATTTCTTCGCTTGTTTCTTGGTTTGCTTCTTGGAAATTCCTTGTGATCTTGGACTTCTATAATGGTACTCAGTTCTTTATGTCTGCGGCAATTTGTATACTTATTTCTTTACATTTCTGTAGCAGCACGTACTCATTTCTTTGCTTTTGTAGGGATAAATACTCATTTTTCTGCTTCCGCAGAATATGTAGACACTTTCTGCCGCAATACACGCACTTATTTCTTTGCGTCAATACACCTCTTACTCTGCTCCTGCTAGAGCAGCATCTATACTGTAGGAAGTCAAGGTTATGTAGATTCTGCGGCAGAAGAATTAGGCTTGATTGCTTACTTTCCCCACGTATTCCTTAGCATCATCTCTTCATCTCTTCATCCTTTCTTGTTGGGTTCTTCTTCATTATGATGTTTTACATTTTCTCATCTCTTCAGAATGCTCAAAATTGGCTCTTTGGGTTCTTTAACTCTTCTTTCTGCCAACTTTGCGAACAACACTTTTGCGGAGCAAGGATCTTTCTTACAATCTTCATTTTTCTTTTCTTTTAGCCACTTAAGGTTGCTTCACTTCGGGCTTCATTCATTCTCTAAAAATAGAGAAAGTGTTGTCTTCTACTACCTTCGCATCTAAGCCGACGACTGAAAAGAGTTTCATCAAAACAACTCTGCCACATCACTTTCTTCAAGTAGAGTTCTTTCACAAGAGGAAAACTTCCTCTAAGTGTCTAGATTAAAGGGTGGCTTCACTCCCTTTTCTTGTGCTTTCTTCTTCTCTGCATCTTCATTTCTTTTGCTCAAAACAAAGCGTAGAGCTAACATTGCAAGCCCTCATCGTAGTGGAGTACTCTTTCATTTGCTAATAATACTTTCTGCTGTGTTGAAAAAAAAAACACATGTATTCTGTGCCAGGATGAAGTTTCTGCGGAGAAAGATGTTGGGCCTTGTGGAAAGGCAAGTTTCTTTCAGTGATGATGTATTTATGGAAGACCTCCTTATTCGGAGCTGCTACTGACATGGGCAAATGTATTGTTGCAATAATAGAGGACCTTTTAGCCCCCAAGATCATCAATACTCTTGTACCTTTGCTGTTTGCATTGCGGGCTATTTCTAATTCTGCCATAAATTCTGGTTCTGCTGCAAAAGTGATCTTCCCGTAGAAGTGACTGAGTTTGCCACTCATTTTTAAGGCGCCTACAAGTGGTGCCACTATAGATATTTTTCCAAGGGGAAATGAGGATGCTTTTATGAGAAATCTTCACTTTCTAAACACTTTCTTTGTCATTCTGCCACAGCAACTATTGATTCCTTCGTGTTTGCTTTTTTTCTTCTTTAACATATTCTTCTTGTCATTCTGCCATAGTCTTCAGTCATCTTTTGTCTATATTCGCGGCTTCGCTCTTGGGCCTTTTCCCTCTTTTCATCAAGCCCCTCTAGGTCTTCACACATTTCTGCCGCAAAGACTTCCTTTTCTTTTTCTTTCTACCGCATCTGTATAACTCTCAGAGATGGAGTCATTACTTCTGCCGGGCTCATTACCTCTGTCCCGCAGACCAAGAAAAAAGGTGAAAACCCTGTGGCTGACTTTGGTGAATTTCTATAAGCCCAAAGAGCGTCTGGCAGGTGCTATGTAGATTCTGCGGCTGAGTGTGAATCAAGTTGGCCTGTAGTTGGCAGCCGTGGCATTTTTTACAAATTCTGCCTTGTCTTTCTTCATGGCAAGCCAGTAGTAACCCATTTGCAGCAAGCATCTGTAAAGCCTTTTCTTCCTCTGGTGCTCCCCACACTCTCCTGAGTGTATTTCTTTTATAATTTCTTTTGCCTCTTCAGGCCCAAACATCTTAAAAGGTTTTCATCATACCCTTTCTTGAAAAGGACTTCGCTATGCAAAAAGTAGCGTGTTGCCAACCTCTCAAGATTGTATCTTTCGCTGTGTTTTTGCGGCAGGATGCCTTCTGTTAGGTACTACGTGAATGGGCTTCTCCAGTCTCCGCTGACGAACACTGTGTAACTTTCTTCCCTGTCTGCCGCAAGCTGGAAGGTCCCACACTGGGTTTGGACTTGATCTGAGTCTTTACCCATACTTGGCTAATAGAAGCCTGCGGTAAAGACTAACCTCCCCGCAGTGTAACTTTCTTCTCTATCTGCCGCAAGCTGGTAGGTCCCACACTGGGTTTGGACTTAATCTGCATCTTTACCCATACTTGGCCAGTAAAATTCTGCCCTCTGGAGTCTGCGGTAAAGGCTGACTTCCCCGTAGGATCCGTAAGTCTTGTCATATACTTCTTTTAACTTTCTTTGGGCTTCCTCCTGCCGTACGCACCTGGACAAGACACCACTCGGCATCCTGCGGTACAATTCTTCTCTCACCAGGACGTAGTCTTTCAATACTTTTAGTTTTGCGTAGTCTTTCAATACTTGCAGCTCGTTCCTTCATCAAAGCTTTTTTTATGGGGATCTGCCAGTCCCCTTCGTACTGTTCTTCTTTGAATCTTTCTTTCAGCCTCTCAATTATGGACTCTTTTCTCTTGCTGACCTCTACTCTGGTGCTATCCCCTTCGAACATTATTTGCGAGCCTAGTGCGACCAAAGCATTGGCAAACTGATTTTCATTCCTTGGAGCATGTTCTATTTCAAAAGTTGAAAACTTTTCTTCCATCTTCTGGGCCAATCAATGCACCTATGGCATACGAGTTAGTGGCTAGGTAAAGTAACAATGGCTTTTTGCGGATTGGGGCTTGCACCGTAGGAAGGTTCATCATGATCTGCTGTAGCCTTTTGAAGGCTGCCTGTTGTACTTCTTTCCTCAAAACTTTGCCCCTTCTATCTCAGCGTGGGATACCCTGGCAGGCAGTGTGGAATACCCTGGCAGGCAGTGTGGAATACCCTGGCAGGCTGGGCTACTAGCTTGGCCACGCAGTCCACATTCAATGTATGCACTATTAGCCCAAGATCTCATCCTGGCATTTTCACTGTAATCCCATGCGAAGACATCTTTGAATTTTTTTAGCAATAGTATCAATTATGATTTCTCCTTTTCTGAAAGTCTTGAGCTAATTGAGATGGGTCTTGGTTCCTGTGGGTCCGACCCCAGGTTAAATTTCCTCCAATTTTTCTTCTGCCACAACCTATATATCCTTTTCTGCCACAACTTCTTTGTTTTTCCCTTCATTACTCTCCTCCTCCAAGCTTTCTTGAACCATGCAACACACCAAGCTTTTGTAGAAGATACATGATGTTGCTGCTTCATATTGATACTCTAAGCACTTTGCGGCAGGCTTTCTAAATTTACTGCAGAATGGGCCTTAACCCCCCTAGCATGTGAGACAACTGGATGAGTCTTTAGCTTTTTGAAGAAGACTTCCCAAATTTTGTTGTAGAATGAGACAGCCCCCAATATATGAGAATAAGCCCTTAGCTTTCAGCACGAGGCTTCCCATGTTTGCCGCAGAATGAGCTTTAGCCCCCAGTGCATGAGACAACTGGATGAGCTTGATATCACCTTCTCTTGGTGTTGATGCTCCATCATGTGGTTCATGCATTCTTCAGTAAAAAAATTAGATGCCATGGATCTATAAGTTGCCATATTGTAGAAATTCTTCGTTGCTAGAGAATTTGGAAAAAAGTTACTTCCCAAGCATGCTTTGACTTCGTTCCACTGCAAGCACAATTGCTTCCCATGTATTTTATGCTGCATATGATTGTGGCTATAGCTCTTCCGCAGATCTTTTCTAAAGACTTGCGATCATGGCTCCTTTGCGGGTTTGATTGAGTGTAGCCCCCATTATGGGCTTCTGCTAAGAACTCACAACCATGGTTCCTTTGCTAGCTTTTAGCCAAGAATTCATAACCACGACCCTTTTGCTAGCTATTGCTACCAAGACCTATATTTCATTGGTTTCTTCTTTGCTTGCTTTGAGTATGGGAATATTTAGATGGAGCTTGCTACGTCCCTTGCTTCATGGTTGGCTAGTAATGGCCAAAAGTCAGCGGCCTCTAATATAGAATTTTCCCATGACATACCCACATCTTTCTAGGACATCATGCTTCTTTATTCTTGTGGCAGAATGCCCTTGCAGCAGAACGCCTTTAATAAAAAACCACGTAATAGCTTTTTGCGGCAATAAGACAAGCAACTCTATTTACGGCAGGATGTGAGTGAGCAATTGTTTTTGCACTTTGCTTCAGAGTTCTTCTAGGATGAGACATGGGCATCAATGAGCTTCATGACTTGAAGAGTGATGGTGGAGTTGCATAGTTTGTAGAACAAGTAATCTGATACATTCTTTTTTAGAAACATCATAAAGATAATGATCATTAATGCCACTCTAGGCATAAATCTTCTGAGGTGCTTCACAGAAAACTTCTCAACTCTTCAAGGTTGTTGAATCGGTTTGCTAGACCCGATAATGGACAAAGAGCAGCTTGTAGATTTGGGCTTCTTTATGGAAAGTATGCAATTATTGAGTTGTTGGCTTCATCCCAAGGTCTGGATTTAATTTGGACACTTCACCACCATATCACATGCCTTCAATGTATGCTTTGGTTGAAAGCGGATGTTTCGATATCGCCGAATCGATTACTTCTCCCTCCTCCCTTCATTGATACTGATATATTTGCTGATGTAGTAGCAAAAAATTGATTCGGCAAAAGTGAATATGAAAGGCTTTGTATGCACCTCTCTTACTTTGAGAACAAATCTCAAATTTGTTGAATAAGATCTAGACTTAAGCTTCTTGTTGCAGCAGAATCATCCACTGCTCTTTTACACATCTTCACAGTGTTGGTGTTCCCATGAATTCTTTATGGGGCAATGATCACTTTTGTTGTAGAAAATAATCATATTGGATTTGTGGTTGCACTTAGAAAGTTCAAGAATTCAATACTGAATTTTGTGGTAGGATATTCTGCAAAAAGACTTATTGGAATACAAAATTCTGCTGTAGAATATTCTACCGCAGAATCTTCTGCTGTGAACAGTCTGCTGAGGGATTTGCACTTTCTGCTACAAAATTTCTGCGGAGGGACATTCTGCACTTTTGGAAAAGTTTGCTGAGGGATACTTTGCGGAGGAAATAGTGATTTGCAACAGTATAGTAATGATGAAAATTTTCAATTGGCTACAATAGCTTCATTTTTTTTTGTTTCTAGCTTTTGGTTCTTGAAGGGAAGTAGAGCTAGAATCACTAGCATGAGAAAATGATCAAAACCTTGTGAGGGAATGAAGGATTTTTTTTTTTTTTTTCTAAGTGCTGGACCTGAAGGTGGAGATGGAGAGAGTTTAGAAAGCTTCTAGTGCTTCCTTAAAATAAATGAGAGCAAAAAGTGGTGGAACTTTTGGTTTTGCATATTTGAATAAGTGGCTTGCCACATGTCCCACATGCATCACAAGGAGAACAAGTGGCATTTAAAGGATAGGACCAAGTATTGTGAAGGCCTTTTATTGTAGAGTTCTCAATATATTTCTGCGCTGTTTTAACATTGCTGTGCAGAGTTCTGCTGCGGCACTATCCTGCCGTAACGTTGCTGTATTCTGCCACAGAATTCTGCTGCGGCACTATCCTGCGGTAACGCTGCTGCGTTCTGCCATAGAATTCTGCTATGGTACTGTCCTGCGGTAACGTTGCTGTATTCTGCCATAGAATTTTGCTATGGTACTGTCCTGCAGTAACGTTGTTGTATTCTGCCGCAGGATTCTGCTATGGGACTGCTATGATGTTTTGGATACTTCCCTGAGAGTATAGCTTGGAAGGTTTAAGAAGTATAGCTTGGAAGGTTTAAGAACATCTGCATGTCTTGCTTAGGTAAGGACTTGGAAACATGTTTGCGAGGGAGAAATTTCTCATTCTCCCCATCTTGATCCCAACTCCCCAGTGGAGTCGCCATTTTAAATGTGGGGGCCTTTTTTGTTGTGCGTTGGGCTGGGCTGCCTTCCGCGGTAGTAGGCCCGAGTATTCTGAGTAAGGGAGTTGAGACCGGTCCAACTGGAACTCAACTTGGGCCGGCTTGTGCGCAAACGTTGAGTCCAAGTCCAAGGGAAGACGCTGCGAAGTGGGCTTATCCTTTGTTTCGGCCGCAAGAACTTTTCTCCAGTTTCTGCCGCAGGATTGACTTTTCTGCCATGCAGCAAGTCTGTCTACTGCGTAGTAAGACTGTCTGCTGTGCTTTAAAGCTGTCTGCCGTGCAGTAAAGCCTTCGGCCGTGCTCTAAATTTTCTTGCCGTAAAGCCTTGTGCAATAGAGCTATCTGCTGTGCATTAAAGTTGTCTGCCGTGCTTTAAAGTTTCCTGCCTGCTGTGCTTTAAAGCTTCCTGCCGTAAAGCCTTCTGCTGTGCAACAAAACTTCCTACCGTGCATTAAAGCTCTCTACTGTAAAGCCTTCTGCCATGCAATGAAGTCGTCTGCCGTGCAATAAAAGTTTCTGCTATGCAGTGAAGCTGCCTGCCGTGCTTTAAAGCTGTTTGCCGTGCTTTAAAGCCTTCTACAATGTGAATGACCACTCTTCGTTTTTACCGCAGAAACTCTTTTCTACTTCCTGCGCATATACAAATCTAAAACCCAAAGAAAATACCCATCAAACAAATGTTAGTTTAAATGGGTTAGCATATTCTCAAATATATACATACATATATGAGTATATATACTTGTACGTATTCACATATACATATATAAAATATATTTTTCCCGAACATGAGAAACAGGGTATATGTATATATATACTTACGGCAGGATAATGGTTAGTTTGTATAATAGTTAACACGGTAAATATAATGAAAATGTGCTACGGCAGAATAACTAATACAGCAAGTAAGACACCACAGCAGGACAACTGATGCGGCAGACGTGATAAAAACGTGCTACCGTAGGATGACTAAATACGGCAGATATAAGTTATAATGAGAGAAATCCAATATATTTGCAATCAAAATTAAGTATTAAATCTGCCCATAGAATAAGTAAACCAAGAAGGAACCCAAACTCCAACTTCAACAACCTTATCATGGGCTCCAGCCATAAAAGTTGTTCATTTTGGAGAATAAGCCTAAATGGCTACTAGCTATTACTTTTGGAGATTTCAAAGAGTGGGTTTGCTAAGAGGGAGGGAAAAGATGGTCTATTGATGCATGCCCCTATTCCTGCCGCATTTTCTCTCTTCTTTTTCTTTCTTTCTTTCTTTCTTTTTCTCCCCTCTGGGTGTTTTTTCTTCTTCCCCTATTTTTCACTCTTTCCCCTGTTTTTTCTCTTTTCCTTGTTTTTTTTCTCTACTTCAGTCCTCTGTTTTTTCCTCTACCTCCGTCCCTTTTATAGTGAGCTAATTCAATGGGATTTCTCCCTTTTACCCCTAGGGCTTCACCAACTGTTTTTGGTTTGTTGTGAGCATCCTTTCAAGATTACCCACTCACCCATTGGTTGCCCCGACCATTGCCATCTGCTCAGAACATGTTTGTTGCATGACAAAATTCTCTTTTGTTTGTTCTTGCTGTATACCTCTACCTCACTACCTAGCTCTATGGCATGCATCAGTGGTCCCAACCATTTATTACTTCTTTTAGGTAAGATATCATCCCGGCAGGATATGTTCCCAAAAGAAGTCATGGCAGGAAACCAAATATAGACCCCTTTTTCCCCCCACCACCAAACCACGCCCTCTGAATCTCTTTGACCGTGGGCCCACCTCCCTTGTATTGGCTGGGTACAGGTTGGTGGTGCCCCGGCCCTTCTGTTCTTTGGTCTTCTTGGTGGGCCTTTGGGCCTTGCTCTTCATTGGGCTTTCTTCCTCATAAGCCTTTGGGTATAGATTTGCAAAAATGGGCATCAACAGACCTTAATGATTTTTATGGACTCATCACTACTTAAACTGTTCTATTGATCATTAAAACATTGCGTGCAAATGATAAAACTTGTGATCATAGACATGACAACTAAAAAATACAAGAAGCTTACTAAATTTCTCTGATATACGGGCCATAAAATCAAAATTACACATTTTACAGTTACAATAAACGGATGGTTCTTCTCAAAAAACAAAGGAAAATTTTCTAATTCAAGGGGATTGAATGAAACTTCACCTATTGGATATGAGTTACTTCAGAACATGTATTAAAAGAGCATAGAAGAAGCACAATTCATTAGATAGTTTTTCTTACCCTAGCTTATAGTAAAACAAGATGAGATGAAATTGCTTCAACATAAGCAGTAACATTTTGGTAATCGGGTCTTAGCAAATGGATTATGAATTTTCAAATTATGAAATCTGCAAACGTAGTGCTCCCAACCATTCAAATGACTTATTCTCCAAAGTTTTAGGGTAACTCCACTTTGGAATTGTTAAAATACTACTATTTCACTATAAACCCAAGTAAGCTTTAAGCACTACTAATATTCCTCTACTACTAAACACAAATTCCCAATAGCTAACTGATGCACACCAAGGAGCTAGACATGCTGATCATACAAGTGGAAATGGAGCTGAATTTGCACAAGACCCTTTGTCATTTTCTAGTGGCCCAATTACAAGACTTAGAGCCAAATGTTTCAAGGAAGCACTAAATGGGCTAGTCCAAAAGAATTGGGCTGATTCTAAAAAGACCAAGATGGGCTCAAATAATAATCAAGGCTTAGTCCATGTCATCAAAGCAATTGAAGAGGCTAATGAATGCAAATTCGCAACCAGCATGGTCTGACCATAAAAGAGTGTGAATTTGTTAAGTTCCAAGGATATTAAATGTGAATTTGTTAAGTTCCAAGGATATTAAATGGGAAGATGTCTTGGTATTGGATGGGCTTGTTAATTCTAGTCATTTAGCTATTTTTGACTGCCTTTAGAAGTCCTAGAAAACTAAAAAACGTGGGAACTTGATTAGATTATTTTTTTTTTTTTTTTTGAAGTTGTAATTATGATTTTTACCTATTCTTGGAGGGTTGTTCCAAGTATATATCTGGTAGTACGAATTTAAAAAAAAAACACAGATTGGTATTCAGAAAATTATTCTCCTTGTGAGTCTTGTGATCCTCTTGGTTCTTAAAAGAACTCTTGAACTTATCAAGTTAATCTTGTGGCGTTCAAACAACCAAACTTATCACCTTTGATTCTTGAGAGATTCTTAGGAATTCTTGGTGTGGCGTTTCAATTTTATCGTAGTCTTGGTTTTCATCTGGTTAGGTGACGGGTCAAGGCTCAACAAATCTTGTCTACACGAACTTGGGGTTCCAAACCATCATTGTTATCGAGTTTCATCACAATTGTTGGTGAAGTTCATATCATTTTTGGTATCAAAGCTTTGGTTCTAAGATAAGTTTGACTATCTTTTACTTTCATTCTATTTCCTGTTCCTTGCTCAAAAAAAAAAAAAAAAAAGATTTCTCAGTACACGAAGAGGAAAATTTCTCCGTCATATCATTTTTCAGTACATAATTCCAGTAAGAAAATTTCTTCATTTCAATCTTGTTTCTCACCTTATTCAAGTTCTTGACCTTGTTGATGAGTTTTGGTTGTTTCTCATTTTGAATTGCTGCTAGTTTAATTTGAATTATTTTATTGACGTTTGATTAAGAACTAAAGAAGACACAAAAGAGTGGAAAAAAAAAGGCAAGAGTGTGTGAGACCATAAGAGGGTAAAAGCCGTTTAGTGTGAAAACACGAGTGCGAGTGTATCAACTCTTGAGTGAAACACGTAAGGGAGGGCTTGTGAGGGATTCTAACTTTGTTTTGTAGATTTTAAATATGTCCAATAATCAAGAAGAAGACACAACCGAAGGACTTCGACCACCAACGAATCAGACCCACCAAATGCAAGCGATGCTAGGGGAGATGAGGCGTATGTTGAGGGCTGAATTAGAACCTATTCATGAGAGGTTGGATAGGGTAGAAGCAAGAACTCCTAGGGGCCAGCAACATGACAACCCCAATAGGCAGCAAGGTGGGCGTGTTCCATGGCGGAATGTTGAGGAAGAGGCGGAGTCGGAGGAGGTTGATGGGCCATATGTGAACCGAGGCAGGTTTGAGCATGGGTATGGGAATAGAGAAGCAAGGATGGGTAGGCATAGGAGGGATAATGATTTAGGAAACATAAAGATTAAAATTCCATCTTTTCAAGGTAAAAATGATCCTGAAGTTTATTTGGAGTAGGAAACTAAAATGGAGATGGTGTTTGAATGTCACAACTATTCGGAGATAAAGAAGGTTAAGTTGGCTGCAATTGAATTTACTGATTATGCCATTGTTTGGTGGGATCAATTATTGATTAATAGGAGGAGGAATAGAGAACCACCCATGGACACTTGGGAGGAGATGAAAATGCTTATAAGGAGGCGTTTTGTACCCAATCACTATTATAGGGGATTGTATCAAAAGTTGCAGAGGTTAACTCAAGGTTCCAAGAGTGTGGATGAGTATTACAAGGAGATGGAGGTAGCTATGATCTGGGCTAATGTAGAAGAGGACCGGGAAGCCACCATGGCTAGGTTCTTGCACGGTTTAAATCGTGAGATTGCGGATATAGTTGAGACGTAGCACTATGTTGAATTGACGGATATGGTGCATCAAGCCATAAAGGTGGAGGAACAATTCAAACGAAAGGGATTGGCTAGGAGGGGACAACCTATGGCTACCACCAGTCCATGGAAGACAGCTCCAAAAAGGGACGAGCAGCTACAAAATAAGCCAAAATTTGAACCATCTAAGAGTGCCAACTCAAAGACCACTTTAGGTAACACCGAGGCTTCGAGTTCTAAAACACGTGATATTAAGTGTTTTAAATGTCAAGGGCGGGGACACATAGCCAGCTAGTGTGTAAACAAAAGGGTGATGGTGATAAATGCTCAAGGAGAGCTTGAGTCGGAGAATGAGGAAGAAGTAGATGAAGATGTCCACATGTCATCTTTGGAGGATGCTGATGATGAGCAAAATGCTGTGGTGGGAGATTTATTGGTAGCAAGGCGAGTTCTCAATGTGCAGGTTAAGGAGGAAGAAAGTAATCAAAGGGAGAACTTGTTTCATACTCGGTGCTTTGTAAATAACAAAGTTTGCAGTGTCATTATCGATGGAGGGAGTTGCACAAACGTAGCCAACACTTATTTGGTGGAAAAATTGGCCTTAACTACCTTGAAACATCCTCAACCTTACCGGCTTCAGTGGCGGAATGAATGTGGCGAAATCAAGGTGACAAGACAAGTGTTGGTGGCATTATCCATTGGCAAATATGAGGATGAGGTGCTATGTGATGTGGTTCCCATGCATGCGTGCCATTTATTGTTGGGAAGACCATGGCAGTATGATCGGAAGGTTACGCATGATGGATTCACAAATAAGTATTCTTTCACTCTTAAAGGGCAACCTATTACTCTTGTGCCATTAACTCCAAAACAGGTCAAGGAGGACCAATTGAAGTTACAAAAATCAAATGAAAAAAAAAAAAAAAGGAAAAAGAAAGGAAGGCCGAAATTGAAAAAAAAGAGTTTAAAAAAAAAGGAGAGAAAAACAGTGATCTGAGTGAAAAAGAAAGAGAGAGGGATTCGGCCATAATAAGAGCAAGAGAGGAAAAATTCAATTACATTGCAAAAAAAAGTGAGATCAAGAGAGCATTATTTTCACACCAGCCCCTTATTGTACTCATATACAAGGAGGCTCTTTTATGTACTAATGATCTCGCCGGTGCATTGCCGAGCAATATTGTTTCTCTTTTGCAGGAGTTTGAAGATGTCCTTCCCGAAGAGGTACCTCATGGTTTACCTCCAATTCGAGGGATTGAACATCAAATTGATTTCATACCTGGTGCATCAATTCCAAACCGACCTGCTTATAGGAGTAATCTCGAGGAGACCAAGGAACTTCAAAGGCAAGTAGGTGAATTATTGGAAAAGGGGTATGTGTGAGAAAGCATGAGTCCTTGTTCTGGTGTTATTAGTTCCTAAGAAGGATGGAACATGGAGGATGTGTGTCGACTGCCGAGCCATCAACAACATAACGGTAAAATATCGTCATCCCATTCCTAGATTAGATGATATGCTGGATGAATTACATGGTTCTTGTGTCTTTACAAAAATTGATCTTAAGAGTGGATATCACCAGATTAGGATGAAGGAAGGTGATGAATGGAAAACTGCTTTTAAGACTAAATATGGTTTGTATGAATGGTTAGTAATGCCTTTCGGTTTAACTACTGCTCCGAGCACATTTATGCGTTTGATGAACCATGTTTTGCGTGCATTTATTGGCAGATTCGTAGTTGTGTATTTTGATGATATCCTAATTTATAGCAAAAATTTGGAAGAACATGTAATGCATTTGAAATCTGTTTTGGAAATTCTAAGGAAAGAAAGGTTGTTTGCTAACCTCAAAAAGTGCACCTTTTGTACGGATAAGTTTGTGTTTCTTGGTTTTGTTGTTAGTAAAGGAGGAATTGAGGTGGACGAGGAAAAGGTGAAGGCAATCCAAGAGTGGCCAACGCCTACAACAATCAGCCAAGTGAGGAGTTTCCACGGCTTAGCTAGCTTCTATAGACGGTTTGTGCATGATTTTAGTAGCTTAGCCGCCCCTCTCACTGAAGTCATCAAGAAAAATGTATCGTTTAAGTGGGGGAAAGAACAAGAAAAGGCATTTAATCAGCTCAAAGAAAAGTTAACTAATGCACCTTTGCTTGTTTTACCTAACTTTGCTAAAACTTTTGAAATTGAGTGTGATGCTTCAGGAATAGGTATTGGAGCTGTTTTGATGCAAGAAGGCCGTCCAGTTGCTTATTTCAGTGAAAAGTTGGGTGGGGCAGCCCTAAATTACCCCACTTATGATAAGGAGATGTATGCCTTGGTAAGGGCTTTGGAAAATTGGCAACACTATCTATGGCCAAAGGAATTTGTGATTCACACAGATCACGAATCTTTGAAGCATTTGAAAGGACAGCAAAGGTTGAACAAACGCCATGCTAAGTGGGTGGAATTCATTGAAACATTTCCTTATGTGATCAGATACAAGCAAGGTAAGGAAAATGTGGTGGCTAATGCATTGTCACGAAGGTATGCTTTACTTTCCATTTTAGATACGAAAATGCTTGGCTTTGAATACATTAAGGATCTGTATGCACAAGATTCTGATTTTTGTGATGCGTTCAATGCATGTGAAAAAGTAGCATTTGGTAAGTTTTATAGGTGTGATGGATTTTTGTTTCGAGAAAATAAACTGTGTGTGCCTATGTGTTCTTTGCGTGAATTGCTTGTGAGAGAAGCTCATGGTGGTGGTTTGATGGGTCACTTTGGTGTAGCTAAGACTTTAGGAATTTTGCATGATCATTTTTTTTGGCCTCATATGAAACGTGATGTGAAAAGAATCTGTGAGACGTGTACCATGTGTAAACAGGCTAAGTCTAAGTTGAAACCCCATGGTTTGTACACCCCTTTGCCAATACCTAGTGAACCTTGGACTGATATTTCTACGGATTTTGTTCTAGGTTTACCTAGGACTAAGAGGGGGAGAGATTCAGTTTTTGTGGTGGTAGATAGATATTCCAAGATGGCACATTTCATTGCATGTCACAAAACTAATGATGCATCACATATAGCTGATTTATTCTTCAAAGAAATTGTTAGGCTACATGGTATGCCTAGGACCATTGTTTCTGATAGGGATGCAAAGTTTTTGAGTTACTTTTGGAAAACTTTGTGGGGAAATTTGGGAACCAAGTTGTTGTTTTCTACTACTTGTCATCCACAAACGAATGGTCAAACTGAAGTAGTAAATAGAACTTTGTCTTCCTTGTTGCATGCTATCATTAAAAAGAACTTGAAAACCTGGGAAGATTGTTTGCCACATGTTGAATTTGCTTACAATAGAAGTATACATTCTGCATCTAAGTTTTCACCATTTGAAATTGTTTATGGTTTTAACCCATTGTCACCTTTGGATTTAACTTCTTTACCTTTGAGTGAACGTGTGAACTTAGATGGCAAAAAGAAAGCAGAATTTGTAAAGATGATTCATGAAAAGGTACGACTGAACATTGAAAGGAGAACTCAACAATATGTCCATCAAGCCAACAAGGGACGCAAGAAGGTAGTGTTTGAACTAGGAGATTGGATTTGGTTGCACTTAAGGAAGGAACGTTTTCCTGAGAAACGGCGTTCAAAACTCCTACCTCGGGGTGATGGACCATTTCAAGTAGTGGAGCGCATCAATGATAATGCCTACAAGCTAGACTTACCCGGTGAGTATGATGTCAGTGCAAGCTTTAATGTTGCTGATTTGTCTCCTTTTGATGCAGGTGATGATTTGAGGACAAATCCTTCTCAAGAGGGGGAGAATGATGCACACCAAGGAGCTGGACATGCTGATCGTACAAGTGGAAATGGAGTTGAATTTGCACAAGACCCTTTGTCATTTTCTAGTGGCCCAATTACTTAGAGCCAAACGTTTCAAGGAAGCACTAAATGGGCTAGTCCAAGAGAATTGGGCTGATTCTAAAAAGACCAAGATGGGCTCAAATAATAATCAAGGCTTAGTCCATGTCATCAAAGCAATTGAAGAGGCTAATGCATGCAAATTCGCAACCAGCATGGTCTGACCATAAAAGGGTGTGAATTTGTTAAGTTCCAAGGATATTAAATGTGAATTTGTTAAGTTCCAAGGATATTAAATGGGAAGATGTCTTGGTATTGGATGGGCATGTTAATTCTAGTCATTTAGCTATTTTTGACTGCCTTTAGAAGTCCTAGAAAACTAAAAAAACGTGGGAACTTGATTAGATTAATTTTTGTGTTGTTTTTGAAGTTGTAATTATGATTTTCACCTATTCTTGGAGGGTTGTTCCAAGTATATATCTGGTAGTACGAATTTTAAAAAAAACCACAGATTGGTATTCAAAAAATTATTCTCCTTGTGAGTCTTGTGATCCTCTTGGTTCTTAAAAGAACTCTTGAACTTATCAAGTTAATCTTGTGGCGTTCAAACAACCAAACTTATCACCTTTGATTCTTGAGAGATTCTTAGGAATTCTTGGTGTGGCGTTTCAATTTTATCGTAGTCTTGGTTTTCATCTGGTTAGGTGACGGGTCAAGGCTCAACAAATCTTGTCTACACGAACTTGGGGTTCCAAACCATCATTGTTATCGGGTTTCATCACAATTGTTGGTGAAGTTCATATCACTAACAATGATACCCAGTAGATCCGTATAGTTCAAAGTGAACACTCACCCATCAAAGCCAACAAGTTGGACGATGCAGATTGAAATAAACACACACACACACACACACAAAGAGAAAGAAAACTAAATTTGAATACACAAACACACTTGACAGAGCAAAAATGAAAATTAAATTCCTAGTTATTGAATGTGCAAATTATATTAGGAAATAAATCAAGGCTTATAGAGTGTCTAAAAGCACATTTCCCACACAACCAATACTAGCAATCCCTTGGATTGAGCCTTGCAATCTCGTTGTGCCTGTACTCACAATAATTAAAATAAAAAAAACACTCAATCAATATTTGTATGAAAACTATAAAGGAAACAGAGATTATGATTTGAAATCGAATAATGAAATCGCAAAAGTCGAACAATTAGAAATCGAAATAGGGAAATCGATGATGAGCTCAGTTTTCTAAGTAATGTGAAACAAAAATCATGGGGAAATCGATGAAAAAGTGTGGGTAAACCAAAAAAAAAAAAAATCAAAGATGAAATTAGGGTATGTGGTTTGTACCTAATCGGAGCTGAGAAACACAACACCAAGAGAGATGAAGAGTCACAAAACCGAGATCAACTCGTACCTAATCGGAGCTGTGCGATTACGTACCTAATCGATGATCGTCGAGCTCTATGAGATTTCCATGAGCTCTATGAGATTTTTATGCTTTCTCAGTTTCAGGCTTTCAGCGAGAGAGTGATATTGTGTTTGTTGGTTACGTTCTGGGCTATCTTTTTAAATTTTGTTGTGGACTTTTTTCAAGGGCTGAAAAACTTGTCATATTTTATAAACGGTTGTGGGCTGAAAAATGTAAACGTTTTGGTACAAAACTAGCTTTTTTCACATTTATTTCAAGGGTGTTTTAACTTATTTTGAGGGACCAAATAACCTTTGAAATAAAGATTAGTAATATAGCCTACCGCATTTGTATTTATAGATTGTATCGACAAATTTTAGTAAACCCTCGATAAAAGAGGGTTGAAATAACTAAAGTTTGTTGTAGTGAATGTCATATTGTCACTATCTCAACCAAAAAAAAAAAAAAAAATTGTTTTATGGAAATTATAAATCAAGAACATAGTAAAGACATATTCTAAATTAGATAACTATAAGAGCATTCACACAGTGTCTTTGTAAAATAGAATAAGTCCCACATTTTGCCCAACCAATTCCCAAAACTGTCCACATAAACTTATGTATGTAAAATCTATCCACAAATACAATATTCATGTAAATTTATGCTATCACTATTATTTTAAAAATTCAATAAAATTTGATATTTTAATAAGATAAATTTAGGATAAATAATTTGATATGAGTATTTTTGAAAAATAATTATGTAAAAAAGAAAAATAAATTACTATGCTAAAATAAACATTAATTTGTGCAGGAGTCTAAGCTAAGAAAAGGCTAAACCCCTTAAAAGAGGCACTTTTCATTTACCTCCAAAACCAATTCAAAAAATTCATATATTCATTTTAAAAGAAAAACAAAAAATAATTTATCCAAACAACAGATTTCCCACATTATTCAGGAATAAAATATGCTATTCTACTCCACGACCAAACAAACCCTTAGCAAGGACTATACACCCTATATCGTTTCCGTTACCCCCAAAAAAAAAAAAAAAAGTTCATAAAATTTAATGTGCACGAAATTTTAAGAAAGACTCTCAAAACAAGTCTTAATATCATAGACAAAAAAAGCTTCAAGAAAACAAGTAATAGCTCCAAGAAAACAAGGTACATTCTTGTTGCTTTGCTTCATTCTTAGTTCCATAGCATCACTGTGATTCTTAGTTGTATTACATTTCTTTTTACGTGCAAAACCATTTCTCATTCACAAACACATTACCTTTCACAACTTTCTTTAGTTTTTGCTATCCATGCATGCTGGAACATTATAAATCTTGCATAGTTGAATTTTTACAATTCTTGTTAATGTTAGCATTGTTCAGCTAGTTTGGTGGGTTTGTCTTCTTTTTCTGTTCAAAACTTTCCACAATTAGTTTCTTGTTAACCAAGAAACCATTCATTATTTTGATATACTGTAACGATTACGATTTATAAGAATAATCGCTTTGAAGGCATTGCTATGTCAATCTAAAGAAAATGATTAGGCCCTGTGGTCCAGTTGGTTCCTATAACAGATTAGGATTAGTAAAACACTGAAATTTATATGGTGCTTCTAGCTTTTATTTTTTATTGGATTCTTTACAGTTTTTTCATACAGTGGAAAATTTATCTGTATGTTTAAATCTGATGGTTGAAAACAAGAATCTGTTGAATTGTATTACGGCTTTAAGTTTGTGTTACTCTGGTCCTAAAGATATGCATGGTTGCCTTGTTTTTGGACTCTAAACCCTTTGGGTTGTCAATTTAGATGGATGTATTTCTTGGAGTCCTGATTCTCACCTGGCATTTGGAAATGTGGTTTTTGGATGATATAAGAGTTAATTAGCCCTTTCCTTAGAACTTTACAAATTTCATTTATTTGCTATATCAGATGGGACACAGACAACGGCCTTCTTATACAAGATCTCTTCTTCCAGAATTTGAAGCTCAAGAGCAGCCTGATTCAAGCCCTTCAACCAGAAAAAACCAATTGGATCCACCAAGTTTGGAACAGGGACTGGAGCCTGATGAAAAAGGATCACGCAACTTAGCGTGGAAACCTAATTTAAGCCAAAACTCTGTACCCAAAATAAACAGCATCAATCAAGTTAGTGTGGTAGCGATTTGTTTGACAGAATTTTCATAATTTGAAGTTTATTTTTATGTTGGTCTTGCATGAGAATTAACAGTCATGGATAAGCTAAATACATTTTACAGTTGAGTTTTTACTAGGTCAAGCTGATATAGTAATTATCCATTACATGCTTAATTGATAAGTTATGTTGATTGAAATGATAACCTAGGCTTAGTGACACAAAACAAGCAAAACCTTTGCAACATGAAAATTAAACAACAGGAAAATAATGATAGAAACTAGGAGTTAACACCAAGCTAAGGACACCTAGGGTTGGTTGGAGTTAACACCAGGCCATGGAGACAATTTCAATAGAAAATTTTATTCATCAAAATAATGTCCACTTTGATAGGAGAACTATACTTTGTTCATACAGGAACACTGAATCCTAATTCTAACTGTCATAGAAAACCCTAATAGCATATTATAAAAATAACCCTTACATTAAATAAAATAATAATAAACCTAATAAAGTTGTAGGACCTATAAATTAAATTCAACTGACCAAGAGTACATAGACTTGCAAAATTTAAATTAAAAATAAACATATAGATCCTTATATATGTTAGCATTGGTTAATTTGGATACTTATACCCTAGTATGGTAGACAGATCGTGGAGATGACACCTGCACTTCCTCCACTTCGGGCTGAAACTAATGCCAATACATCCAATATAGTCCAGGGGAAACAGGTTGAAGCATCAGTGACCCCATCACAGCCTTCAAGGTGATTTTCTTGTTGAATTTGTGGGTAGTTTCTGAGTATGGCTTTAGTTTTGAACCTGAGCTTCTATTAGCCTTGCCTTCTTATTTTAATGTGATTCCTTACAGAAAGAGGAAAATGGTATCTGGAAATGATCCTGATCAGGTCTTTGAACCACCTGGAGATATCTCTCACTGTGCAAGTCATTTAGCGGTAATACATTGACTGGTGATTTGTAATTCCCCTCATGCTCTACCTCTAGTCCTCTACACTTTTGTCCATGTGAATGGCTCTGCATGCTTGTGCAAGTTAGGTTTTTTTATGAGATTTTAGTTTAATAGTCATCTAGGAGTCCTGATACTACTAGGATAAGAAAGAGTCTTATACATATATTTGTGCTCAATGTACTCAAAGACAGATGAAGTTGATCAATAACATACTAATGGGGCTATTTGATGCTGGGCTATGTCATTTTTCTTCAAGGTGATTGGTGAGATACACAAGAACCTAAAGAATTGTAGTACAACTTATAATCTGTGTTACTCCGGTCATAAATATATGCTCGGTTGTCTTGTTCTTGAAGTCTAAAACCCTTTGGCTTGTCGATTGAGATGGACTTATTTCTTGGACTATTAGGAAGAAGTGAAGCCACTGTAAACAAGCTAAAGCCATACTGACTGAACTCTAGAACTGGTTTCAACAATTTCACTGTAAAATTCATGTTGAGAGACTATTTAAATGATAGTTCATGTTCAAAATATAAATGAAAAAGTTTGATAGTTGGATATATGTAATGCCTCAAGCATCCTGGATCAAGTCTTCAGATTTTTCTCTAAAGGTTTAAAATTTATGTAGTATAAGTAATAGTTAATTAGCCCTTCCATAGAAACTTACAAATTTCATACATTTGCTTTATCAGATGGGACATGGACACCAGCCTTCAATACCCATATCAGAAGCTCAACTTATTGGAGAAGCAGAACTCCAATTGGATTTGCCAAGGACGCATGCAAGCCAAATGTCTACATCCAGGGTAAGCAGCATCATTAATCAAGTTAGTGTGGCACCAATGTGGTTGACAGAACATTTTCATGATTTTGAAGTGTACATTTTGTGTTGGCCTTGCATGAGGCTTCTACTAACAGAACTGGATATGCTAGATACATTTTACATTTGAGTTTTACTAGGTCATCTACATATAGTAATTAGCCCTTCCTTAGAAGCTTACAAATTCCATTCATTTGCTCTATTAGATGGGACAGAGACAGCAGTCTTCTGCAAGAAAATATCCTCTTCCTGAATTAGAAGCTCATGTGCAGCCTCATTCAAGCCCTTCAACCATAAAAAACCAATTGGATCCGCCAAGGTTGGAACAAGGACAAGTGCCTGCTGAAAAAGGATCACGCCACTTTGTGTGGATGCCTCATTTAAGCCAAATGCCTGCAACCAGATCACGCAGCCTCGATCAAGTTAGTGTGGCGGTGATTTTTTTTACAGTAATTTCATAGTTTAAAGTGTAATTTTATGTTGGTCTTGCATGAGACTAAATAGACATGGATAAGATAAATTCATTTTACAGTTGAGTTCAAGCTGATATAGTGGTTATCCATTCCATGCTTAATTGATGAATGGCTCTGCATGCTTGTGCAAGTTAGTTTTTTTATGAGATTTTAGTTTAATAGTCAAACTAGGAGTCCTAATACTACTAAGATAAGAAAGAATCTAATATATGTATTTATGCTCAATGTAGTCAAAGAGAGATGAAGTTGATCAATAACATACTAATGGGCCCATTTAATGTTGGGCTCAGAATTGTAGTACAACTTAAAATCTGTGTTACTCTGGTCCTAAATATATGCATGGTTGTCTTGTTCTTGTAGTATAAAGCCCTTTGGGTTATCAATTGAGATGGACATATTTTTCAGAGTCATTTTTTATTAGCCTAATTCTCAGGTCACAATTAATGAAATTGTCATGACTTATTGTAAATGATCCTAAATGGTGTTCCTAACATGATATTAAGCAAGATCTATGCATCTAATAATATTTTTGGCATTAAATGTCACTGTAAAGTGAGATTTTTCAACTATATAATACAAAGTCATCCATACCATATTTTTTTAGCCGAGTGAAAATTTTCCATGATTTAGATCTCAACTGGATTTGTTTGCTCACAGTCAGTTGTCAAGCCAGCTTTATTATACTTAATCTGGAAATAATTTGGATTGCTGTATCATTTTTTTTCCCATTAGCTGTTGGTAATTTTTGAATGCATTTCCTAAATACCTAAAATTGGTTACATGCATCCAGGTTCCTGTGAGTCATCAGCCACTTTGGAGGTTTACCAATTTTGGTTACTTCAACTGGCTTTGGGCTTTGATTGTTTTAGTTTCTTAAGAGCGGTTCTGTATTCCCTTTTTATTTACAAAGAAATGGAAAGGGGAAAAGATGAATAGCATGTCAGTAAACATTCCCTTGCACTATTAGGAATAAGTGAAGCCACTGTATACAAGCTAAAGCCATGCTGACTGAACTCTGGAATTGGTTTCTACAATTTCACTGTAAAATTCATGTTGAGAGACCATTTTATGATCGTTCATTTTCAAAATTTAAATGGAAAAAGTTTTATAGTTGGATATATGTAATGCCTCAAGCATCCTGGATCAAGTCTTCAGATTTTTCTGTAAAGGTTTAAAATTTTTGTAGTATAAGTAACAGTTAATTAGCCTTTCCTTAGAAACTTACAAATTTCATTAATTAGCCCTTCCTTGGAAATGGACTCCGGCGTGCTATATCCATATCAGAAGCTCAAGAGACTAGAGAAGCAGAACATTTTCATGCAAGCCAAATGTCTGCATCCAGGGTAAGCAACATCATTAATCAAGTTAGTTTGGCACCAATGTGTTTGACAGAACATTTTCAAGATTTTATAGTGTGCGTTTTATGTTGGTCTTGCATGACTTCTGCTAACAGAAATGGATAAGCTAGATACATTTTACAGTTGAGTTTTTACTAGGTCAAGTTGATATAGCAGTTATCCATCCCATGCTTAATTGATGAGTTCTATTTCTTGTATTGTCCAACTCCAACTATGGTTGATGCTGTCATTTATGGTGTCTTAATGAAGTTCAATTCAATCAATGCTCAGGAGGCTGAACAACAGAGAAGTTTGGTGGTTGGCAATGATAAAGAAATCGAAAAGCTTCAAGGCAATCTACAAACCATGAAGGCGGAGCTCAAAGAGGTTGAGAAAAGTCAATTTGCACAAAAGTTTTGGTTTGAAAAGCTCAAGCACATATCCTCTGAGATGAATGCCGTTCTTGACGAGTGGAACACTCCAACGACCAAATTGAAAGTTCAGAATGAAGAGAATGTGCAGAAGGTATGCTCTTCCATAATTCCATTGCCTCACTTTTATGCTGTTTCTGCTAAGTTGAAAAACTTGTCCTGTGTCATGACATTGCTTGCAAGAGTAAAGAAATTAGATGAGATTGTAGGACAGCGAGGGATACATTTTGAGGTGTACACTTTATGCTGGTCTTGCATGAAATGTTGGAGGCAATCCTTTTGCTTTCAAAGGGGAGCTTGTGCATTCACATACTGCTCATTTCCTTTTGAAATCGGCATTAATTCACAACCACATTTGCTATCCAATGAGCAGCAGCAAGAGAGAAGGAAAGAGAGAGATTTGATCGCCCAGGCTAAGAGGGCTGATCTCAAAATGGCATACCAAACTTCTGCTTCTCGGGCTTCCTCAACTCAGTCGAATACAGAGGGACTAGCGGTGTATGAAGATAATGTGCAGAATTTCATCAACGTGAATGAAGATCCCTACACGATCTGCAAGCCAGATAATGAGGTGGGTTTTATCAATTCTCAAACCTGTAAATATCATACAGGTTCTCTTAGTCCTATATTCTGGGTCTTTTTACATGGCTAAGTTTTGTTCTTTTTTTCTTTTTTTTTGGCTCAAGGAGTTGAGGAACAGTGCTGTTGGGTCTTTGGCTCCAGAGGTAAGGTGTTCTTTATATTTATCAATATGTACTCAGGATTTTTAAATTTTTTATTTTTATTTTTATAATCCAATTATTACAACAAGTAGATCTGAGGAATTTGAACCTTGATACTCTTTAAAAAAGAGACCAGTTAATGTCATTCAACTTTTGCTATTTGTACTCAAATCTTGGCTTGTTTGGATTAAGCACTTTTGACACCATTTTTGGAAATATCTCCACCTTGAACTTATCCCAATACATCCATTATATCTTTTGTCCAGGAGAGACAGGTTGAAGCACTTGTGAACCCATTACCACCTTCAAGGTCATTTTCTTTGTTTCAGTCAGAATTTATGGGTAGTTTCTGATGGAAGAGTATGACTTTAGTTTTGCACCTGATCTTCTATTAACCTTGCCTTATTATTTTAGTGCGATTCCTCACAGTGAACAACCTGGAGAAATTCCTGATAAGTACTTTGAACAACCTGCTGGTGGTAATATCTCTCTGTGCAAAGCCATTTAGATGTGATTAACTTGAGTGTCAGTTTCAAGTGTACAAATGAACATTAAAGGGCATGTATTCATGATAAACATGAGCTTCCAGATGGCTAAAATGTCTCATGAACTTCATGGTTTGAAAACTTGCTTGACTATTTATACAAAAATACTTAAAATCATTGCTTTCTTCATCTGTGATAGGGGCCGAAGACCAAAAATTTCTTGAAGACCTACAATGGGCTGATGGCCTACTGGAAGATCATGATCCATTGGTTAACCTACAAGTAGATATAGAAGATGATCAAAAACAGTGAAGATCATATCTCATTTTTTTTTTTTTTTATGAACGTGAAGATCATATCTCATATACTTAGGTGAGAGATGTAAAGATATAAATATGATGAGTTAAGCAGATCTTGTTGTTATAACAATCTGCTTATTTAGAAGTTTGTTTCTGTTGACAACCTTGTAAATGTATGAAGGGATATGCTGATGTTTTTGTAACCACCTTGAATTGTTTAGAAGACAACAAAACTTCATACGTTGTGATGTTGATGGATGTTCACTGATCTTACAACTCCTGGTGCACAATCATGTATTTGCTCTCCTCCTCTTCTGTTTTTTCTTTTTCTGTGTTTGGATTAATAATTCAAAAAAATTATTATAATTTTGAAAATGATGGGAATTTTAGTCTCATTAATTTTAATCTCTATTGTTTAGATGGGTATGTTTAAAAATTATGAAATTAGAGTATTTTAATATTTACACTAACGATGTTATGGCCATAATTTGGTGTTGGTGTTAGTATGTCTTATAATGGTAGTGGTGGTGGTGTCTGTGGCAGTGGCAGCAGAGGAGATAAAAGGATTTCCTTGGTTTAGCAGAGCAGTCGACCAGACTGCTAAAATGCTTAAAAACCCTTAAGTCAATTTCCTTCAAAACAATGTCATTTTAAATTTGACGTAGTATTTTAAAAAAAAAATTGATACAAGACTGAGTATTAACTTTTTTTTTTTTTTTTTTTGAAGTGAAGTATTAATTAATTTTATTGAGTTACATTTGCTAATTTTTTCTCCTTTTTATAGGGGCAATTTTGAAACAGATGCAAACAAACTAACATAAGTATTGGGAGGTATTTTAGGGGGAGGAATTTAACGAGGAAAATCAAAAGTCGTATATATTTAGGAGTAATTTTAAGAAGCAAATTTTCAAGAGCCTTGTTGTATCTCAACTTGTTGGCACTTTTTGGTGTTTCCAAAGAGCACATTAGGGTTCAAATTTCTAGTCTCTAACTATTGAATTATAAAAAATAAAAAATAAATAAAAAAAATGAAGAAAATCAAGAATATACATTTCAATTTCAATTTCAATTTATTTACGAGTGATTTAAAAACATAATAAAGTATATAACTAAACTTCTTGACACATGTCTCACAAATTGAACACGTTAGCTAGGTTCTAGGCTTATTTCAAATGATGTAATCTAGATTGAGGACTCTCCTCCTCTAGCTTTGGAATCTCTGTACTTGACTTAAATAAAATTTCAGTCCGCTTTCCAAAAAAAAAAAAAAAAATGCAGATCCTTCATCCATATTAAAATATTGACGAAAAGCACATTTTAGTCCCTACATTTTCAGGATATTCTCATTTTAGTCCCTACATTTTATTTTTACCGCTTTTAGTCCCTATCCTGAAAAACGCTTCTCGTTTTGGTCCTTGCCGTTACATTAGAAACGGAAAAAGCTGACGTGACAAACGGTAAAATAAATAATACTAAATTAATGTCCACATGGCCTAAATTAATAATAAAAAATGTCACGTCAGCATTTAAATTAAAAAAAATTAATTTATTAATTTTAACTAAATAAAAAAAAATTAAAAACTAAAAATAATAGGAATTGAGATCTAAGTGTGTCTTGAACAAGAACACAATCTCAGATCCAAGAACACAAACCCAGAAATTAAAAAAAAAGGCAAATTCCATTACTTGAATCTGAGAGTGCCAAATTACAAAAATACAACCTAAAAACAAGAAACGAAATCCAGATCTAGAGGCAAGATCTACAACAACCACCACAACTAACTAAGTACACAAATCTAATCACAATCTCAGATTCTTAAGCCGTCAAAGTGCTTGAAGGTGACGAAGCCGTAACCCTTGGATTTTCCAATTTGCTTGTCGAGAATTACTACGGCTTCCTCGAGTTCTCCGTAGGAAGAGAAGAGGCTGCAGAGGCCTTCGGTGGTGGTATCCCAACCCAGCCCACGGATAAAGAGCTTGCGCTGGGAAGAGTCGGAGTCGGCGAGAGATCGGACGGCGTCAAGGATGTCCACATGGCGAGAGGCGGCGTTGGCTACGATGTCGATGAGTTTACGCTTGTCGACGATGCAGTCCACGATCTTACGCACGTCTTCAGGTTTGAGTTTCAGGACGGAGGGGTCCATGTTCGAGACGGTCAGACCGAACCCATAGAGAGTCCTTCAACTCTTTACCCAATTCCTTAACCCTTCGATCCCCTTACGATGTGATCCCCAGGATTTTTTGCTTCAGCTCCACCATTGCTAGGTGGGTTGATATGGAGGGAGATCTTGTGTTTTGCTTTGTGGCTTTTGGATTGGATTTGGGTTCTTGGCTTCTGTTGCTGTTGTTGGGATGACATTTTTGAGAGAAGAGAGAGAGAGAGAGAGAGGCGTTGTTGGTGTTGTTACATTTGAGATATGGGTGTTGTTTTTTTGAATGAGTTTGAGCGAAGGAAAGAAAGTGTGTGTATGTGGGTGTTTTTTTCTTTCTTTCTTGAATCAGAATTGTGTTCTTGGTTTTTTTTTTTAATTTCTAGGTTTGTGTGTTGGATCTGAGTTTGTATTCTTGTTGTTCTTGTTCAAGACACACTTAAATCTCAATTCCTATTATTTTTAGTTTTTAATTCTGTTTTTAATTTTTTTTTATTTAGTTAAAATTAATAAATTATTTTTTTAATTTAAATGCTGACGTGGCATTTTTTATTATTAATTTAGGCCACGTGGACATTAATTTAGTATTATTTATTCTGCCGTTTGCCACGTCATCTTTTTCCGTTTCTGATGTAACGGCAGGGACCAAAACGGGAAACGTTTTTCAGGATAGGGACTAAAAGCGGTAAAAATAAAATGTAGGGACTAAAATGAGAATATCCTGAAAATATAGGGACTAAAATGTGCTTTTCGCCTAAAATATTAACTCATGATAGGTGAGTGATGATAAAAACACCACATATTTAGTATATTGAATGAAAATTATGTTAGGAATAGGAATTCTTATTATTAGTAATGTAAGATGTTGTCATAAAGCAAAGAGTCTTTTTTTTTTTTTTTTCAAAAAGAGTCTTATAAAAAATAGTAATAAAATAATTATACTTGTGTTATGGGATCTAATTATCCTAAAAATATTTTTCAAGTGAAAATCATTGTCTGATGTTAAAATCTATATGCAATTATGCATATCAAAATTAATGGAAAAGGAGAAAAAAAAATCATTTTTGCATCCCAACTGTATAACTAAAAAGCATGCACGTTTGTTAGAGAGAGAGAGAGAGAGAGAGAGAGAGAGATTTTTAAATTTATTATGCACATCAAGAAGTTTGTTAGAAAGGAATAAGTATTTCTTAGTTTAAGAAAATAACTATTGGTACGGAATAACCGTAGATCGAGCCAAGGATAGGCATAATAGGACTTTGCTCACACGCATATAACTAACATCCACTAGTTCCTTTACAATATGTTTATATGGATCTTGTTACATTATGAAACTTGTTTTCTTAGGTTATAGAAGCAAATTGCATTTTTTTCAACCTAAACTATCACATCGATTGCACTCTTAACCGCTGACCTATCGAAACGCATGATTAACTCCCAAAAGTTATAACTTTGCTTTAATATCTCCACTATCATCCATTTTGGTGTTAAGTCTAATAAAATTTTGTATTGAAAGACCAATTTACCCCTCTTTAAAAACAAATGGTTGAGGGATTGGCATTTCGATGCTAATATTCTATTAAAGTTAATGCAAAACAAATGGTAGAGGGTTTAGTGTAACATATTTTTAATTATTGGGGAGTTGATTGTGTCTTTTGATAGTTCAAGGAGTAAGTGGAATCAAGTTGATATTTTAGGGTGACAAAGTGTAATTTGTCCTAGTTTATCTGTACTTTAAAAATATATTGACATTTAATTTTATACAACTTAAGAAATCAATTAACTTCGCACTAACTAAATGTTTTCAAATACATTCTTACATGCAAAATTCTTTGTTATAATTTTCTTCAATAGAGAGAAAGTTAAACATTATTAGTAAGAATACATGACTAGATTAGTAAGAATACATGACTTGGAGGTTGTATCCGACAATATCCATTTTACTTTAATAGATATAATAAGATTTAAAATCTTTCATGTTTGTTCTATGATCTAAATTTTTTCTTTTTATTATCAAACCAAATCACAAAATGGATATCTCTTTTATGTAAGTGAAATTCAATTCTAATTTCTTATTTGATCTTAATTGATCTTAAGAAACTTTAGCAATTAAGTTAATATAGTAAAATATCAATTTCAATACTGCGAGATAGGGTTAAGAGCCCTGTAATTCAACTGTTACCTCTTAAGGTGTGTTTGAATACCGCTTATTTTGTTGAAAACTAAAAATTGAAAACACTGTAGTAAAATAATTTTTAAATGTATGAATAGTGCCGTGAGACCTATTTTTAATGAAAATTTTGTTGAAAAAAGAGGTTTGTAGGTCCCATGAACAGTGCACGGGACCCACTAAAAAAGCAAAAAAAGGCCAGTGCATTATTTTGTTGAAAACTAAAAATTGAAAACACTGTAGTAAAATAATTTTTAAATGTGTGAATAGTGCCGTGAGACCTATTTTTAATGAAAATTTAGTTGAAAAAAGAGGTTTGTAGGTCCCATGAACAATGCACGGGACCCACTAAAAAAGCAAAAAAAGGCCAATGCATGTTCTAAAAAAAAAAACTAAAACGTAGATGCCGGGTCTATTTCAGCTATACCCAAACGGGTATTTAGTGTTTCTAATGAAGACGTTCAAATCACTCTTCTCCTAAGTTCTAACTATCGAATTTTCTATATAAAAATAATTAAAAAAACTAATAAAAAAAAAAAAAAAAAAACCCTAAGACAGGCATCCATAAATTAAAGTTTAATGTAAGCCGATATAGAAATGGGCCAATGGCCTGCAAATCCAATTATTAAAAAGCCCAACAGGAGTCGATTGGCATAGGATAATCTCTCGCTATTTGATATTTTGATCAATGTGAAGTAAGAAGTTATGCACTACTCCCTCTCTTTTCTTTTTTTGGTTAAATTTCCTATCAAACCTCTCTATGATGAGTTACAACTTACAAGGGCACAGTATTACATAATCAACGATTTTGTTTGATGGAAATTACAGGTCCGTAACATAGTGAAGAGTGAAGACATATTCTAAAGATGAAAATTGTGACTTCGTGTGTGTGTTTGTATCTTGAATCTTGATTATAAGCATGTTTTATTTTTTATTTTTCTTACTATTTGTGGGTCTCACATAATTCACCTAGTTATTTCGTTTAACTTTTACTTTTTATTTACATTACTTTTAGCAAAAAAAATTTATAAACACAAACAAATTAGGATTTAAGTTGCTTTTTGAGATGTGTAAAATTATAAATGTAAAATAGTTTATGTGCAACAAGTTTAACCCTATTCTAAATAAGGTAACTACAAACAAAAATAATATATTCCAAACATTAATTTTAAAAGAAAACAAAAAGAAAAACTAATTTATCCAAAAAAACATTATTCTGGAATAAAATATCCTACCCTAGTCCATAATGGAGTTAACTAAATCCCACGCACCAAACAGACCATAATAGCAAGGACCATACACCGTACATATATAAATCCGTGTCCCTATATAAACGAGAAAGGTGAAAACAGAATTAGTCCTGCGCTCGCAATTTCAAGAATCTCTCTCTCTCAGAAAACAAGGTACAGTTCTTGACGCATTTGCTTCATTCTTAGTTCCATAGCAGCATTGTGATTCTCGTAGCATTACATTTCTTTATAGGTGCAGAACTATTTCTCATTCATAAACACATTACGTTTCACATCTTTCTTTAGTTTTTTCTATTCATGCATGCTGGTACATTATCTATCTTGTATATTTGAACTATTACAATTCTTGTTAATGTTGCATTTTTCAGCTAGTTTAGTGGGTTTGTCTTCTTTTTCTGCTCAAAACTTTCCACTGTCACTTTCTTGTTTGCAAGAAACCGATCATTATTTTTGATATACTATGTCAATCTTAAGGAAATATATGATTAGGCCTATGTGGTCCAGTTGGTTACTATAATAAATTAAGTTTAGTAAAACACTAAATTTGATATGATGCTTCTAGCTTTCATTTTTTATTGGATTCTTACAAGTTATCCATATATTGGAAGATTTATATGTATGTTCTAATTTGATGGTTGAAAAGTGAAAACTAATCAAATCATGTTTAGTGTACATGATTATACACGAGAATCTAATGAATTGTAGTAGGCTTAAGATCTGAGTTAAAATCTTGAAGTATAAAGCCCTTTGGGTTGTTAATTTAGATGGATGTACTTCTTGGAGTTCTTTTCATTGGCCTAATTCTCACTTGGCATTTGCAAATGTGGTTTTCTGTTCAAGAAAGGTTTTCAGATGATATAACAAATTTGTTCTCTGTAAGCGGTAGATTGGGATACTGTTTTTTGTGCATTTTTGTGTTTGTTGATATGGACACATGAGAAAGAACCATGTGGAATTGCCTTTGCTAATTTATTCTTAAAAATGTACAAACACTGCGAAATTTGGCAATGGGCATCAAGATGTTGTCTCAGATTTCATTTTGAACCAGGAATTTACAGACTTGTTTTCCCCCATGAAAATAGGTATTTTCAAAAATTATGGTTTGAAATTCTGAAAAATGATACTCATAATAGAGATTGGAAAAAGTATCCTACCACAGAACATTCAAGATTTGGTCACAAAATTATTACAGAGTCCATGATTGCTAAGCTCACTAACCCAGATGACTCCCTCCATTTACACATGGACACCACATGGGCATGTTGTCAAAATGCTCTTAGAAGGATAGAATCCATTAATATGGGAACCTTATCCGAAACAGGACTAGATACTCCAGAAGCTTACAAACAACAGTGGCCAGATGAAGACGACCCTTGGGAAATGCCCAATCCACTTTAAATAGGCCCCCCTGACCTATATGATGATAATCATGACCCATATGCTAACTTTGACAAAGATTGGTTCCAAGGAAGATACAGATGTGACTAAGTATGTTCAACACTTAAAAAAAAAAAAAAAAAAAAAAAAAAAAAAAAAAAGGTCCCAAAAATATCCTGAAGCAACTTCACTCAACCTTATCTATGCATGTTAGATGCACTTAATGCTCTCTATAGCAGCCTTATCTGGCAAAAGCTTTGCCTCAGCCAGGCCCCTAACTCTTCAACCACTTGTCAGCCACAAGCGAGGCCCCTACCATCTCATGCATGATAGGACAAAACTGATTATAAATTATAGCTAAGTTGGTTTGAATTCTGTGGCCTGTAAATAGCCACTTTGTAACTTTGGGAAGGCAGAACTTAGCCTACCTCAGAAATCCTTCCCTTATATCCAATGTAAAATCCATGTTCAATCTAATAATATCAGTAAGCATGTTTTATACAATCTTCTGTTCTACTTTATGTTTCCAAGTCATATTCTATGTTTCATTAGTAGTTTACTTTCTTAACCAGCTCCTATAAGTATCTTCTTACACCCCCTTTGAATCCCTCTATCTGCGTGTCTATCCTCTTTTCACCCTTTCTCACTACATTTTTCACCCTCCAAATGGCGCAAGTGTCATTTCTCACTACATTTTCCTATATTTTCTATCCTCATTTTTTTTTATATGAAAAATTTTAGGAAAATAAATTTTGACACAAGTTAATTGCCTGAGGGTCAATTAGTGATTGGAAGTGCTTTAATTAGTGAACCCATATGTAAGTAAATAATCTAATTATCAGTTGACATCCTAGCAAATAGTAGCCAAGTATGTGCAAAAAGGCAAAAAAATTAAACAAAGAAGGAAATTAAACAAAGGAGAAGACAAGAAGTGAGATGCAGCCAGATGTGAAAAAAAAATGGAGAGAGAAGAATTAGGCCAAGACTCCAAGTTGACGTGGAAAGTGTGCCAAGGAAACAAAACTCAGATCAAGCAATTCTTCCTTTACTGGAGTAATTCTTTTTTTTTTTGAGAAGGAAGACGTTGAAACTTTATTAAGTAATTCCAGCTAAATCAGCTTGGAAGACAGGAAAACAATGTGGTGAACACTCTCCATCCAAACAACAAAGTCAGGGATATGCTTAACATACCTAGCTAGACTATGAGCAACCTTATTACCTTCTCTCTTCACATGAGAGTAACGTAATTGATTAAAAAAACTAGAACAACGACGCACATCCTTAAGCAATACTCCACTATAGGACAGCACCTCTAAATTGTCTGCCAACCTTTTCATTAAAATTTGCGAATCCCCTTCTAGGACAGCAGCTCTAAAACCAATATCAGAAGCAAACTGAAGGGCTTTACACGCAGCTAATGTTTCAACCTCCTCTACTGAATACGCCTGATTGATTTGCTGCGACATTGAAGCGAGAACCTGGCCAGCACTGTCACAAACAACAACACCAATTCCTGATTTTTTCAGCTCTGAAAAATTTGCTCCGTCGAAGTTTATCTTCACCGCATCTGCTTGTGGAGGTTGCCAACGAGCTTGAGGTTGCGAAGGACGAGGTCGAGGCAAAGGATTTATGTCAAGGAACTCAGCCAAGAGGGCTTCACACTCCTGCGCCAGCTGCTGCAGATTACAGTAAGGCTGTTGCAGTCGTGTTTTGTTCCTTTGGGTCCCTATCGCCCAGAACATAAAAGCAAACAAATCAGGCCTGTGGTGCTCCTTCATAATCCAAGAAAGTAACTCCCTAAAATCCAGAAATTGTGTGGACGTACGGCATGCCCATAGCTCAGAGTCCGACCATACTGCATCTAGCGTTGGGCACAACCAAAGAGCGTGGAGAGTATGTTCATCATTTTCACGGCATCTGTCACAGTGTGGGTCTTCAATGATTGTTCGGCGCGTTAAGTTCAGCTTAGTTGGCAAAGAGTTTCGGCAAGCTCTCCAAATAAAATTCTTAACCTTGTTTGGAACATGTAGCGACCAAATACCTTTCCACAGGCTCTTTTCCAACCCCTCACCTCCATCCAGAACTACCAGCTCTGCCTCTTCCTTAAGGAAACGACATCCGGATTTACATGTGTAACTTCCATCCCTCGTCCAAGGCCAAAAAATGATATCCTCATATTCAGCTTGTGCAAGAGGGATTGTTTTTATTAATTCAGCTTCTTGTGGAGGAAAAAAACCATCAACCATCCCATGATCCCACTCCCTTTTCTCTGCATCTATCAAAATATCCACTGTTGCATCCTCCATTGAAGGGATTTGAGGTGATGATAGCAAAGGTGGATGTTTTCTTGGCAACCAATGATGCTGCCAAATTTTGACAGATTTCCCATTCCCTATCCGCCACCTTGAACCTCTGAGAAGCATATCCCTACCCTGCAAAATGCTTCTCCAAGCATAGGACCCCGATCTTGAATCCTTCGCCTCCATGATTGAGCATGTGGGGAAGAATTTTGCCTTGAACACCTTATAAAAAAGAGAGTTTGTATTTTTTAACAATCTCCAAGCTTGTTTTGCCAACAAGGAGTCATTAAAAAAAGCCAAATCTATAAACCCCATACCACCCACTGATTTTGAGTTTGTCAACACTTCCCACTTCACCCAATGAATTTTTCTCCGGTCTCCACGGTGGCCCCAAAATTTTTTTTTGATCAAGGCTTCAATTTCATTGCATAACCCCAATAGGAGCTTGAAACAACCCATGGTAAAGGTTGGAATAGCCTGAATGACTGATTTTAAGAGCACTTCCCTACCTGCCTGAGACAATAGTTTCCCTTCCCAACCCTGCAGCTTCCTCCAAATTTTTTCTTTTATAAAACTAAAGCTCTTTTTTTTTCTCCTCCCCACTAGAGAAGGCAAGCCAAGGTATTTTTCATACTCTGTGATTTCTTGGAGTCCCAAAGCTGTTTTGATTGCTTGCTTTAGAGAATCTGGTGTAGCTTTGCTGAAAAAAATGGCTGTCTTATTTCTGTTAACTTTCTGACCCGAGGCTTGCTCATAGGATTCCAGGATTTGGAGAACCTTTTCACATTCTTCTAAGGTAGCCCTGCAAAACAGAAGACTATCATCTGCAAATAACAGATGGGTTAGTTCAGGTCCTCCTCTACACAACGAAAAACCTTTTAGATCACCCCTCCTTGCTGCACTATTAATAAGACCATGCAGCCCCTCCGTGCACAGAAGAAACAGAAAAGGAGAAAGTGGGTCTCCTTGCCTGATTCCTCGAGAAGGATACACCATCCCCTTCGATTCCCCATTGATTAAGACTGAATAAGAAACTGTCCTAACACATACCATCATTAGGCCAATCCAATTTTCACAGAAACCCATTTTTCTCATCAGGTTTTCAAGAAAAGACCATTCCACCCGATCATAGGCTTTGTTCATATCAAGTTTGAGAGCCATAAAGCCATTATCTCCAGATTTATATTTTTTCATACTATGGAGGGTCTCAAAAGCCACCAAGATATTATCAGTAATAAGACGATCCTTTGTAAATGCAGATTGGTGTTCAGTAATGATTGTAGGCAGCAACTTCTTTAATCTATTAACAAGGACTTTTGAAAAAATCTTATACAACACATTGCACAGGCTAATAGGGCGATACTCAGTAATATACTCTGGATTTTTTATTTTTGGAATTAGTGCAATAAAGGTATGGTTAACGGGATGAGGCAATGTACCTGAATTTAGCCAGGAAAGGATCGAACTGATAACATCCTGATTCACTGTTTGCCAGAAGTGTTGGTAAAACAATGGAGGCATGCCATCAAGACCAGGGGCCTTAAGCGGCGCCATTTGTTTCAAAGTTGCTACAACTTCGTATTCCGTGAATTCTCCCATTAGCGATTGATTCATCTCTTCAGTTATGACTTGTGGTATTTGATCCAATGTAGCGGCCTGATTTTCTGGAGTGGAAGTGGAGAACAAATTTTTGTAATAATTTAGAATAACAGATTCAATATCTTCGGGGTTTTGCTGCCAAGAATTTTGTTCATCCCTTATTCCTCCAATAGTATTTTTCCTATGTCTCTGGGTTGCTTTGGTATGGAAGAATTTTGTGTATCACCATTAGACAACCAAAGGACACGAGACCGCTGCTTCCACATCCGTGCTTCTCTGTCTAGGAGAATGTTAATCTCATGCTTAAGTTCTCTAACCCGAAAATTTAGGCCACTACTCACTGCTTCCAGTTCAGCTTGAACCAACACTTTCCTCTTCCTTTCTAATTCCAATCTGACATTCCCGAAAATATTCCTATTCCACCAAGCCAAATCTTTCCCACACCTTTCCACCTTTTTAATAATGGCATCTTCACCTACTTCACTGATTGAGGACCACCAAGAAGCTTCAACTGTTTCCCCACAACTATTGTCTGAAAGCCACATCTCCTCAAATCTGAAGCTCTTTTTCCTTGGTGGAGGTTCTAGGCCTAACAAATTAAGGAATAAAGGAACATGATCCGATGAATCACACCGGAGATGGTGGACACGTGACTCGGGAAACTTTTGGAACCAAGCATTATTCGCCAAACCTCTGTCAAGTCTTTCCCAGATTGAACGTCCATCTTCAAAGTGTCTACTCCAAGTGAATTTAGGACCGACAAATCCAAGGTCCATAAATCCACACTCATCTATCACATCTCTGAATAGCTGCATCTGATTACTGGATCGGATTGCCCCTCCCAATTTTTCATCATGCCTTGCTAATTCATTAAAATCCCCTGCACAAGGCCATGGGGTATTTGGGTGGTGGTTTAAACTGCGTAAACTATCCCAAGCCTCACTTCTTCTTGCTGTTTTTGGTTCGCCATAAAAACCTGTAAATCTCCATTCCTGCACAGTATTCTTATCAATACATACATCAATATAATACTTAGACGAATCTTCAACTGTTAAATTAACTGATGATTTCCAAAAAAGAACAAGACCACCCCCACGGCCTTCCTTGGGAACCACCCATTTTTTATCAAAATCAATATCTTGCATCACTCTTTCTAGCCTTGCTTCATCTGTAAGTGTTTCGGCTATAAACACTACAGAGGGATCTTTTGCCCGGATGATGTCTCCAAGCTCCTTCCCTGTACGTAGGTTCCCAAGCCCACGACAGTTCCAAACAATGAGATTCATGAGTCTTGGCAGGGCTGGTTGCCAGCCTCCGCCAATGAAAAAAATAAGACTTCATCCTCCCTTAAAACCTGCTTCTTCTTGCAAGGTAATTCAGAAGGATCACCAATCTGTGAAAAGGTTCTCTTCTCTGCACTTACGTTGACTACTTTGCCCACCCCTCTGTTTTCTGCGCTTTCATGTTTGACATTCTCTGTGTCTTTCCTCACCAATCGGGTCCACTTTCGTTGAAATTGTTCTGACTTAACTTGCTCATGCTTCTCACGTGACTGACTAATGGCAACTAGGGAAATATCTCCTGATTTGGTTGGGCCATTAATGGGATCAAATTTATTCACCGCCGAATCAATCTCATTAATTCTGACATCAAATAAATCGGATGAGGATACGATCCCTTGAATCGTGGAGCGATGAATTCCCGAAATTAATGGGCTGATTGAAGAATCATTGATTGGACTTTCACTGCATTCCCTTACGTTATGCGTTACTGATATGGATTCCAAAATAACGGCTTCCTCACTTAATTGTTGGTGAGTAACGCTCTCTGACTTCTCAGGTTTGTTTACCACCGCCGGATCGGAGTCAGGGATCGGGGCTTTCTTGTTCATCATCATTGGTTCTGCCCTCCCCTCAGTTTCACGATGAGCATTCTTCACCGGCAAGCTCAGCTTGGATTTATAAAATCCTGGAACAGAGATAACAGATTTCCGTGACGGAACAAAAGGCGCAGCTCGAAGAGTTGGACCAAACTGTTTTTGATTGTCAGTTAAACTGCCTTCGCTCTCCAACCAGAGGTCGCAGTCCCTATCATCATGTTCTAAACGTCCACACCAGTAGCAAATATTGGGGAGCCGCTCATATTTGAACGATATCCACATGGTTTTACCACTCTCCACGGAAATCACCCGACCACGACACAGAGGCAGTGAGACATCCATCAACACCCTTATCCTCATGAAGTTGCCTCCTTCAGTTTCTGTAGGATCAGAGGAATGAATTACCTGACCGAGAACTTCGCATATTTTTTCAGCAGCTTTGATATTCATAAAACGATACGGCAATCCATGAACTTGCACCCAAAACAATGTCTTATTGAACATGAGTTCTTCCACCGCCTTGCTTTTATCATAATGCTGCATGATCACAAGGTGTTTGTCAAAACTCCAAGGTTCAGCCTTTAGCACCTTATCAACATTAGCGGCATTCTCAAAAATAAACAGAACTTTATGTTCTCCGACATTGCGAACCTGGAACCCATTTCGTAACCGCCACAGAGGAGTAAACGTTCTAGCTATTGAATCAATGTGGAGGGCCCTCTTCGTCAGAACTTTGCTGCAATGATGTGGTCTTGAGAGCTAAGATCATTATCTAAACAACATCCTGGTCCCTCCCTCTCTGACAACGTAAGTTTAGTCCAACTTTGTGTTAAGTCCTCCATTGCGAACGTATCAGACTTGTAATTTCAGATCAAAAAGGAGAAATTCAAAAAGAAATAAAAAATGTTTCCCAATACCCTTGAAAGAAAACCCAACTAGTCCACGGATTAACATTGTTAATACGTGGAAAAACAACAAGCCTTCAAAGTGAAGGAACCACAATTCTACTGCCTAAGAGAAGTTAGAGAACTTTCTTAGCGACAGAGAAACCTTCATGTTCTTTAACAACTTTTACTAGAGTAATTCTTAGTTACTCTCGGAGCACAGAGAATGATACTCCATCTTCTCACATTCATGATGGAGTCCACTAATTAAATTCATGGTGGGGTCCACCATAAATGTGAAATGAGGGAGTACTATTTCACTATACTCCATGAGTAGCTAAGAATTTTTCCCTTTACTGCCACCAATTTTGATTAGCATGTAAATTCTTTATTACTTATATATATAATCAAAATGAAATAAAAAAGACAACTTATAATCAGCTACAAAATAGCATAAAATTAAGACTAAAAATGCAAATATGAAAGTACTTTTTTGTATATATTTCATGCTCATCAAAATACTATTCATCATCTTCTACCTCTATCCCCCAACTTTTCAAATTTATTTCAATTTCGACAATAATCTTTAAAATGTCATAGCTTACTCATATATATATATATATATTAGTGCTTTTGAATGAAAAAAATTTAATCAATGGCTATTATTTGCAAAAGGTAAATTACATTGACTCCTAGGCTATAACGAAATTGGACTTGTTGTACTTGATTTTCAAGAAATGACACTCTACCACCCTAATTATTTAAATAATTGACACTATATCCCATTCTTCACCCTCCAAATGATCACTGTAATTTACACTTAAATTTGCCCCTGATAAAGTGTCAATTTTTAAAATCTTTTAGGGCCCAAGTGTCATTTATTAAAAATCGAGTATAATGAGTCAACCTCAACTATATCAACATAAATTTTCCTATATTTTTTATCCTCATTTTTTTTTTTTTTATATATGAAAAATTCTGGGAAAATAAACTTTGATACAAGTTAATTGCCCGAGTGTCAATTAGTGATTGGAAGTACTTTAATTACTAGTGAACCCATATGTAAGTAATATAATCCAATTATCAATTGACATCTTAGCAAATAGTGGCTAAGTATATATGTGCAAAAAGGAAAAAATTTTAAAACCACATAAAATGTCACAACTTATGCCACAACTATCCATGTGGATGTCGCAGACTGTGGATGGTATGTGAGTGGTAGAGAAAAAATGATGGGCCCATATAAAAATGACAAACAACTAGTCATAATCTGACACATACAATATTTATGACAATAATTGTGACATTTTATGTGGTAAGCGAAAAGGTGTATATTTAGAAAAGTTGATTTCATCAATCCACCAAAACTTACCCTATTAGGGTTCTACTCGCAACCCTCTTATTAAATAGAAAATCTATTGTTAATTTAAAAGGAGATAAAAAAGGGTGCCAGCATCTTTTTGGGTGGCGCATCGTGTTTCAAGAACTTTATGACAGCAAAGCGATACACGATAAACTCTTTCAAGTCTTAAGCGCTAAGCATCCCTTCTCTATATAAACTATGAGGACACAATGACATTATACATTATAGAGAGAGATTAAATAGAGGAATGTATATGGATCCAACAGTTTCAACAAGAAGAGAAGAAAGTGATGAGGCTGAAGCAGTGAACATGTTGAAGGTGTTACCGGTGGACTGCATAGCAAAGGTGCTGTCATTAACGACTCCTGCTGATGCTTGTAGGTCGTCCTTGGTCTCAACATCATTCCAGTCGGTGGCTGAATCCAATGCCGTTTGGGATTGCTTTGTTCCACCTGAGTCTGACTATCTATTCAATAATTCTTCTTCTTCGTCGTCCTCTTCTTCTCTCCCCATTTCTTCCAAGAAGGAACTCTTCTTATATCTCTGCCACCATCCCCTCCTTATCCACGACGGCAAACTGGTAATTTTTTTCTACGTTATTATTCTTCTCATTCACTCTTTTTTTTTTCTTTTTTTCCTTTTTTGTTTCTTTACCCCGTAAAATTTGGATCTGAGCTTAGCATTCCTATAAATGTTAGATTTCCTTTATTAGGTTTTTTTTTTTGTTTTTTTCCTTTTTAAAGACTTGCGGTAGAGCCAGAATTTTATTTTATTATTTTTTTTTTTTTTATAGAGATTTTCATGCTCCTGATGATAACTCTTTATCATCAGATCAAGATACCAATCAATTTTTGACATAAACAAAAATTGAATCCTAATCTCTTATTCAACCATCAAAAACTTACTAATTGAGTTCACCGGAGTCAAAAATTTTGATTTGGGCCAAATTACACATTGATATATACCTACATTTACTTTTGATAATATATATATATACACACATTTACATAAGGATTTTTTTTTTTTTTTTTTTTTTTGTTGTTGTTGTTAAGAACACATAACTACATTAAAAAAAAAAATACTACGTGTTTTTTTTTTTTTTTTTTGATTGAAAATACTACATGTTGATTGATACACACACATGTATATATATATATACATTAATGAATATACACAAATGTACTACTATGCCATCAGTATGTACAAAAATGTATTACCATTATTCAATTGTATAAATCTCTCATTTTTTAGTACTATATCACCCCCTAGCATTAAATATTCTCTTTTCTTTTTAGCAATAACAACAAAAGACTTTGTTCCAAAATTCAATTGTAATTTTATCTCTCATTTTTTTGTACTATCACCCCTACTATTAAAAATTCTCTATTCTTTAGCAATAACAACAAAAGACTTAGTCTCAAAATGGAAAATAAAATAAAATTTATGTTTGTTTATTTATTTATTTATCAAAGAGAAAACTACTTTTTTAAGTACTACCAACCCTTAACATTAAATATCCTTAATGTAGTTTTTTCATTTAACATTTTGTTACAAAATCGAGTATTAATAAACAATTTGAAACTTAACAACAACAAAAAAAAAAGGCTTAGTACCAAATAAAATAACTCAAAAAGTTAAAAACTTACTATTTTAACTCGACAACCATATTAAAAAGTAGTACGTTTTTTAATTTGGTTACAAGGTAGACATTTTATTGTTATTAACAACTATTTTTTAGAACCCAACAATTAGTTGTTCAACTCTCTTTTTTTAGGAGGCAGCTCTTATTTTTTGGAGGTGCCAACTACTAATTTTAAGGTCTAGCTATGACCTTTATATGCTATACTTATCTAATGTTTAACTAAGAAGTACTGGATGCCCATCCCCATCCTCAGAGCCTTTCCTTGGAGAAAAAGAGCGGGAAGAAATGTTACATGCTATCTCCAAAGGACCTCGTCATTGTCTGGATTGATACTCCTGCCTATTGGAGATGGACTTCTTTACCTCACACCAGGTCTCTCTCTCTCTCTCTCTAATTTCTTGTTCTTGTTGATAATAAACTATGACCACCAACTCTTGTACTATACATTAACAACTTCTTCTTCTTTTTTCTGAGGGTGTATACATTAACAACTTAGTAATAATAGTTATCCAAAATATATGTATTCATTTAATTTAGAGCATTAGGAAATGATTAATTTAACTTAAACCGTTAGGTACCGAGTGAATATAAATTCTCTATGCTATTTTTTGATAGAGAATGATTAATTTAACTTATACCGTACGTGTTGAGGGGCCTTTTTGAGGTTTAGGCCAACCCAAATCCAACTACATGGATTGGGTTTCCTCCAAGGCATGAATGAACAAATATTTTATTCCACTTTTTATAAGAAATTATTAAATTTACTTAAACACTTAAAATTAAATGTTCGTTTGGAAATAGATTATTTAACGTTTTGTTGAAATTAAAAGCTAAATAAAATAAAAAGCAATTGATTTTTTTTTTTCTTTAAAGTGCTATGGTAAAAAGTAAAAGTAAAAATAAATAAATAAATAAAGTGGGACCCGCAATAAGCCAAAGGTGCTTGAAATTTTTAGAAAATTATAGTGTGGGACTTACATTCAGTTAATTGTATTGATGTTTTAACAAAACCATAATTTTGGGACTTGCAAAAAATAAGCTACTAAAAGGGGGGAAAAAAATCATTTATTGCATGACCCACAAATAGTAGGAAAAAAAAAAACCTAAAAGTTGACTTTTAATCTAGTCCCAAATGTACACTTGAGTGAATACAAATCCCTGGCCAATTTTTTATTTTTTTCACCTTATACTTAACCAATCACAATTTGTCGTATATTTGATTGATTTTTTTCTAAAATAACCAAAATTTAAAAGAAAAAATAAATTCAAACACATAGCAAACTATAATTAGTGGAGCATAAAATAAATTACCAAAAAGTGCCGAAAGTGGGACAAATGATTTGTATTTTTAAGGTATATATGATCTTTTAAAGTAGTACATTATTTTAGTTTTGTCTAATTTTTAAGACCAAGAAGGCAATTTCTCAACATTAGCACTGGAGCTATATATTGTTAGCTAGCTCATCATTTCATTACTTAACATGCAATGCCAAAATCAAAACAGGTTCCCAGAGGTGGCGGAGCTTATCAAGGTGTGTTGGCTGGAAATCCGTGGCAGGATAAACACTTGTTTGTTGTCCCCAGCCACACTATATGCAGCTTACCTTGTTTTCAAGACAACTACAGGATCCTATGGATTTGAATCCCAGCCTATTGAGGTCGAAATTGGACTTGTTGGAGGTGAAATCCATAAGCAAACTGTCTATTTGGATGCATATGGAGGGCGGAGGCTACGATACCAGATTGTACCAAGGCGAATCGGGATTTTTAATCGCCGAATTCCGGGGTTTCAAGCCCCACAGCCACAACCTAAAGAAAATGAGGAGCTGAATAGCCTTAAGTATCCCAAGGAGAGAGTAGATGGGTGGTTAGAAATTGAGTTGGGTGAGTTCTTCAATAGATCAGGAAAAGATAATGGGGAGCTAGAAATGAGTGTTTTAGAGGTCAATGGTGGTAGCTGGAAGGGTGGCCTCATTGTTCAAGGCATTGAGATCAGGCCTAAACCTTAATAGAATTTTGTTTGTTTGATCCAATATAGTAAAGTTGAGAATGTGGTATGGCAATTTTGTTGTTTTGATTCAATTCACTAAGGTGATTGAGAAAAAGGCAAAGAATGTGGTACCTACGTGATATTTGGATGGCCTTGTAGTGAAAAAAATCCTTGGGAGTGAGAAATATAGAACTAGCACAACAAATTGTGACAAAATGTGGGTCTAATACCTGTAACTTGGAATCTTCCGAAGGGTGGATTTTAAAATTTTACGTCTCTCAGGTTATTGTTGTAGTTGGAACATGGATTTCAGCTAAAAAGTGGAATGGAAATCCTTCTATCAAAAAAAAAAAAAAGAATGGAAGTCTTATGCTTTGTTCATCTGTTTTAATTATTTTTTTTGCTTATAATTTTTCTTTTATGTATAGATCTTAATTACATTGACACCTTGAGCTATAGCGAAATTCAACTCATTATACCCGAATTTTAAGAAAACTCAACTTGTTATGGCAAAATATATACCAAAAGGTGTGTCCCTAGAAGGGTTCATGAAACTCCTTGCAAAACCAACCCTATTTACCATCTGACCTTCTTATTCAAAAAAAAAAAAAAACTCACAAAGGAGAGGGAATGAGGTTTAAATACAAAGGAAAACCACAAACTCCACTCAAAAGTCATACTAACTTTTAATGGAGGGTAGAGCAAGTAATACCACACATAAAACACTCTCCTAAGAGAATTCTGAACATAATCATGAAATGTAGATTGTTTTGATATATCAAGAGTAAAATCTAATCTAACTGTCCAAATCTCAGTATTTTGGATAACCACATATAATGTTGAAGGAACACATATTCTGAAATGTAAGTTGTTTTGATACATCAAAAGCAAAATCTAATCTAACTGTCCAAATCTCAGTATTTTGGATAACCACACATAGCGTTGAAGGAACACATATTCTTAGATGAAATCCATAATCTCTCTAGAAACGTGAAATATCTATTTGAGATAAGTTTAATGAAAACTAGTTATTCAAGGTACTAGGCCTGACCACATTAGTCAAAAGTTACTAAAGTTTATATTTAATGAAATTAGATTTCATAAAATATATAAATAACTAAAATATTAAACTAGGGACACAAGGAATAAAATAGTGATTTATAATATGGCAACTAATTATGACTTAGTTCATTATGGATGTTTCATGGAGTGGTCCATTGATATTATATTAGAGTCTTGGGATATAATTTATTAATAATGTAATTATATTTCCATAGTGATGCTTGTTATGTAATTACTAGTAACTTTGGGTTTGTCTAGAGTTGATGGAAAGCATGATGTCCTTTGGAGTTAGAACCTTATTTGTCCATTTGTTCCCATCCCAAGCCACATACTAAATCCCAATTGAGTTAGCCCAAAAGGCAAGCTTAATTAGATAATTAGTGTTTATTTAATAAGAGTTATTAAATAAAATAACAACATTTGGCAGTTAAACATACGTACTATTAAAGAGAAAGGAAACGATTTTCTCTTTGATATCTTTTAAACATATTTTTCCATAAAGGAAAAAAAAAATGTACGTAAAATCTGATTGAAAGACCACACATTTTGAGCACCATATGAAATTAGGATAAAGATTAAAGGTCTTTTTAAGATACTATCTATTTCTTTTTTTTATTGCACTACATCAAGATACTCTTTCTATTTTTTGTTTTAAAATTCAAATTTGTATGTTATTTCTCATGAATGAGTAGATTGTTTTATTGCTTTCACTGCTTTTTTTTTTTTTCTTTTTTTTGAATGAAATGCAAAACTATTTTTTCCAACACAGCACTTTTAAAATTATTCTTCATCAGCATAAAAGAGTGAAATACAGAAACCATCAAATCCAAAAATTTAAAGACATTGAATTGATTATCTAGATTCAAACTCAACAACCCAAATGGCCCTTCTTGTAAATCAAAACCAAAAGGACAAACCAAAATGTTAAGAAACATAAATAACACAAAAACCATCAAATCCAAAAAGTCAAAGACCCCAAACTGATTATCCAAGTTCAAACACAACATCCCAATGGGCCTTCTTGTAAATCAGAACCAAAAGGACAAACCAAAATGTGAGAAACATAGAAGCATGAACCAACTGTAACTCTAAATCACAAAGGCATTAATCAATGAACCAACAACCACAACACACAAACTAGATCTAAAAATCTATCATAAACGATTTATTATTCCCTTTCCACAAATAGACACCCAAACCAAAACAATCAATAGACACCCAAGCTCCACCTAAAGACAGTGATGAGAATCAACAAGCATTCAAGGATCCATTGCATGTTCCAGTTGGGCCTATTACTAAAGCAAGATCCAAGAAGATCAAAGAAGCACTTAATGGGCTGATTCAAGAGATTTGGGCTGATTCTAACATAAGACATTCCAAGCTTGGCCCAAAGGAAGACGAAGGCGTAATAAATTTAATCCAAGCTATTGAGGGCTGATCAGGCTTAATTGGGCGTGATTTATGGCGTGGATTAATGGCTGATTGATTTTCCAGCTCTATATCAGTTAATAGATATTTTTCCTAGTCTGGAGCATCTATTTTTGGACTAGATCTACCTTAATTTTAGGCTTTTATTATTTAGAACGTTTTTAGCTATTTTTCCTATTTGGGATATGCTAATTTTAGACCAAATCAACTTTTATTTAGGGTTTTATTATTTAGTACGTTTTTTATATTTTTCTATTTTCAGTCATGCCTTATAAATAGCATGCACTCATTGTAATGAAGGATTATTGAATAAAAATCAAAAAATGTGAGGCTTTGCTCTTCTTTTGGTTCTTCAAGAACTGTGAACTTATCAGGGATTCTTCCTTGTGGCGTTCAAACTTTATACCTTTGGTTCGTGATTCATTATAATCATTGGGTCAAGGTCTATTACTTATATCTTTGGTTCGCGTTTCGATTATAAACGTTGGGTCAAGGTTTTCTATCAAAAAAACTGAATTTTAGCTTTCTTGGGCAAGTATTCCAATATTTTTGTTGGGTCTCAAAGCGTGTCGATTGAGGTTCGCATCATTTGGTATCAGAGCACAGGTTCTAAAATCAGTTTTCTTTCCCTTTATCTTTTGTTTCCTGTTATCATCCTGTCTTGTTCCTTTTGTGTTCTTTGTTCCTCGTTCTTATTTTGTGACGTGCACTAGGTTAAAATTGTGCACCAAGCTTTAAAAAAAAAAGACTACAGAAAAGAAATAGAAAAAAAAAATTGTAGTTTCAATTCCCTCAGATCAAAATATTATTTTCTTTTGTCCTATTCCTTTGATTTAGTGTTGTCATATTTTCTTGCCATTGGTATTAGTTTAAATACTACAAGTTGAATTTCTTGATCAAGTTTATTAGTTTAAGCAGAACTGAAAAGGAGAAGCTACAAGTGGAAAAAGGCAAGAGAGTGTGAGACTAATATCGAAAAAAAAAGCCAATTTAAGAGTGAAACACGAGTGTGAGTGACATAATTTGAGTGTAAACACGTGAGGGAGTGTTGTGAGGAATTATTTCTAACATTTTTTTTTGTAGTTTCAAAATTATGTCTTCCAGGGGCGAAGCATCAAACAGAGGAGGGGAGGAGTCATCCATCATGTTGCAGGCTATGCAACAACAATTTGAACGTATGAACGTGGTGTTTAATGATATTCGGGATCGGATGGATAGGCAAGACACTGTTATTGCTTCTTTGCGTGAGGAGCGTCCCCAAAGAGCCCCTAATGCTAGAAGGCAAGAAAGACGTGCGCGTGTGGATGATTCTGATGACTACCATGACGATGAGTTTGAAGATGAAGAGGATCAAGCTTCATTGAACAATGAGGGTAGGTTTGCACCAAGGGGAGAAAGGCATGGTAGAGGTTTCCGAAGAGATCCAAGATGGCAAGATGGGACTGATAGAAGCCTAGGAAACATCAAAATGAAGATACCATCGTTCCAAGGGAAAAATGATCCAGAAGTGTACTTGGAGTGGGAGAAGAAGGTGGAGTTCATCTTTGAGTGCCACAACTACTCCGAGGAGAAAAAGGTAAAACTAGCTGTGATTGAGTTTACTGATTATGCTATTATATGGTGGGATCAACTTGTGATGAACAGAAGGAGAAACTATGAGAGGCCTATCGAGACATGGGAGGAAA